>VXBL01006451.1:74040-139709 GCA_013400195.1 Aramus guarauna | reverse complement strand
TTATCTCCGCAGGAGCGGCGGCAGGGAGCACCCTGCTCTCTCCCGCAGGCCGGGCAAGCCACGCACTCACCCACGCAGCCGCCAGTAGGGCCCCGCGCGCGGCCCTTGCTCCCTCCCCCCCCACACAGCTCGCGCGCAGCGGGTGCTCGCGCCGAGGGCGGGAGGCGCGCGGCTGCCTCAGCGCCCCGCGGAGCCCGTGAGGGAACGCAGGGCAGGCGGCCCGAGGCGCGTCCCCGCCGCAGGTGGCTCTCACAGCGCCTCAGAGCCCGGCGGTAGGCGCAAGAGCTCCTCGCCCTGCCCTGGGAGAGCTGGGCCGGGGGCCGAGGCGTCTCTGTGCCACCCCCTCGCCCCGCCGGCCTTGCCGAGGGCACGGGGAGCAGCGCCGTCCCCTTCCCTTGGTGGCACCCTTTCACCCCCGCCCCGCCCATGTTCTCCTCCAGTTTTGTGGGAGCTGAGCCCCGGTGCCTTCGCTCTGGCCTCAGGTGCGTTTGATGGCTCTGTTCGCTTGTTGGGTCCCCCGTACCCATCACGGCCGCACCCTGCGGTGCGCTACCGGTGCTGGGTGACGCCTGTACGCTTTTTGGGTGCCTCAACATCAGCAGCCCCGTGTACACACTCTTGACGTGATTACAGGCTGGGTCTTTTTTTGTGGAGTTTGTTTACAGCATAACTTCAGTGATGTAAAATTTTACCCAGTGTGACCTGTCAGGGCACCTTTCCTCAAAGCTGTTTTGTACCCTGTGTGTGTGCTGTTGGTTCAGGGCATCTTCGTACTTCCTCACTGAATGCCGCCACCATCTTCAGTTCCCATCTCCGTTACAGTCAACCTAATGGGAAGAGTAGCTACCGTCCCTCACAGCTTGGTGTTGTTCTCAGCTTCAGAAAGGAGCCTCTTCATTCCATCTTCCAGGTCATTACTGAAAATAACAAATATCACCACCAAGCTATGTGATTTACCTGCCTGTTTTGACCAAAAACCAGGGATAGTCATTCTCCGACCGATGTCCTGTTCAGCTTAGCAGGAGTTCTGTGGTGGTTTCAAGTTCACATGTTGTGATTACAACATCTAAAGATGTAATTTCTCCCACACACTTTAAGTTCTCCTACTTGTACAGAAGGCAGTTGGGTTTATTTCCTATGATTTATAACTACCTTACCTGGTAGATCGATGTTAACTGGTACTTCTCTATTTATCCTCTCCCCTGAAGGCAGAAGCTATTTGTAAGCACTCTGTCCCATTAGCTTTTAAGATGAGTGGGAAGATTTGACCCATGCTGAATACAACGAGTGGTTCCCACAGGGGGATTGGCCTCAAACAGCAAAGCAGATCACTGGAGCGTTGCAGCATGTGCTTTACAACATCTTTGTAATAAAAATCCCTATTGGCTATTTAGGATTCTTTTAAACATTATGGAAGCTGAGGACCCAGCCTTTCTTTTCTGTATTTGCAAATGGACAAGATTTTTTTTCTCATTTGTTTAAAACGGTCCTTTCCCTTAAGTTGTAGCTTTTGGAATTCTCTGATGAAGTGATAGTCTTGGCTGGCATTTTAAAAAAGATCTACTTTTCATGATTGCTAGAAAAAAGCTTGAAATGTGTTTTCCTTTAGTGGTAAGAAATAAGGACACGTGTTACTATCTTTTAAAAGACAGTTATATTTTCCTTGTGATTTTTCTAGGATATCACTGAGGTTAATCTTTTTAATGTGTTACACACTAAGCAAGGTAAAGTTAATGAGAACAGCAAAGTTATTTTTGGCATTGTTCCACAAAAAATGTTTCCAGTTCATCATTTTTTTATCACAATTTGCAAAATTGCTTTTCAGGTGAATAGCTGGTGACTTCATAAAATTTGGAATCAAAATCTTTGTTGCTATCTTCACTGCACTGGTAAGACCATTTCCCAAAAGGATTTTAGGGTTTGGAGGGGGAAGAACTATTAAACCAGCTTTTTTCAGTGTGCAGTGTTTGTTTCTGGCTTTTTATAACAAGCAGACTTTCTACCTACCTGTTTTTTCTTTGGAACACTTTGATTGAGAAAGTTGCTACAGTTAAAAGGTGTATTTTCTTTAAATAATGAAATGTTAGATGTTCTCTTCTGTCATAAATATTCTAGGTCCTTTGTACTGTGCCTAGCCTGTGCTGCAGTATATAGTGCACAACAGGCATCCAACAGGTCAGGTAACAGCCATAACTTCATCATCATCCCACTCACATGAAATTTGTTAGTATTGCATCAAAGGATCACATTCTCCATCTGAAATTCGGTTTCTTTTGGTTCTTATTTTTGGTGCTTTTTAGGAAGTTTCAAAAATGATGGAGTTGTAGCACATCTGCTCAGTGATATGTCAGTGAACATACAAATACTCTGTATTCTAACTTCATGTGAAATATCAAGTCATGTGCACTTCAAGATAATGATTGTGGCCTGATCCCAAAACTGCCTCATACTTTTGAACACAAAATATAGTCAATAATTTCTATTATAAGGCAAAGCTTAAGATGTGAGAGACAGCTTTGATAGAATGACGATAGGTCTAATCACATTCCACTCCAAATACCAGCTGTGTTTTCTTCATCTTTGATACATATGTAGGAGTGTAACTATTAAAACTCCCACCAAGACAAAATGCTGTTCTTCATACATTTCTCCTTTGAGACCAAGAATGGGAGAACAAATTGTCTGTGTTCAGCATTAAACATAGACCTGAATGTGAATCTGGATTATACATCTTTCAGTCCGGTGTAAGACTGTACGCAGTTCTGCATAGGTTAGAATACGATGTTCATCTGTCACTCGAGAACAGATGGATTTAAGCAGGGAGCACACAAGTTCTCTGTACCACTGGGAAGGGAGCCTGGTGTGGGCAAAAAGGAAACATTTTCTAGTGTGCCTTCGTGTTTCTGTGATTTTCATTCTCTCCAACAGGCCGGCCACGGTCTGTGCATGACTTAGTGAGGAGATCGCTGTTCAGCTCCTGGGAATTAACCTTTCTTGCCAGACAGGAGTTGACCAACATCACAGAGGGATTCCTCACGTCTTGGATCCCAGATAGATTCCAGCCCTAACACAGACTGAGAAGAAGGGGGAAAGGATGCTTTTGTCCTTGTCTTTATTCTGAATATTTTGACTCTTGTAAATATTTTTTTTCAAGTATAATGCATTATTTATAGCAAAAGTGTATTAGGCTGTGTGTTTTAGTTGACTAAATCATGTTATATTATTCTGTTATGTTATATTGCCTACCTAATCTTAATCAAAAGATAACTGATTATTATTTACCTGATACCATATACTTCTAAAGTTCTGTAAACAAATATCTGCCTTATAAAAATGAATTAAAAAATTTCTTTTAAGACCCACGTGCCGCTTTGGGACAATCAACAATATAACATGAATGACACCAGGCACCAGTCTCTGTTCTTTGTCAGTCTGCCAGAGCTACAAAAATTCTGTGCCACTACAGTAACGCTGAGTTCTCAGGTACTGGAAACTGAGACAAGGAGTACACAGATAAAGTTTTGCAGGTAAAGAATTTTGAGGATTATTATTTTCAGAAGCTGTTGGTAGTTGTTATTCAAAGATTTTATTAGCAGTACTAGAATTAATTGTAGTAAAGTCAGCAAAATTCTTATATCAGCAGAAAACAGCATAAAATTGTTCAAAATAGGGGGTATTTTTGGTGGGGGACTTGCTGGCTATTGGGGAAACAAAACACATTTCTTTTATGTGTTAAATGTCGTCAACTAACGCTAACAAGGCCACCTACTTCAAATGAATAAATCTGTGTTCACTTGCAAAATTGGAATACTGTATGTCCGTTGAGACTGAGTGAAAAGAATACTGGGAAAGCATATGTATGGTCCTTAGTGTTCACCAAGCATTTTGTCATTCCCTTTAATAGGAAAGGGGAGAAATGAGAAATTCTGCCAAAAGAATCACTTTTGGAGAGTTACGTTCATGTGCCAAAGGCCTGCAGTCTTTGCCTTAGGACACTGGGTGGGTTAAGAGCAAGTAACTTGGACTAGTCCCATATATTATACCGAACCACTGGAAGCCAATTAGAGGTGGAATGTATTATGTTTGCAGAAAGTGAGGAAAAGAAATTTAAGCTAAGAAAATCAAGTATGGAAAATTATTTTTTAATTTTTTTCTAACTTTTTTTTTATAGACAATTATTATTCCTGCATCAAGACATCCTTTCTGCACCTGTTATTGGAACACTAAATCAGATTTCACTGGTAATGGCGGTCAGTATCACTGTGTAAATAAGTATATGTAAACATACTGTTCTGGATGAGCAGAATGCACCTCACTCAAAAGAGAGAAGCAGCAATATGTTTTACTGAGGTAAAATAATAACTTTACAGACTTCAATAAGTTCGATGGAATTGAACAAAGTTTTAACAGTTGTTTGACAAGGTTCGGTAAGTTTGATGGCAAGATTCACCTTATTAATTACTGCATGGAAGAAACATATGAAAGGAAATTGAATTAGAATGACTCATACAGAGACTGAAGACGTGAAGGGTTGAAGAGGACCCTCCCATTGAGTCATGAGGTTCAGAGTGGACCCCCTTGCTTTCTGAACTCCTTTTTTGGAGCCTAGGTGTGGCTGGATCCAATCTTAGTCTCAGACTTGGTCAACAGTTCATGTCTAATGGAATTATCCATACAATGTTCATAATATCCGAGTAGCTACATGGATCAGTAATGCTTCATAGTATTAATTCAGCATCCTATCACTCACTCCCTGAGGACCTGTTGCAGGTAAGGGATCCTTCCGCTTTGGGCAGGGAAGGATCTCTTAGTCTTGGGTAAGGAACTGCTAACCTTGAGAGACATCCCTGCTCAAGGGGAGAGTCACCTGGGATGCAGGCCAGCTGCCATTCAGGGAGAGCTCAAACTGGGCCCATCCTGATTTTAATATTTATAGAGTGAGGTAGCTGGCTGCTAGTCTATAGTATAGACAGGACAAATGTCTTTGGTTTAGCTCTGACATCTTGTTCTGTACTTTGGTTACCTTGTACTTTTGGGTTTTGAAACTACCTTTCAAAATATTTTTCAAGACACCTTCATTCCCTTGTACATGAGCCAGGGGCTTTCCAGCTGACAAGTTCACCCCAAGGATGTGAGGCCTGTTGCTTCTTGGTCAGCCTGAACCAAAGTACGGCTAGGAGTCAAGTGTATCCGTCACACATGCATGCATGTTTCTGTAAGAAGTGTTTTGTTTGAGGATCAAGGATAAGTAAAATTATGTCATTTAAAGCAAACTTTTATGTATTAGTAATGTAGATGACAGATTATGTCTTCTACTCTGATGAAATGGCCTTTTCAGACAGTCAACCTTTTGTGGAACAGAGTGGACTCAATTGGTAAGATGCCACCCAATTCACAATGAGAGCAGCAGAGGCAGAGTTCTGTGATTTTGTTTTGGTCAGTCTTTTGCTTGCTTGTTAATGTATCTTTAGCTGGAAATGAGATTACACTATAACAAGTGCCTGAACTAATTTTAGTTATACTTCTCCTTTAAAATACAGGATATGGTGTTTACTTTAACTATTCCTTAGCACGTTTTTCTTTGGCAAAGTCACTGATGGACCAGAACTTAATTTATGATTTGCTAAAACACCTCAATTTCTGACACTTGAATTATTTTTTTTTTTTCATTTTTAGATATCATTTTACAAATCAGGAATATGTCAAGCCTACATAGAGAAACAAGGAGCTACTGTAAGTGCTGAAAGATGTCACAGTTCTTAAGATTGTTACTCTTGTCTGCAACTGCTGTTGCCAGAGATGAGTATTTTTTATAGGGCGTGCAATTTGCACTGCAGAAGCCAAGTTTCATGGTAAAAATGTCTGTCCTGTAGACAAAATGTCTCTTATGAATCTACGTATAGTAAGTATACTTTGTCAGAGTCAAAAGTTTTAAGAAGTTCCTGAGCAATTTCACTAGATTTCTCTGCTGCAGTGGGACCCTGATTTTGCTCAGGGCTGTTGGGGTTTGACCTCAAGGGAACAACAGACCTGCCCTTCAGGCCAAAGACCTGCAGCTCCCCTGCTGTTGTCACCCTCTCTGCGTGTGCCCTGTAGGTTCCATAGGTGGGGGTGTTCAGAGAGCTGAACTCTCTCCCCATTCACATTTTGGGTTTATCCAGCCTGTATAGGGCAGTCTCAAACAAAACAAATACGTAGAGAAGAAATGGAACACATTAGCTTAACAGCTGATATATTTTTAGACCATTATGCATATGCTTTACTATCTTCTAGTATGCAATGCTTGTGGGGTTTATGAATGTATGTGTGGACACACAAAAATTGCTGAGTCAAAAGACTGATTGTAATCAAAGCCAGTAGCTCTCATGATTCGTCTCCCCAGCCAGTTGGGTGTATTTTCTTTGTTCCAAGAAATGTAAATGCATATCTAGATTAGTAAGACACATACTGTTCAAATATGCTTACCTTACAAAACTGCTTTGTGTTGCTATGTGTAACTGACCTGTCATCATTAGATTTTCCAACACCAGCAGATTACTAGTACAAAGTATATTTAATAACCATGAGCTGCAAGCAGATCCTTGCAGGATCTCATTAGAAACATCCTCTTGGAGGTGTATTAGTTAACTCTTTTTAACCCATTGTAATTAGGTTATTTTTCTTGACTAATGCTGTCAACAGAAAGCTATGCGGGACAGACAAGCAGTCAGGCAAGTAGTACTAACAAAGCTGCATTTATCTGTTGTTCTTGTGACTGCAAGAAAATGTCTCTGGTCTTGAGTTTGACAGCAGAGTTAATGTATGTAAATTTTGGATGCCTATTGTCCAGAAAGTGGTGAGTATCTAGTAAAGTGCTCCATATAGTTCACACTCTCTTTTCCCTGATATTACCAGCCCTGTGAAAAAAATAAATGAATTGTAGTGCAGCTTACTTTGATGACACATGAAATCTAAATGCCTACATCAAGTATCATGCTAACTTCCTCTTGTAGCTAAGTAGGTGAAAAGTAAAGATGTGTAACATATAATAGGATTTGGCTCCAAGATGCAGTAGCAGTATCTTTGATTAAAATTTGACTGAAGCCTTTAAAGAAAATCTGTTAAATTATTAATAATGTATTTTTCTTTTCTCCCTCATGTTATTAGCTGGAAGCACCACAAACAGTTAGCCCAGCCATTCTCCAAACCTGTCTCTCCTACACGCTTACAGCCAGACTTGCACCCAGATGGAACAAGGCTGGTCATCTCTTGGTGCAAGGTATTTGACTCACCTGGGTCAGGGATCAAGCATTTAGTTTTCAGTTCTTTACTGTTGCATTTATTTTCCATAATTTGATTTCCATCATTATTTCATTCATTATATTAAATTATTTCCTTCATTTATCCTACATTTTTTTCTTTGATTGCATTTTTATTGTTCCTTTATCCAAGTTCAGTGATTCAAGTTTACAATCTCAATGGACATACTCACTTTTTCATCTTCCTCCTCATCTTTGTAAGAGATCAAATATTTCAGCTGAACGCAACATACCAGATTAATAATTTCCAGACCAAGTATTGTTGGACAGTAAATGTCTTCTAAAAATTGGGCCTGTTTTTCAGATTCGTGCTTTCTTTTGTTAAGCAAAGCAATTGTACAGATAATTCCAGATATACCTTGAGAAAAGCGTATATGTTATTCTCTTATTTCCAGCCACAACATTAACAGTATCTTGGGTTTAGTATCTTCAAAGTATACAGCTCAACTTATTCAGGAACAGCAGCTAGAAGTAGAGGACTAATCTGGTTTCAGTGAAAGACATTGACTAACAGCAATGTGACCCTGGTACATGCAGCTTGTCTAATCATGTATGTTGCTAAAGCTGGGCAAAACTGATGATAGATCATAAAATATGTAGTAATACTATACCGATTTGCTTTTGAACTTAAGAAATGTATTAACTGTTAGTCAATTAAAAATAGTTCTCTGTAAAAATTCCTTACTGGGAGGAAAAAATAATGTATAAATTGCTGTCCACTAATATACTTTCGTATATCTTTCTTTTTTGTATAAGATGATAATGAATCAGTGAAAAGTTAATTGATAGATGGGCTTTTCTCTGCTTAAAAAGAACAAACCTTTCAGCATTCATGACACGCACAAACAAAACTGTGTGATTTCTCCTTTTTTTTTTTTTCATAAAGACATTAGCCATATGGTTTAGAAAATAATGTCTATCTATTTTATTTATTAAGGAAAAGATTTTTTGTCTCATTCAGGAAGGCAAAATGCTGTTGGTAAGTACAATATTCTGTTATGGTAAACCTGTGAGAGCAAGGTATAGTGATGTGCTTTCATATTGCCGTGATCTTGGTATTGCCAACACAATGTCTTCATTTTTCAATCTGAAATAGCCTCAGTCAAAACACACTTCATGGCAGATCATGCTCTGTATGTAATAGTTGCCAGCTCAACTACACCTTTGAAAAATTACCCACAAGAAACGTAATTTTTCTACTATTAATCTACAGCTACAGATTGAAATTTACCATTTAAAAGTTATGATTATCACAATTAAATGCACTTGCCTCGAATTGTGAGTCTTGCAAGTGATGTGAAAGTTCTGTAATAATAGATAGGAAAATGAGCTAAAGTGACTGTCCTGTATGTATGTCATGGTTTAACCCCACATGCAGCTGCTTGCTCACACTTCCCCCCTCAAGAGGATGATGAGGAGAATGGAAAAAAACTTCATGGGTTGAGATAAAGACAGTTTAATAAGATAACAAAGGACATTTTATGGTAGGGAATATCCCTTTGGCCAGCCTGGGCCAGCTGTCCTGGCTGGGCTCTTCCAGCTTCTTGTGCACCTGGCAGGGTGTGGGAAGCTGAAAAGTACAACTACAACTTCAGCATGCATCACCTTCTCTTCTGGCATCATTCTGAATTCTTTGGCTTCTGGCCAGTCCATGATCATTTCCAGAACTCCTGGGTGACTGGGGTTTCCTTTTCAAGCCTGCTGTGTGATCAGTGTGACCCACTTACTCCATGTAGCATCAATTGCATGATGTATAGAGGGGGCCTTCTTTTTGAACATCCAGCCCAGAATCAGCAGTCAGGGTGTCAGGAGGAGATGTGCTTCAGTACCAACCACTTCCGAAGCAGCTCAAACCCCTTCACATGCTGCCAGTATCTCATTTTCAGTTGGAGTATAGTGAGCCTCGGATCCTCTGTATCCCTAACTCCAAAACCCTCGAGTCTCCCCTGATGCTTTCTGCCAGAGACACCAGGTAGGGCCGTTCTCCCTGGCTGCAGTGCAGACCACATTTCTTACATCTGGTCCTGCCTGGACTGGCCCAAGGGCTACTGCACAAACTATTTCCTTTTTAATTTGTTTATAGGTTTGTCATTGCTCATGGCCCCATTTGAAATCGTTCTTCTAGGTCACTTGATGAAGAGGGCTGACAATCAGACTGTAATCTGGAATATGAATACTCCAAAATCTCACAACGCCTAAGAAAGCTTGTGTTTCCCTTTTGCTAGTTGGTGGAGATATAGCTGTTATTTTACTGACTTCATCCATTGGGATCTGATGGTGTCCATCTTGCTATTTTATTCCTATAACTGGATCTGCTGTGCAGCTCCCTTGACCTTGCTTTGTTTTATGGTGAAATCAGCTTTCAGAAGGATTTGGACTATTTTCTTCCCTTTCTCAAAAACTTCTGCTGCTGTGTTGCCCCATGTGGTGATGTCATCAATGTATTGCAGATGTTCTGGAGCCT
The DNA here is from genome assembly GCA_013400195.1 of Aramus guarauna. NCBI lineage: Eukaryota > Metazoa > Chordata > Aves > Gruiformes > Aramidae > Aramus > Aramus guarauna. The sequence goes on along the minus strand of VXBL01006451.1, from coordinate 129,947 downwards.
CACCTTGTTCCATTGCAGTCTGGATCAGTCCATGACAAATGGTGGGGCTGTGTTTCCACCCCTAGGGAAGTCAATTGCAGGTGTACTGGACGCCCCTCCAAGTGAAAGCAAACTGTGATGTGCACTCTGTCACCAAAGGGTACATTGGACTTCATCTGGATCTGTGGGTAATTGCCCATTGTCCCAGGCATAATAAACCATCTCCCACATGGCTAATTCCCTCAGGTATTGGATACCTCTCTCCATGGTGGTCCACTTGCTTGGGTGACATAGTACATCTTCACTGAAGGGATATATTTCCCTCATGCCTGACAAGTCACCTCTGGAGGCTGAGGGCTTGTGTCCCTTTCCCAGTCACCTTGTCAATGCCCCCTTCCCTGGACAGGGATCCCAGCTGCTTGGCCTGCACACCANTGCAGACCACATTTCTTACATCTGGTCCTGCCTGGACTGGCCCAAGGGCTACTGCACAAACTATTTCCTTTTTAATTTGTTTATAGGTTTGTCATTGCTCATGGCCCCATTTGAAATCGTTCTTCTAGGTCACTTGATGAAGAGGGCTGACAATCAGACTGTAATCTGGAATATGAATACTCCAAAATCTCACAACGCCTAAGAAAGCTTGTGTTTCCCTTTTGCTAGTTGGTGGAGATATAGCTGTTATTTTACTGACTTCATCCATTGGGATCTGATGGTGTCCATCTTGCTATTTTATTCCTATAACTGGATCTGCTGTGCAGCTCCCTTGACCTTGCTTTGTTTTATGGTGAAATCAGCTTTCAGAAGGATTTGGACTATTTTCTTCCCTTTCTCAAAAACTTCTGCTGCTGTGTTGCCCCATGTGGTGATGTCATCAATGTATTGCAGATGTTCTGGAGCCTCACCTTGTTCCATTGCAGTCTGGATCAGTCCATGACAAATGGTGGGGCTGTGTTTCCACCCCTAGGGAAGTCAATTGCAGGTGTACTGGACGCCCCTCCAAGTGAAAGCAAACTGTGATGTGCACTCTGTCACCAAAGGGTACATTGGACTTCATCTGGATCTGTGGGTAATTGCCCATTGTCCCAGGCATAATAAACCATCTCCCACATGGCTAATTCCCTCAGGTATTGGATACCTCTCTCCATGGTGGTCCACTTGCTTGGGTGACATAGTACATCTTCACTGAAGGGATATATTTCCCTCATGCCTGACAAGTCACCTCTGGAGGCTGAGGGCTTGTGTCCCTTTCCCAGTCACCTTGTCAATGCCCCCTTCCCTGGACAGGGATCCCAGCTGCTTGGCCTGCACACCATCTAAATCCAGGCTACTGGCCCCATTATCCCAGCATCGGAGTATCCAGGTGACAAGTTGCTTGCAACAACTAAAACCATCAGTGTGTTATCAACATTATTCTCATATTAAATCCAAAACGCAGCACTGTATCAGCTACTAGAAAGAAAATTAACTCTATCTCAGCTGAAACCAGGACAATGTATTATGTTTTCTGTTCACAAAAGTTAAGTCACGAAACATGCTGCTTAAATTAAACATACTGCATCCAAAAATTACAAAGTAATATTTTTATTGCAGTGTAAAAGTTAAATATTACATTTCGGGATACTGGTGCCTAAATTTGCAACAGGGACAATGTGTTGAGGAACATAATACATTCAGTCCCTGTGCTACATCTTGGTCAGAGCTGGGAGTCCTGGTGGACAAGTAGTTCAGCATGAGCCAGCGATGTGTCCTTGTGGCCAAGAAGGCCAATGGTATCCTGGGGTGCATTAAGAAGAGTGTGGCCAGCAGGTCAAGGGAGGTTATCCTGCCCCTCTACTCTGCCCTGGTGAGGCCACATCTGGAGGTCTGTGTCCCAGTTCTGGGCTCCCCAGTTCAAGACAGACAGGGAACTGCTGGAGAGAGTCCAGCGGAGGGCTAAGAGGATGATTAGGGGACTGGAGCATCTCTTACAAGGAAAGGCTGAGAGAGCTGGGTCTGGTTAGCCTGGAGAAGACTGAGAGGGGATCTCATCAATGCTTGTAAATATCTGAAGGGTGGGCGTCAAGAGGATGGGACCAGACTCTTTTCAGTGGTGACCAGAGGGACAGGACAAGGGGTGATGGGCACAAACGGCAATACAGGAAGTTCCATCTGAACATGAGGAAAAACTTCACTTTGAGGGTGACCAAGCACCAGAACAGGCTGCCCAGAGAGGCTGTGGAATCTCCTCTGGAGATATTCAAAACCCGCCTGGACATGATTCTATGCAAACTGCTCTAGGTGATCCTGCTTTAGCAGGGAGGTTGGACAAGACGATCTCCAGAGGTCCCTTCCAACCCCCACCATTCTGTGATTCTGTGATGATTTTAATTTTTCACAGTTAAAATGCAATTATTTTTAACTTCCGTGCTGAGGAAGTCTAGCCTGTTGATTTTCAAACACAGCGTTTTGACTAATGACTACTTTAAATAAACATTTGGTTCTGTCTAACAGATGAACTGTAGTTCAAAACAGGGCTTTGTGCTTCATTTTTATTTTAGTTATAGACCTCAATGTATCAGAGAGACAGCTTTGCATCAGTGTGGAGGCTTGCTCGATTCGGTTGCCACCCCCTGAGGTATAAAACAGTTAAATTTTCTATGACTGTCTTTGTCTTATTAATCTTCATCTTCTTTTCTGTTAGGTGGCTTGTAATTAGCATGATGGGGATAGAAGTGCTTATTTATGATTGCATTAAGACAGTAATCATATTCATTGACTATCTGTATCTAAGTGCATAACATCCATATTATATCTATATTGATGCATTCTAGCAAGCATTGTAAAAATGAGATTCTAGACTAATTAAGAGACCTTTAAAATTCTAACAGAATATAGTAGTGAAGTGTCTTTATGATTCTAGATTTCTTTCTAGCAGTGCTTTGTAGAAGGCATTCACTGTCTCACTGTAATAAACAGTTTTGAGTAACATCTTAAAAGTGAAGCTACAGGTAAGTTGTCAGCACTATGTTTAAAGTGCCTGTATATAATTATTCTGGAATCTGCTTCATTTTCTACGCATCTTCCAAAATACTAGACTATGCTGCTCATAAGCATAATTAATAAATTGTTTATGCAGTCATGATTGAGGTTGAAAAATTACCATCTTTTGTGACAGCCATGTCACCTTTGTTGAATATGTCCATGCATACAGGGGCATATTATTCAGGCTTGCTGGTTTCTTCCAAAATAAGTATTTCTGATCCAAACTCTTCTTTTTTAGAATAGAATAATAGGATTTCTTCCGTGACCTAGTTGGACAGCATAAACATTAAAGTTATCTATAGGAATCCATTTCCAGAATGACACAAAGCAATGATGGAAGCAATTATGATATGGCTTCTTCATCAGTTTGATCATTTCAATACTTCTATAAACAGAAATGGCCACATTTTCTTATCAGTGAATAAATGCAAACCCTGATAGACAATAGAGAGAGAAAATGTTTCTCAAATCTCAGTGTTTGATTGGCCCCTACAGCCAAATATTTTCACATTGTGAAAATGTGTACTGTTTTGACTTCTTACAAGGTGAAACTGTATGTCCCATTAATTCTGTTCTGTGGCTCTTTGCACCCAATTAGACATATGCAGTTACTAGGCTGTCAAACCCGGGTTTCTGACTTGAACCTTAAAAAATGTGAATGGAAGTGAGACAGTTCTCAGTTTGAGAAATTCCTTCGGTACTCTTACTTATTAAAGCACTTCAGATAAAGTTTTAAACCTTGTACTTGCATAACTTCTGGAAGTGTGGGCTCTAACATAAGATAGTGTGCAATTTGATAATGGGAATGTCTTCTCAAATAATCAATCTGTGAGAGCCGATAAAAGAATAATAATAATATATAAGCTTCAGTGTATTGTGATACACAATTGTTTTTTAAAATTTTAATTTTGTACTGCTGTAGAAATATTTGCAAATAACTTTTTTTTTGTTTGTTTTGAGCTGGGAGATTTTGATATTTTGGCAAACACCTTACAGCTGTTTGACAGCAATGAAAACACAGTTATTCACCAGCATTCCATCTTAAGTAACTGGTGCTATGTTTTGCCAAGGTAGGAGTCTGTTTACATTTCAGCAGAAACAAGTATTTCCTGGAATGTTTGCCATACAAATTGTGAATTTGATACTAGTGGTAAGAACACTTCTTTTTTACAGTCTGTTTTACATTCAGGAATCTTTCTTTTTTACTTTTATGGAAAACTCAATATGATGGAAAATGAAAATCAGTGAATCATAAATTACACATTTAAATATTATTTCAGTTTTTGTAATCTCTCTGCTACTTCTGTGATATGCAAGAGCATTAATTTTTCTCAAATATAATTTTAGCAGAAAGTGTCAATTTAAAGAAAAAACATATTTGCCGCAAACTATCTCTATTTTCACCTATGAGTTTCATCATAAAAATATGAGAAGTAAGGATATATTTGGCTTTTGTTCTACATTGACTGGTAGTATTACAGACAAGAGAAATTAGACTTGTGAGTGCCAAGTTCTTTTCCATAATTCAGGAAATACTTCTATTGCTCTGTCATGAACTTACGAGCTAAAGGTATTAGTCCTCAAAACATAAAAATACTTCATAAATACTTTCAATGCCAAAAATAAGTTTGGGGTTTTTTTTCCCCCAAAAGTCCAGTATATTTTCAGCTGAGTTTTACGACACTCTGTCTAAGCATCCCTTCTTAACCTTTGCACAGCATGAAAATGGGTCAGATCATAAACATCAGCCACATAATTCCTCCAGAATGTCCTTTCCGTTCATATGAAGAATTTCAGATGCACTGGAAGAATCTGGTAAGAAACAATATACACTGCTTTCATTTTTATCTCCTTTTTTAGTACCTATTGAGTTTGTATTTGTAATACATATTTGTGGGGGGGTGGGGTGTGTTCTTTTTAAAGTATGGATATATTCTTCCAGAGGATCTTGGAGAGACAAAAACATACTTCAGTGTTTACTTCAAACCAGTAGGAGAAAGATTCTTTACGTATCCTTTTAGAATATTTGTGTAACATTTCCTCTACTACACTTCTAGCAAAGATCTAAATTTTCATTTTTGAATGTGCCATGTTTTCTTCTTCCATAATTTCATAGAAGTCAGTGGAGAATTGTTTCACTAGACAAATTGGAAAAAAATATTTAGTCTTGTCTCTTTGTCCTAGTGCTGAATAATAGTAAGTCAAATAGAATAGTTTGCTTCACAGCTTCTGTAAACATGAATGCCACTCTAAATGGTAATGTAAAAGGAAGAGTTAAATTCTTGTAAAAGAAATGGCCAACAAAGATTTATTTTAAAGAGAATTTTCCTGCCAGGAAAGACTACACTAAGGATTACTTATATTGAGCAATCTTTACTATAGTAGGCTAGTATGGTATAATAATTTTGAAGGCCTGTAACTTTATACTTCAGTCCCTTAAGAAAGTAAGCGTTTGTATTCACCTTTTTGAAAAAGCTTTAGATATATTCATGCTTTCTTCTGAACAAAGATGATTCATAATTATAGAAATGTAAAGAAACTTGTTACATGTCCCTGAACACTTATTCAGGTACCCTTTAAGTTGTATTCGAAGTCAACCAGTGCAGTATTTCCCTAGAACAGATTCAGAAAGTGTGTTGAACTCTTTTCTTTCTGACATGAAGCGTAATCTTTCACATCTATGTGGATTTCCAGTAAAGATGACAAGTAAAGCACTTTATGCTACACGGGAACTCTCCAGGGCTCCGGTGCGTATAAGGTTTTTGTATAAACATGTTAATGGCATGTACTTTGTTCACAGTATGTAGTGGTCTTTATGATACTCAGAACATAGAGCATAAAATTATGCTTTTCACAGCAAATTATCAATCATGTAACTTTTATTTAAATGTCTAATTAAATATTATATTGCTATTTGCCATTGTTATGTTGTTGCTCACAAATATATTAAAAATTGAACTTAGTGTTAATTAGTTGCTATCAATATTTGCAGTTCTGTAGACTCTATTTTACAGTTGGATATCCAGAACTTTATCACAGCTCTTCCGTAATAATAATAACAACAACAATAATAACAGTAACAATTATTATTATGACTACAATTTACTTAAAAAAAAAAAAAAAGTTCTGTGGACTTAGGCTTTTAAAAACACTCAAGCTGTAAGATTTACTCCATGGCTGGTGATGGAAAGGATGCAAGCAATCAAAACTACTTTAATTTGAGGTTGTGACAAAGGCTGAGACCCAAATTTCTTTGGTAGTAGTATTTGAAAGACGAAATGAAGTAATTAATTCTGAACACAGAATAGTGACAGAAACTGTAGAGATTCTAAAATACTGTAATCCTCTTTCAGAACACAGTTCCTGTTTGTCTCTTCAGTGATCAAAGCTAGAATGGCTCCTCTTTGTCATCAGCAGTTTTCATAGACATCCAAACTGTCTTTTGCTCAGAATACAGAGGCCCTTAGAAGTCTTAAGAGACGAGGAGCTCTGTCAGTCAAAATCTCTGCAGACCCCCTCAGAAGGGGTAGGCATTACCTGGTTGGAAAGCGCTAAAGCAAGATAATGACTGTAATTTAAGTCTTTCCTTCTGAGAAATATGATATTCCAGCATAGTTTATAAACAAAGAACTGAGGGGAGGAGAAAAAAAATCTCCATTTATAGTGACAGCAAAATATTGTTTGAAAATATAGTTTATTCTAATTCAAACCAGGAAAATGTATGGTTGTATATTGTGATATATATTAGATAGATATTCTATAGCAATGCATTAGGTGGCACTATCAGTTTTTAAATCCAGTTCTTTCGATTTAGCAACTATTGTTGTATTGCAGGAGATAAAATCTAAGCATATGAAATTGACTGGTGAGATGGTTTGTGGAGTATCTCTAACGCAGGCTCCTCCAAGAAAACAGAGTTTGCCTAGAATTTCTTCACCATGCAGTATGGAAAACAGCCACTGGATGGAGCGTTTGATCAAAAAGCCAGGATCACACACTTTTTCGAGTATCTGTAAGGGTACAGAAAAGGTTAGTGTTGAAGAAACAGAGACATCAGTGAGTAATAGACAAATACCAGGAGTACCAGAGTTACCAGTTGTGAAATCGTTAGGAATGCCTGTAAATTCAGCCTTTGAACTCCCACACAAAAAAGTCAGCAAAATTATACCAATTTTCAAAGGAAAGTTGATGCAAATGTATGGAAAGACTACAAATCAAATGGATGGGAAGAAAAGAGAAGATGCTGAAAGACATTCACCAATAAAAATTATGGGTGTTTCATCTTCTGTGCTGACTATGTGTAAGTCCAGAATAACTCAGGTTTACAAACCTGTTCAAAATACGCCAGTCAAATATCCTACTCAGAGCAGCGTGCTTCAGGTAATGAACGCAAAAACATATGCAAAACATAGTATACCTGTATTTCAACGGGAAACAGAGTCTGGTGGACAAATAACTAATACTGATATTTCTAATAACTCAGCTTCAGATGGGAATTCCAGTGAAGTCAATCACAAAAAGGCAAATTCTCCTTCATTTCTTAAGAATGTTGGGTCAGTGCTTCAGAAATCAAACATCAACCTGAGTCTGAATAGATATGCATCTCCTATTTCCAGTGCAAGAAGGGGAAAAAAGTTTGCAAGTCAAAATACCACACAAGTTCTTGAGAAACAACACCAGTCAAAGAAAGTACATTTGCAGATTTGTAAATTAGACAATGAAATGACAAAATCCAGTTTATCACAGCAACAAACAAAGAGATCAAATGAAGATGCAGGGTTAAATATTCATGAATCTGTCTTAAATGATACAGTGTGCATCGCCAAAAATGAAGAAAATAAAGCAGTATGTCATTCTAAGGACTATATTGCTAAGACAACCAGTCATCATTCCAAATCTAACTTTGAACAGGTACAGTAAATAACAGGTCTCATTCTCACTGGTTCTCACAAATTCAGTATATTCTAAAACAGCTTTAAGCAATAAAGAGCATGACTTTCATCATGTTTTACCATCATTCTCAGTATAGTTTTCTAAAATTTCTACCATATAAGTTAATGTTTTCAGTCACTGCTGCTTTTTTTCTGAAAGGCAAGATGATTTACTGTATTGTCTGAGATACGCACTTTTTTATTTGGGACTTTTAAGGTGGTATAATTAGTTTTCCTTTCTTTAAGACAGTTTATCAGTTTAGCAAGATTTGTGTGAGGTTAACATGGTGAAATTTTTGGTGTTCAGTCTGTCTTCAGATGAAACCATATTAATGAACAGCTCCTGGAAGGAATCTCAAACCTCATCAGTTGTGTAATGCTAACTGCAGTGTGTGTTTGCTGTTAGACAAACATGGAAGTTATGCAAAGACGAGTTTAATTACAATTTCACTAAAAGCACAAGTTGCAACAGGAAAAAATCCTACTGGACATAAGGGAAAAAAAAAAAATCATAATGAGAGTGGTTAAATACTGGAACAAGTTGCACAGACAGGTTGTAGATTTGTTATCCTTTCAGAGTCTCACAACTTGACTGGAAGAGGCCCAAAGCAATGAGATCTAACTTTGAAGTTAGCTCTGTTTTGAGGAAAAGTTATGATTAGATGACCACTAGAGGTACTTTACAACTTAAATTTTCTATGATTCTGTCTGCATTTCAATAAAATAAATAGATGAGCTGATTTCAGTGCAGTTTTTATGAGGATGATATCCCAGATTGGGCACATGGATGAAATGTGTTGTGCTTATCACTTTCTTCACCCATAAAATGTAATTTGGTAGGTTATTTCCACTTTGTGTTATGAGGGCATCTTTTGAAAAAGTAGGTCATTTTAACAAGTAGAAAAATATTGTGGGTTTTTTTTGCTAATGAAGGTATAAACTTCTATACTTTAAGATGATTACAGGAAGGGAGTATCTGACATGTGAAACACTGACCTCAAAACGGACTTCCTTAGTCAAGGAAAGCAACACAGAAGTATCTGTAAATAAAGGTTGTGCCAGAAAGCGACAGGTAAGCAACTCACACACATACACCCTTTAATCCAGTCTATCAGGACCTGAATTAAGAGTTAAAATGGATTTTTTTTTTTTTTTCATTTTAGCATGTTCTGCTTAAAATGGGGAAACCAGGAAATCTTATTGAGACCTCTCTCGATAAAATTAACCTTAACCAGAATAAAATTAACCTCAACCATTGGTTATGTTACTGTTACTTCAAGCAGGCATTTAAAATGTTCTCTCCTGCAGAGATACTACTAAAATGAAAACATTTAATGATGTTACTTAATATAAATATGTTTCTGAAGCAGGTTTTCTGATTCTACAGAAAACAGTTTTATCCTGCCCAATATAACTACTGGCGTTCTCAATGGCTCTCTAAGTGTCTCATCTTAAGTGCTTGAATTCAGCAATGTTCTGTAGAAATGAGTTCCAGAAGGCTATCTGTAGTTCATGCTGAGTTTTTAAAAGTTACATTTTCTTAATTATTTAATACATTTAATTTGTCATTGTATTACTAGATGGGGTCAGCAGCAGCAATTAGATAAGTTCCTAATATGATTTTATATATATATATACTTTTTTTCCTCTGGATGCTGCTCTAATGATAGTAGTGTGTACTTTTAAATTCCTTTTCAAAATATTTTTTCATGATTCTTAAATATTGCTTTTACCTACCATTGGGCTACACTTCTGTTTCTAAATATCAGTTCTGTAAAACTCAGTTGTATCTTCCATCTCCACATTCTCTAAGTTTGTACTATCCAGAAATTAGTCCCGTTAGAAGGAACGGGTCCTAGGTCTCCAATGCTCAGTACAATTGCATTTTCTTACACGGATATGTATGTATTGTTTCTGCTAATAGCCAACTGAAAATACTGTGCCGTAACTCTACAGAATAAGCTAAGAGGAAATGTTACGTGCACTTAACTCCCTTTTCACCCAGGTTCCCTTGCCTTTTGTATTTCATTTCAAGCATGAGCATTTGAGGTATCATTACCCATGCTTGGTCTGAAGTGCCTTTGCCTAGTCACATGTTGCAATCTATAAACTTACCTTGTCAACATATTCATTAACTGTTGACTAAGAACTTAAGAGAGTATGTATCCATATTTCAGATTCTTCCACTTAATTTGCATTTGTTAACATTAAATTTTACCTGTCATCTTTTTGTTTTGTTATGCTTTTAAAGCCAAATAGAAGACAATTCTGTAACTTTTAATGGTAATTAAAAGAGCACAGTCAGTGCTATCCATGCAGTTCAGAAAGGGCCAGCAGAGCAGCCTCAGGGGCCTGTTGCAGGAACACGCTCGTACCCTAGAGCTCAGGCTGCGGCAGGGAGGAGAGGAGTTGGTGTGGGAAACGCCAGCCCAGCTGCTCTGCGCTGGCCCCATCCAACAGCAGCTGGGAAAGGCCCTTCCGAGGGCCACAACTGAGACACTAGTTACAGGCCCAGCACTGCAGTGCTGCAGCAGTGGAGTCAGGAGTCAGTCTCACAAAGAAAAGAAAAACAGCAGCTAAAAATAACTGTGGTTATAAGAATAACAACCCCAGGGGTCCGTGTACTGAAAGGAGACTTCCATCATAATACAAATTAAGTGCTGAAGTCCTTTGCCTGTCGCTGGGAATGATTCAGCCACACCAGGGCTTGTGAGCATGGAGCTAGCTCTACAGCTAGGGCAGACTGGACAAGCGGAGAGCTTGTAGCTGGTCTGGCAGCACTGCTGGGATGGGGAAGGGGCAGTGTCCTGTCCCAGTCAGGGGTCACAAGTGCCCCACGCCATTCCTCTCCCACCAGACAGGCTGTGAGTAGCCCGGGTAACAGCTTGAGCCCTGGAGGCTGCTTTTGGGAAGTGGCAGGAGACAGGAAGTTCTCTTCTGTCTGCCTGCCATACTGCCATCACAGACTCAGCTGGAGTCTCAGGAATAGGAGAGGGACTTGTCTGTTAACTGGGGTAGGGATGGACTTTCCAGTGCTCATTAGTCTGATTCCTCCTCTCTCCAGATTAAAATACAATGGTGCTGACTCGGGATGGGGTTAAATACTTCTCTGAAGAGTAAGTCTTTGTCATTATCTCAAGTTTGGACACCAAAAATGATCAGTTGGTTTTGGAAGTCTTGGCTGCCAGCATGTAAAAGGGTATTTTCAAAATCGCTCTGTTTTTAATTATTTATCCACTGTACGTATAAACATACTTAAAATTATATTTACATTGGAAAATAAAAACTTACTAATCACTTCTCATATCATTCAACTAAGCATTTCACTCAGAAACAACTTTTTAGTTGAGCTGTTAGCTTCGTATTTCTGCTTTGTTTGCTTTACTGGTTTTTGCCTTTTTTTAAATTTGTTTTTTGTTTTGTTTTGTTACCAGAAAGAAGGTTATTCAAAGTTAAAGAAAGCCAAAAGAAGTAAGCCTTCTATTTAGGATGTTCTGGAGTACTGTAAGAAAACTCTGGGTATGCCCATTACAAATTTTAAGTATTTTTCTTTATTAAAATATCACATGTCTATAATCATTTCTGTTCTCTTGGATCATGTTAATGATATCAGCTGTCTCCAAATGAATCACTTTACTAAACAAATGGCTTATAGAGGAAAATAATGAGGTAACAGAAGCTAAGATTCTTGGTTTTATTGGACACTAGCTTTGGGATTTTTCTGTGAAGCAAGCAATATTAAATACAAAGGCATATTTTACTTAGTAGAACTTAGAATTTGGCTTAAATTTGTATTTTGATTGGCTTATTTTCTTTCAGACTAAAATAAACCTGGTTTTTGTGCTGCTGAGTTTCATTTGAATCTGAGCTGAAGTTAAAAACATAAACCATTAAAGTGAAGTTATGTATGTTATTTAATACCATTACATGAAATTGAGTGGCTTAATGCTTTTGTGGTCCTAAGATCTAATCCAAGGACAAAATGGTCTGTCATACAAAATGAATAAATTTAGTTTTGTTGCCAGATATTTCAACCCATATTGTGGGTGGTTGTCAATAATAGTCTTGCAGGATAGAACAAGCTTTTCCTTTGAATATTAAGGATGCATATAGCATATGAGACCCACCAGATTTATTGACCTAATGCCTATCACAAATTATCAGTAGTAAAACATGCAGCAAGGAGTAGCCTATACAGTCAACTGTTGCAGAGATAAATAAAAGTATATTTATTCAAAAGAAAATATTGATATAAGCAAGATGCTCACACAGATACAACAGCACAAAAATGTGTATTATACAAAACATAGAAAACCATAGCGATAAAGAAGCAAAAAAGAAACTCTTCATCTTTCAATCTGACTTTTGGCTTCAACATAAGCGATAACAAGTAGCCAAATGTGCGGTTTATGTCAGAGATGCACTTTATGTCCTTCCTTTCTTTGCATGGATAAATTTCCTCCCGTGAACATACATATCAATTGTCTGCTTTCCCTAAAGAAAGTCCATTGTATGGGTGGAAGCTTTCCATACAGGGCCTTGATACTCCAGTGTTCAGCATATCCTCTTCCTGGGTCTAGTGTTTCATCTCTCCTGCTTCAAGCCAGGCAGTTCAGGCATGGTCCTTCTTCAGTGGTGATCTGTTTTAGCAATTCAGCATGGATATGTGTAGGTCCAAAGCCTGTGAATTTCACTGAGGACTGATGAACAGAAATGATGTCTCTGAGAATGGGCAGAACTTTGCTTTTTTTACTTAAAAAAATCTGACTTTTATTTATGAGTCAGATGCCACAGGATCAAGTTGATCATGGTAGGCGATGCTTAAAGCCTGGAGAGGAAACAGTGCCTTCCATAAAGGGTTTAAAATATGCGATCTAAGAATCCTATCAGTACAGGTTCTTCATTGGTGTTGATGACCTAAAAAAAACCCTAGGGCTAAAATAACTTCTGCTATTGGACTGGTGCCCACAATTTTGATTCTGAAAAGCTTTGCTCTGAATTTCTTCATTATGTGTTATTACTCATGCATTCAGAGTGCATGTTTTCATTTGAACACTTGAGAATTACTTGTAAGTTTTCAAATTTACTGTGTGGCAAGATTTATGGGTGAGAAGTTCTTAGAATGGAATTCAATGATGTAGTCAACAGGAAGGACTTGGATCTATAATTCATGACAATAAAAACATTTTTTTACAATTATCTTGCAAAAAGGGTCAGTTTTTATGACTAACATGTGCCAAGTTGCACAGCCTCTTAACTTGTCCAGGAAATCACAGCATAATCCTAATTTTCTTCTTTGTTTTCCTGGTGAAAACAGAGGGTATGTTAATAAAATCAAGGACATGAAGCAACATGAGAGAAGTATTTAACATTTGAAGAAGTTGTACATTTGGTCCTGAACTAAATCATTCTCATTAATTCTGTTTTTAACCATATGTAGACAATCCCCCACTCTCTGGGGAAGGACTTGGGTTTTTCTTTGGCATAAAAGGAGTAGACAGATATTAAGCATGAGTTTGATATATCCCCCCTGCCCTGCCCCCATATTTAGGGGTCAGTACTACACTGCATACATAGTTCTTTTTCAAGGCCATGCAGACTGGGCCAGTGGAACCTCTGAGGATGCTGAGGTGCCCAGCCCGTGGGGTGGGGGCAGGATATCTAGTGCTGAGTGAGCTCTGCAGAGTCTGTTGGGTATGTCTACTAGATTTCCATTGAATTTAATTGGAATTTTGACATCTAACACATATGTAGATGGCTAAATGTAGTTGGTCTAAAGCTGGAGCTCAAAACCATCTCAGGAGTCAGACTTGAATAGTTATTCAGGTAGCCTTCTTATAGGTTTAATAAAAACCTGCATGATTAGAGTTTTCAGAACAGGTTTATAGAACCTTTTTAAGCTATTTTATATTTGCTATCAAATAGAAAAAGTCTGAAGTTTACTATTCTATGCTTAGTCTTTTATTAATGAAAGTCAACCTATCATTTTTCAAGGTCAAAAACTACCGTGAAAGGGAAGTTTGGCTTCTAAGACCGATCAAAAGAGCAGAGCTTTTAAAGGACAGTATGTATTAGTACAGAAAAATACTTAAAAGAGGGATTTGCATCATTACAAACACTGGTGCTAGAACAGACATATTCAAAATAGCAGTGCTGAAGTTCCCAAGCCTTTTGCACTGTTCTGCAGAACTCTTCTTGTTTGTCTGCTCCTGTGTTGGTCATATGATACTGACCTTTGTTTTTAGTCACCAAATTTCATTTAGCAAATGAGAAGCTACAAATTCATCGCGTATAGTAATAATAGTATTTTTTACAAAAAAGTAATTGCTGCCATTACTGTAAGGATATTGTATGAACACAAGATGAAAGCAGGGTATCTACACAACTGGAATTAAGTAAAAATTCTCAGCAGTTTCGTATATAAGGGCTAGAGATCTATTGGACTGTTTCTTCTACAAGGTAGATTGCCCCAAGCCAACATGTAGGAATTTCATAGAATCATAGAATGGTTTGGGTTGGAAGGGACCTCAAAGACCATCTAGTTCCAACCCCTCTACCATGGGCAGGGACACCCTCCACTAGACCAGGTTGCCCAAAGCCCCATCCAACCTAGTTTGAGCACTTTCAGGGAGGAGGCATCCACAGCTTCTTTGGGCAGCCTGTTCCAGTGCCTCACCACCCTCATTTCTTTTCTAGTTAGAAGGATATGGTACAGAAATTTCAACAAAGCCATCTTTCAAATGATTTCTTGATGTGAAATATTAGGCTAAAGTAGTACCTTTTAAGATATTATAAATATAATAGCTTGAGCTGGCTTTATGAAGAAACAATTTTAACTTAAATTTGAAAATATTTGCATGGAAATTGTATGTAGTGAAAATATTTGGGTTTTCATTGAAAAAAGATTCTGAAAATATTTAGTCTTTCAATGAAAAAGCAACTTCTTTTATGATGGGGGAAAATTAATTTCCTAATCAAATCTAGTATCAGAAACAACCTGTGGGCTGTGTACATTAGTATGTTGTTGGTACCTAAATACTTGAGACATACTCCAAAAAATAGATGCTGTCATAGTATTAGTGCTATTGTCCTGTGCGTTTTTCATTGCTGCAGGATTATTCCAGGTTAGAGGTAATCTAATTTCCTGCATCATTCAAAATCCTAAAGAAGAGTTTCTTAAGCTTCTGGCTGGTTACTTTCCTGTAGACTTAAGAATGTGGGTTGGCTGCCTGATCTTAGCTGGTTAAGAAGGTGTGAATAGACTCCTGCAATGGAAGTTCCTTCACTCAGCACCACAACTGACTGTCATATTTTGAGGGGTTTAAATTTAAAAACGCACACCTAAGAGGAAGGATAAAGCTGTGCATAGGACCATAGATTTATCAACGACAGAATTCTTTCTTGTTCTGCATAAAAATGCAAACATTTAACTTAAAAGCTCTAAACTTTATATAATGCAAATACAAATGTGGAAATGCAGCCATTTTTGTTTGCAAATTAACCCTAGAGTTCTGAGTTGGGTTTCTTTTGTGATCTAAACTTTTTCTATGCATTCCTCCATTCAGGTTCCTAAGAGGGTATAAACATACTTGAGGATCTCTGAGCTCTGTTTATTTCACATCATTGGTACCTGTTTCTGGATGAAAACCTGAGGGTTGAATACATACAGTCAAGTGAATCCACATATCAACAACTTCTCCAGACATTTTGGGTTAATAAGCCTCAAAAGAATTAAGATATTTAGCTAACTGTTTAGAGTTTTTGAATCACATTATGTTTGTCCTAGTACTTGCTTACACACTTAATCACTCTTCCAAGATATTTTGAAGTTTCAAGTCTGTCTTTTTATGATACAATTATATTTAATTCTTTGCTACAGTGTCTGGGTCTCTTTGTTTCATCAGCAAAGCATTCCTAAATAACTTCTTGTCAAGTCAAATGGTTAGGAAATAAACAGTACAGTTTTTCTTAGGGGATTAATCTGAAGGCTGGATTGGATTCCAGCTTCTTTAATTCTTGTTATAATTTTAAATGAATTTCCATTTTCAGAAATGAAACTGCTATGAAAAGATTTAAGTCTAATTGATAACGCCATTCTTCAGTAATTCATGCACAATTTGTATAGCTGCCCTTTGAATAATTTTGTCAGAATAAATGTATCTTCAATGATCTACTGGAAGGTGTGGTTACACATGTATAAATATATATGATTTTTGCCCCGTAGTTGCCGTTTTTAAGTGAATATTATTGTATTACCTGGAAAATTAGAATCGAATGTCACAACACTAGCTCCTAAACTCAAACAATATACAACTGTAGTTTAACGCTTGCTTTGGATATAAGTTTGCAAAACCTTTTTCCTAAAGGAATCGGTATAATGGAACTTTATGCACTTTATGAAAACCTTTTTAGGTTTATATTGCCATAGTTGTATTTTTATTTCCCTCATTTTTCAAAGTAGGCTTTTGCTCTACTACAATGACAACTCTTGTTTTGTTTTGTTTTGTTTTGTTTTTCCTCGAACAGTGACTGTAGACATAGCTCTAATTTCATGGTGCCAGTGTTTAAAAGAATTGGGCACTTCAGCAGCATGTAATTTTCTTATACACGATACAAAAAATGGAAAACAACAGGTGTTACAAAAATTAGAGCAATATGCTCAGTGAGAAATCAAATCATTTACATTTTGTCTGGAAATTGGTATATAAAGCTGCTTTTTCAAATGCTGTGGATTAGTTATTCTTTCATAGATTTGACTATATATAATTGATCTTTTTCTTGTCTTACAATATGAAAAAGCCTGCAGAGCAGTTGCATTTCTCCTATGCTATAGAAATTAGTACTTCCTCTGGTCTATTTCCTATTGTTGCTTTTTAAATGCTGCCGGTTGCCAACATTTGCCTGGTATTGTAACAGAAATAATTTTGCATTATTCTTGCATTTTAAAATGTTTACATCATTTTGTGTTATCTATTATAATACTCACAATACTGAAAATGTAATTATTGCAGATCCAATTTCTTCCATTTAAAATAAACTATTGAATTATTCATTTGTGCTGAATTGCCAAATACTTTCTAGTGTACACTGTGGGGGAGGACCTTGTTGTTCTACCCTGCTCACCCACTCCTTGTAAACATATAGTAAGGCGTTGATAGTAAGTGGAAAGATGCTGAGTGCAGGAGCATCAGTGGTGGAAATGCCACTGATGGGGAGGAAGGATTAGTGCAGCGGCTGACTTTGGAGGATTTGGTGATGCTGAAGGGACCATTGCTGCAGCCTTACCCTTTGCTGTTTATATGGAGGGGTGTGAGAGCCCATCTCAGTTTCTCCTTTTAATCGATTCTTACTAACTGGGCAGAATACTCTCACTTCTGGCAGGTAGGCGAAGCTGTCAAAGCACAGGAGCCCTTGATGTCTAGGATCGTCTGGAGCCTCCACGTGCGATGTCTGCAGTCTTGACTTCTCAGGATTAAAGGAACAGACCCCTCCACTTGCCCCAAAATATGTAAATGTACATCAGGAACAAGCGGAAATATAAAAGGCTAAAACAATCCCCAGGTGTGAGTGACTGGTAAGAGGTCAACTGGCAGAAGGTATCACCTGCTGCTTGACGCCTGCTGGGGTTTGTAGGGTTTTATAGCTTTTTTCATCAGTTTTCAAATCATCTCATTCTATGATTCAGATTTCCATTTGCAAAAGCTTTCTTTGGCCACTGTACCAGAGGATTCAGAAAGTGTTTGTTGAGTTGAAGTATTTGTAATGAGTTGCCATTATTTAGGAAATATGCACTTCCAGAGAATGATCATTTCTCAAATATTTTCATAAGTTGACAGTGTTCTTTTCCTCCCTCGTCTTCACAGATGTAAGCCAGAGGGACTTCTTACATACTTTAAATTG
Organism: Aramus guarauna; assembly: GCA_013400195.1. Classification (NCBI taxonomy): domain Eukaryota; kingdom Metazoa; phylum Chordata; class Aves; order Gruiformes; family Aramidae; genus Aramus; species Aramus guarauna. The sequence continues at coordinate 112,113 of VXBL01006451.1, read as the reverse complement.
GCATATGCTCAAGCACTCTGTCAAATCTGAACTTAGAAGTTTACAAAATATTTTATAGGTACATATAGCTACAGGGAAACTTGCTGGTTAGTTCTTTCGGTGCTGTTGTCATACCAGCTTGTGCTTAATAGTTGGTTTAAAAATAGATTAAGACCTCTGAAAGTACTATGTCACTATATCACGAAGTTAGTAAATACAGCAACTTAAGGACTTTGGATGCTTATTTGCATCAACATGCTCATCCTAGCTCCACAGAGAACCAGGAACCGAAGAACTGTGACATCTCTTGTACTAGTTGGGGAAAACAGTTCGTCCCAGCCCTGAAGACGATATGGTGTCCTGTGTCTTTGGAAAACTGTGTAGTTCTGCTGGCCCACCGACAGCACACAGCAGTGGCTCAACCCCTCACCTACAAATTTGTGGCCAGGATGAGCAAGTATGTTTTCCCTGGGATCTGTGCAGGACTTGATGCAACCTCTGAACAGCTTAATCCCCCCAGGGCAGCATTAGCATCTGGACAAAGCAGTCTAATTTTGCTGGAAAATATGTGAAAATTGTTCCAAAGAGCTTACAATTCCACCAGGAACACACATAGCTTCTTGCAATGATTTTTTTATTGTTCAAGACAGTGACAACAGATTTCTTATTAAACCCAGTGTGTAAAAGGGATTTAAGCTTGCTCCAGTGAGAGAAGTTCAAAAGCAGTGAAAGCTAATACTTCTGGGAACAGGTACCGTTCTGTTCCAGTGTGAGAGCAGCCCAATATATGTGTTTATATATATGTATGTGTTAGAGCATGTGTGTGTGAATACACACGTACATACCTACAGCTATGTTTCATTACAGATGCTTAAAAAATACCGGAGTATGTGTAATGTGCAAGATGTTGTTCTAGTAGAGACAGTTCAGATTGGGCAGCAGCGTTTGGTAGTTCCCTGTTGCCAGGTACCAGGGGGTGATGTGCGAGGGATAATTTTCTTCATCCTGATTCCCTTGTCCGTGACACAAAACTCCATTTACATTGACAGGAACAGGCTGCCAAAGCTTAGCTGGTTTTAACTGTGCTGCTTCTATCAGTATATGAACTTAATTAAATACTATTAAACCATCAACAGTTAGCCAAGTGCGCCTATAGTTGCAGCTTGCAGTGCGGCCATGGTATGAAATCTTGGGTGATGCTGACTTAGTAGTGAAGGTAAAATTTTCACTCTTTTCCCCATACTAGGACCCTCGCATCGGTCTGCGCACTGCAGCCGTGCCTGGGAGTCAAAGTGGTCACCTGGGTAGATGATCCAAAGTTGAACCTTAACATAAATCAATGTAAAGCACCCGTTTATCTGCTTTTTGGCTTCCACAGTCCAGTAAAATGCATTTCTCTTTAATTATGCATGATATCGCCGCACAGATTTTATCAAGAATAAACATTCGTCTCACAAAGCAGCTGGCCACCTGTCACAGTTCAACCAGTGAAGAGTACCAGGGAAATCAGCTAAGGCTGCTCAGTGCCAAAGCACTTTCCAGAATAAAAATAAAAAGGTTTATTCCACTGGGTGGTGCTAGCAGAAGATACCTATGCTTGCACAGCCAAAATAGATGCAGATACCTATTTAACTTTTTATGTTACATTTTTGATTATATTATGCAGTAGAAATATTTTTATTGTAACCGGAGCTGCACAGCTCTGGGATATTTCAAAGCAGATGAGGTAGCTGAAAGAAAATTCAAGCTCTGCTAAAAAGGGGGGGAAAGGGTGATAAGTCATAATTTGAAATGGTAATGTGCAGTTTTCAGTCTTCAGAAGAAAAAATTATCAGAAAATAAATTTAATTTCTTTTTCTGCCATTCACGTTATGGAAAATAATATGGAAAAAAAGAAAAGCGGACCCTCTCTAAAGCAGATCTCATTCTGCAGCTTGCAGTGCATCTTTTAACATATGTGACCAGCACTGTAAGGAACTAAAATTTGTGTAAATTCAAACATTTGTTAACCAGGAAATTTCTGTAGTGCTCTTTCTCTTGCAAGGAAGACCTAAGTAAGACTCGGTTCCATAAGGTTTTATTTCCTGGGAGATCAGACACTTGGAAGGCTGATGAAAGCATTTCATTTCATTTCATTTCAAATCTCACAGCTCCTTTAGGAATGCCCTCACTAAAATGCCATTCAGACAAAGCGAGCACTTTGCCCTGTTGACCAAACTTGGGTTATTATTTTTCAGTCTAATAGTACTGATTGGATATTCTGCCTCTGCAGTTTTTTTAATTCAGAAAGAATAACAATAAAACCCGAATTCTGCACACCGGTGAGAGTAAATGCATTCCAGTAATGGAAAACACATAGCTCCCAATACCTGGGCACCCAGCCAGCCCAGCTTGGTATTAAGCATACATCTTCATTAATTCTGATTTAGAGATGAATCAATTGATGTTAGCAGTGTGAGCTCAAGTAGCATAAACCACCACTCAGATGTAAAGGAAAAACCATCAGTTTTGGGATTTTGCCCATACTGGGAATACTGGATGTGCGTATATCCATCAGCTACTGGCATGCGCGCATCTGCTGAAATCTGAGGCCCCAGCTGGGTGAGGGATGCTGAACTGCGCTCCCTCACGTCCTGCGCTCCCCCCGGCAGAGCCAAATCTGCCGCCCTTTGGGTCAGAATGCTGATTTTACCTACTTTCCCAGGCTTTTTCTGGGCTGGAGGGAGCTGGCTGGGTGGGAGTGGGCAAGAAGTTGTGTTAAATCAGAGACACACTCCTTCAGAAAGCTGGTTTGCTTGTTTGACATACGGCTACAGAGATTAATTAATTTTAAATGAGTCCAAATGAAAAGGCTAAAAGGTACGTACTTTCTGCATTGTTACTCAGTGATAATAAGCCAGCAGGAATTTATCATAACAACACTGGGAATTACAATACTCTGAATGCTGTATACATCTTTATGGAGGAAAGTTCTCATCCGCTGGGATCTTTTCAAATATTACTGGAAAGTTTAAAAGGTTCTATAGAATAAAGTTTTTTTCTGCTTTGCAGCTTAAAATATTTGGGTTTTTTTCCAAACTTCAGTCAACCCCCTCCCCTCTATTTTTATGCTATCATATGGAATTTGTAACCCAAGATGGAGATCTAAAGCAGTTTTATTGGCAAATGGTAAGGAAAACACAGAGTGGAAGATCTCACAGAAAGTCTCTATAAATTAAGTAGAAAAATAAAGATACACAGAAGGAAAGCTTTTTGGTGAATGGAGCCCATTCCCCTATACATCGAGGGCGTACCCACCTAGCTGGAATCTCCTCTGAACCTACTGAGTTGTGCATCAGTAATGAGATAACATTGAAAGCATGCATCATTAATTGTTAAGATAGCTACTGTTAGAAGAAAACTATCAGACTTTGTGAAGAGTGTAATAGACCTGTCAGGGCTACACTTTAACACCACGACATTTTTATTTTCGTATCTCCAAAGAGTCAGTATCTGTTTAAGTTACGGCAACACTTGTTTATTGTGCAGTTTCACACAGTACCCAGGGGAAATTTGATGCAAAGTTTAGCTCTTTCAAATCAACTGCACATGCCTACTACTGCATAATCAGGGCAAGTATTTTCAGAATAATTCAGAATAATAACACAGCAGCCTTTTAACGTGTTCGTTACTAAAAAGTTTAGCATAGATTGCACCAAGTGGGGTTTTCATAGTTTCATAGAAGGATAAAAATATTTATGCAGTAACTCACTCTTTCATTAAGACATAATATGTTTTATTATCACTTTTAGATATAGCAGTCACGTAAGCTCAGAAGATCTGTAAAAATTTGGAAGTCAGATAGCATCACTGGATATGACATTTGCTGTTCTGATGAGCTTGTGCTTGACCAGACAGGAGAGACACTTAGTTGGAGGCAGAAGCTACGGATAGGAACAGAGAGCTGGCCAGTATCAAAATGTGTAACTCACCCGACTGACATCAAGTTCTTTGTACACCTCATTGTGTCTCCCTTTATGATTGTGGTGGCACTTCTTTTAAAGCTAATTAATCGATCATACTGAATTCTGTGTCATTTTTGTCACTCCTCTCTCTCACAGGTTTATGCGTGCTCAGTCCAAAGGCACAGCTCTCTGCCTGCATCCGAATGAAGGTCTTCCCACCTCCGCCTCATGACCTGCAACGTGCTTGGAACTTCAGTGTGAATAATGCACTTCTGGGAATGCTCTGCAGAAAGTAATTAATGGGGCTGACTTTCATTCCTAGTGAGTCATGTTTGGGCCAGCAACAATTTTCATACAGTTTAACTCGTTCACTCTTGCTTGATAGGACAGATGTGATTAAATGCATTCAGAGAGTCAGAGCCAGGTGTCTTTTGAAAAGGGAATCTAAGAAGAATTGAAATAAGCTTGAAAATAAGCTTGAAATAAGCTATGAATGAAATAAGTATTTCATTCATAGCCATACACCTTAGATTTCTTTTACCTTTTCCTTCTGTTGTTGGAGAAAAAAATATTTTGACTTAAAATAAGACTGTGAGCATAGGTATTCTGCTCATACACTTGCTCGTGTCTTATTTATCCTTGTCCTTTCTGCATCAGCTTGCACTGATTCTTGCTCGTGCTTACAATGTGTTGTCTCACAGAGCTACACACTCCCATTTATGATGATATTTTGCTGCTCTTTACCCCTTACTGCTTTTCCTCCTGCTCTGTTCCCGAGTGAGCTGGGGTGTCCCTGCCCCAGGGTGTCTGTCCCCGCCAGCGTCTCCCCGGCCAGGAGTGCCGGCCCAGCCCGGGGGTGCCAGGAGCCGTGTCGCCTGCGCAGGTGTCCCCGTGCTGGCAGGGCTCCCAGGCAGGACGATACGGCTGCAGCCCCGGTCGGACAGCAGGACCCTCTCTCCTGCCCCTCAGCCTCCCGCCTCACACTCGAACTTGGTTCCCCACTCCCGCACGGCTGGTCAGACAGCCGCTGAGCCCCGATCTGCCCCGTGAGCAGCAGCAGGAGAAGTGGGCAGCAGGGCGATGCGGCTTGTGTATGCCCAGTGCTCCCATGCCTGCAGCTGCAGAAGGTGCCTGCCATGCTCCGTCCTCAGACTCAGTCCCTGTGTCATTCCTGAGCAAGCCAGTGCTTCCCACATCCACTTTATACAACGTCAGAAAAGATCTTAACAGATCTTAAAGGTCTTTGTTTGAATGCAAAATGTTTGCTCTAAGGTGCTGATTCCACTCGGTACCCAAGCCCGGGCCAGCCGCCTGCCTCCCCTGGTGCCCTGACACCCACCCCTCCATTTGCCCATCCCAGGCTTGCAGTGTTCATCCAGGTTGGTTGATGTTGCTACGTGAGCCACATGGAGCCGATTCCCTCCTGGGCCAGGCACCAGCTAATTCTGTCTGTGAGTACATGCCAGAAGTGTATTTCTGAGCAGCCTGGCATGCCCCAGAAAGTCAGACAGCACCAGCTTCTCCCACAGTCGTACCCCGGTCTGATGTTCTCATAGTTTCCCAGCCAGAAATCTCTGTCACTAGCCAATGTTTTCTTACCACTGCCTTGGTTTCCATGCTTGTATCAGCCCAAGCAAAAATCCAGGGAGGACCAAGAAGTTTCTAGTTGTCTACTATTCCAAGACTTGTTTCAAGGGACCTTTAAGAGACAGACCTTGAGACTTGTCCTTTGGAGCAGTGGCTTTTGCAGGGTGCGAGGGTGAGGGAACGCACTGCTGATTTCAAACAGATGATGCTCTTCCACTGACTGCACCACCATCTTTCTTCTAGCTCCTACATCCTCTTATGCCCAATAATCAGTGATCACTGCCAAAAAGCATATTCCTCCAGTTGTGGATATGGATATCTGGAAAGTGATCCTATAGCATCCCAAAATGGGGTGACAGATATACCAGCAAAACCGCTCCATCCCTGTCAGAGCTAGTGTTGACACAGAAGCCGTCTAACAAAAAAGTTTGTGACGGCCCTGCCTACTGCTCAGCTTGGTTCCCATTAACCACTACCCAACAAGTAGGTGTATAGAGGTTACAAAGGCTGAGAAAACAGAGAAGGTGGATCCATGACTGACACTGATGAGTAGCCCTGCAGTTTCTCTGTTTTCAAGCTTTTACTCCTTCCCTCCTTGCCTTTTTAAAGGGGCCATCCTTCCAACTTACTCTTAGTGACACCCCTGATCACAAAATGCCCTTCAATTGGTTTGCTCAGCATGCGGTTTCTTTTGCTTTTTTAGAAAAGCATTGTTTGTGCTTCTCCTGCCATGGCAAGTCTTATCACAGCCTTCGCAGTGGCTTCCAGGACATCCCACACTGGGCTGAGATTTGACAGGGCATCGAGGCCACGAGTGTGCACTTCTTTGTAGCCCTGTTGCACAGGTCTGAGCAAAGCATGGGAATGAGGAACGCAAAGGTGTTTTTAACGGAGGTGATACCAAGGGACTTTGACCTTTGCAATGGAATAAAGTCTACATCTGTGCAGGTGCCCAGGGAAACCTGAGGGTGCAAATGCTGATCGCTCCATTCAACACCAGCTTCTGGGTGCTGGTGGCTAGTGCAGAGAGCTCAGGACTGGGTTTCCCCACCTCGTCCCTTTTTGTGTTAAGCAGCAGTGGTAAACAGAAATGTAAGCCAAGCAGAGCCGTTTACGTGGGGCCAGAAGGTGAAGGCCCTGGATGGGCATAATGTAACCAAGCTGGGAGAGAGCTGCAAGGGCTGGGGAGGGGGGTAAACCCCATGCTCGGGGTCTGCCAGGATGCCCTAAAGGGCTGCGGTATGGAGGCAGAAGTGCTTCAGCCTCGGCTACGGTCAGGATTAGCCTAATAAAGGGGTACAGAGGTGGCCTCAGAGATGAATCCTGTAGTTCTTGACTCTGCTAATTAAAAGTGATGGGAGTTTCCATATGTGAGATTTGGCCCAAAACTATTCTTAGTACTTGGGGAGCACATTTTACTGCTTAGAGTTTGTGATTAAATGGGGAAGTGAGTTCTCATGCCCCTTCATCTCCCATTTATCAGCATGGCTGTGTTGAAACTAAAATAAATGACCTTAGAAAGGAGAAATTTATGTTACAAAAATACTCTTACAGTATGCATGGGAAGCATGTGAATATTCCTGAAATACGATCAAAACAAAACCCAGATGACTCAAAGAGATAGAAGTAACATTATCTTTCCTTTATTCAACCCAAGCAGAATTGAAATTGGCTGCAGGCAGTCTCTAGAAATAGCTCTTAATACCATGCCAGAATATCCTGCAGAAAAGGTGCAGCACATTAACGTACGTGGATTGTCTTTGATTTCCTTTAGCTGTGTGAAAGGGCATAACCGGGTAACTGCACTAATGGCAATTGTGTCATCGATTCATTCACAACGATTAGTTAAGTGCGGTGTTGTTTGTCCCTGGTGGAGAACAACAAGAAGTCAGAGCATTGTCTCAATTATTTAAATAAATCTTGGCTAGTTTGTTTTGTAGGGGCCTTTGAAACTCGTATTAGAAAGATGACAGGAACTTTCTAGAGTAGTATTTTGCAGGTCTGTGTTTGCTTTTTTTTTTTTTTAATATTTTTATTTTTCCTGCCCTTGCCCTGGGCTCTCTGCCTGGTTTTATGTCTCTGTGGGCTTCAAGGCTGGTGAATTTACAAAACATTCCTGTGCTTGTCTCAGGTTTACCGCGTGTCCTTACAGACCCATCCCAGCGCAGTGACATTAACCCAGGAGGGGGTGACATTAACAGTTCTTGAATCTGAGGGGGCTGTGTAGAAAAAATATTTCAGTCAAAGCGGTAAAATATGTGTTAGCATTAAGAGCAAAACTTCCATATGTTTCAATAGATGCACAATCAGATTTTTTTTCTTCTTCTCTCTGCTGTGTTTTCTGCATTTCTGAGTAATTCCTGTTTATTCAGGGCATCTGAGGCCTCAGTTTCTTTGTCCATCTTGATAGATGGGTAGAGTTGGCAGAGAAGAAACAGCTTTCTAATGAAAATAAAGCTATTGAATGCCGACGCTGGGACTTTAAGGTTTTTCTCTATCAGCTTCGTTACAGACAGGTGAAGCTTTGAGTTTTATTTTATTCTCTTTTAGTCAGCCAGGCTACCAGCTGGTATTTTTTTAGAGTTTTCAATGCTGTTCTGGACAATTCCTTAGGCAGTGTTTTTTTCTAACTTCATAAACAGACAGTTGAGATATAGATAGATAGACAAGAATGCAGATGTTCGTTATACAAAGCCAAAGAACAAATAGTTTTTGAATTTTGCCAAATTTCAATAATACCTGCCTAGAGAAATATTAAAAAAACTCCATATGCTCATATAATGCTCAATGCCTTTTGAAATGCTATATAAAGCACTAATTCACTGTAGGTTTTTTATTTAAATTCACTTAAGTGAACATATAACATATATATATATATATAATATATAACAACCATTCTTGCCAAGCATTTCACTGGAGCGGATGTAGCTTGCCAGTGCCTGACCCTGCCTTACCCAAAGCTGTCTTACTTCATGAGAAAGACATTGTAAGAAAAGATGGCTGGAAGCCAGCATCAGACAGATTTAATTGAGAAACAAGTGAGAGTGATTAGCCATTGGAACAAACTACGAAGAGAAATGCAGGGCTTTCCATGTCTGGATGTCCTCACATCAACAATCAAATCTCACATGGAAGAAATGAGTAATCAAACAAACATTTTTGGGTCCTCAGCAAAGGGTAACTGTATGAAAGTCAATGGCCTGTGATCTACAGAAGATTACAATATTTCATGATTCCTTCTGGGCTTAAGTCTGACTTCAGGGCAAATTAAAATACTGATAACGCGAGTGTGACTTTCTGAACCCTGAATTCCCTTGCAGAGCTTTTTCTCCAAGTCTGCCAAACTCCAAACATCCAACTATTGAGTGAGTTTGGAAATAATTTTGAAAAAGCCCGGTTTTGAAAAGTTGCCAAGAAAATTGTGGGCCCACATGTCACAGGAGACATCTGTAGGTGAAAACTTCTCACATCAGAGAGAAGCTGTTTTTAACCTGATAGGAGCCTGAGAAAGAGATGGTTGCCCACCACTAGCACTCTTTGGTCCTGAAAACCCCTTGATGACCCCAAGTGTCAGACTGAGATAATTCCTTCACCTAGTCAGTTATTCTAGATCGACATCAAGGATTTGATTGTCTTCATGCTTCATAGCAAGTCCAAGAACAGAAAAAACTGATCGAGCAAACTGCCTTGTAAGTCATCACAAGTTCTCCCAAAACACATTTTCCATCTTAGCATTGACTTATGTGATAAACCATTTTATCATTTGATAAAACTGAGCTGTCAGGGAGGGGTGAAGGTACAAGAACAGACTATTACGTGGAAAACAAATCATTACAAACACTTACTGCATTAGATGTTTGTGGTGACAGAGTCTCCACAGTGGGACCAGCAGACAGACACCGCCGGGGACTGCTCGGGGTGCACTGCAGTGAGCGCTGGGAGCACGTGTAACCCACTGCCGTCACCCCTCCGTGACAGTGACTGTGATACAAGCATAGAGGTCATCATCAGTCAGTATTTAAAATACGCGTATGAACAGTGGCACAGTTTCTGTCCGTATGTAAAAAATGAATAGTATTCACAGGAAGAAGAATTCCGTAGCTTTTCTCGTCACAGTAAATTATTGTTTGTGAGATATTAAAAGAGCTGCAGCTCTTTCAACCCATTTTTATGTTTCTCTCGCAAAATAAGCAGAGGTGTTTTAATTTCAGGCTAGCATTCTAATCAGTGGGGTGGTTGGTTTTTTTTCAAAATCAGAGAGAAAAATTGGTTCCTTTGCTGAGTGGATTCCTGTGATCTAAAGCTGCAGTGAGATATTTCCCCTGTTATCAGTATGCAGCTGCTTGCTTTAAATCACTAACTTCTGAAACACTTTTTCAAACATGCCTGAAATAGAATTTTTCATGTGGAAATAAATGATTTTGTGAAACCCTTTTAATTATTTTACTTCAGTGAAAAGATTAAAATTTAAAGTCTCTCTCGCTCCACATCCATGTTGTAACTTAAAAGAATATAAAAGAGATTAATCATTTTCATGCCAAATACAGAACAAAGTCTATTTTTTCCTTTCCCCCACACAATCTGAAAGCCATCAAATTCCCCCGCCCACCTACTGTGTGTATGAGTCGAACATTGTCAAGTACAAATTAAGGATCTGATCCAGCAATTGCTTCTGAACGTAGTCTTACAGAGCCGTGCCGGCTGCGGTGGGGAATCGCAGGCTTCATTCAACGCTTGCAGAGCCCTTCCCTAGTACGCTGGGGATCAGGCGTCTCAGAGACATAAAAAAGGCTCTGAACCTGCAAATATGGCCCATATCGAATGCAACTGTAAAACAAAAAAAAAAAAGTTACTGCCTCAATTTTGGAAAAATGGAACATCATTTAACAATAAAATGGCCTGATGAGTTTTTGGAGGGGAAGATGTATGTCTTTTGAGGGGCTGATTGGGAATCAGGTTGGTGAGAAACGAGACCTCGAGATTTGGGTCTTTTTGAGTTCATATGGTCTTGGAGTGCCATTTGCGCCCAGTGAACGTGCTAAGCTTTCTGCCCCGCTCCCAGAGAAGCCAGTTGCTGGGAATAAATTAAGGAACGAGGGCTCAAATGTAACCTACTGGCTCCTGGGCTACAGCTAGTGATTATCGCGCCACACACTGCAGAGCCATGAAAACCTTGATTGCAGTTTGGTTTGCTGTAATTTGCACTTTGTATTTGGACTATGCGTTTTAAATCAGGTGTTCGTTAATGCATCAATTATCGAGAATGAGCAGCACAGAGTGTCGAGCTTTTGATAAAGACTTATTCAAGGCTAGCTGATTTTTAATGTGCGTGTTTAGTTGCAACCGAAATTACAGTAATTGAAATAAAATTACATACAAAACAGAATAGGAAGCTTTTACATAAGAATGGACCAAATGATACAACAAATGCCAAATTGATTTCTAATGCTGGTTCAAATAAATTGTTTATAAGAATTGCTTATGTTTTGATCTCAGTACTGAAAAATGTGAAGTTTTTTTTATTAAAAAATACTTCAAAGCTATTAAAATCTCTGTTAATAGAGAGCATGCCCATATTTATAAATACTACAAAGAGTGACACTAAAATTGGGAGTTTGTCTTAGGCAGCGTAGTGAGCATCATTCACAGCAATAGCGCAATCCTGAATGTTGTGGGGAGTTCTGTATCTCAGAGTCCCCTTTTGCTCAGAGTCCCTGGCTCCCAAATGGTGAGTCTGTTCTCTGAAAATCATCATCTGAGTTGGGGCTTCTACAATGCTTGTTTTGCAAAAGGGTTCTGGAAACTGTGGGGTCATACGCTTTGAGGCAGCACACAAATTAGGGCTACTCCTAGCTATGAAAATTTTGGCATCTGTAGGACCACCCCTTGTGCTGAGCAGCCACAGAACAACAGATCCTAGACATCAAGCCTAGCAGGTAACTTGGAGAAAAAAATTACGCCGGTCTAGTGCCATTTTTGTGTTCCTGTGGCATTTCTCAAAACAGATACCTTTTTTCTTTTTTTTTTCCCAAAAGATTTGCTTTGATTAATTGGTATTTCTCAGTCTTTAAAAAGCCACGGAAAAAAAAATCAAAAGCATCTGGCTGTGGAGGCTTAACACAAGAAAAAATACTTAAGTACCCTTGAATCCAACCCTAAGAAGCACTGCACTTCTCTAGAGCAATGTAGCTCTAGAACCTTCTGTAAGATCTCAATTGTTGTCTGTTTTCCCTGGCTCTGCTCCATGCCTTCGAGTAATTGATCTCACCAGCTCACTCAGTGGCTTCAACTGTGAACAGATTTCCTGCAAAGTTTCAGATTTTTCCTGTGCCCCTCAGGTATTCTGGGTTTCCTCACAGAATTAGTTTGGATCCCTCAGCTGGGATTCAACTGATACAAAAAAGGGGGTTCTGTTTCCTGGACTCTATATTTGATGTTTATTCACCTGATTCTCTGTTCGTGCCTGCTGCATATATGTTTCAACACATTTCATCACCTGCTTTCCTCTGGAACGCTGCCAAATGCCACCTCATCTTTATAGCCCGCAACGGAAAGTAAATGAACTTGCACCGAACTTGCTCTTGACCCCAGGGAGGCCGACTGCAGTGTCTGAGCTGACATGTCTGCCTTACCTCCCGACCCTGCAGCTGCACTGGAGGCACTCCGGCAACTCCTCTGCTCCCTCCTGAAAGGACTGAAGGAGAGAAGCACAGAGATCTCTGCAGAGATCCCACCACCGGATTTATTTTTTTTTTTCCCCAGTGCTGCAGACCATGGAGAAGGTTGGTGCTTTAGAGCTGACAACCCCAGGACTACCTTGGGCTTCAGGGTGCTTTGCTGGGCAGGAAGGATGCCAGCCCAGCGTGTTAAGGCAAGGCATCCACAGGGGCTGGGGGCTGCGGGATGAAAATACTGGCCCAAAGGTTGGGGTTTCACTCGTACCTTTCCTCCAAGCATCTTGCGTCCTTCAGCATGTCAGTTCAGGCCAGGCTTAAAAGATACTTGTGCCAAGGGATGCATATAAGTACTTAGCTGAAGTATCTACCTGCAATGTACCTAGCTCCCCGTGACTGTTAATAATCCAAACAACAGTCTAGCTACTCCTTTTTCTCTCTAAAAATCATCACAAACAAGAGCTGTTGAGATACATGGAACGGTAGCAAAGCCTTGCTTTGTAAAGGTATTGCTCAAGGATAAATGCATTAATGTTTGTGGGGTTCTCAGCCTCTGTGTCCTGGGGGCTGTAACAGTGACAGAAGCAATTCAAGCATGGGAAAATACTAAAACACGAAAAAAATCCAAATCAAAAGTTCACCTTAATGTAATTTGGAAGTAGGGTGTTTGCTGCATCTTTTAGAATTTGACTGTGAACTTGTTTATCAGGATAGAATCACAGAATGGTTTGGGTTGGAAGGGACCTCAAAGACCATCTAGTCCCAACCCCCTTGCCATGGGCAGGGACACCATCCACTAGACCAGGCTGCCCAAACCCCCATCCANGAATCACCTCCCTCGACCTGCTGGTCACACTTGTAGACAGCCCAGCCTATAACTCAGCTAACCCATTGCACAGCTATAGACTCAGTTGTGGTGGTAAAGGGGATCTGCCAGGTTGGCCCCTGGGGTGTAGGGAATATGGAGATGACCCCGTGCTTAGTAAGAACTGAGCATGTGAAAACTCCCCTAGGTCATAGGAATGAGGTTTTGAACTACTGAGGCGTGATTAAAGCCTGAAATGTGTCATTTTTGTAGGCTATTTTGGTTTTGTTTTTTAAGAAAAGTCAAACCCTCAGGAAGTTTGCTGTTAGATGTCACCTGCTTATTTCTCATTATTAAAAATCAATTTACTTCTCCGCCCTGGGGTAACAAGTAACAAATATGAGGTAGTGCATAACAAATGCATATGCCAGAGCAAAACTTGACTGTGTAATTTCACTTGCGACAGTAGACAAGATGTTAGTCTGTCACTAGAAAAAGATGCCAGATTGCAGCCAGTGAGAATCTGACTGTTAATTTTCCTCTCCCAATGGTCAAAATGGTATTTTGAAAAGAAGTTTTCTTTAATGAAAATTCCATTAACATTATTCTCTTTCACTACTGTTAACTGAGAAGGTTCCATTTAGTTCATTAAAAAATCATTTTTCAAATAGACTTGTTCAGACATTTTCTTGTTCTGAAGATGAGAAAAATGTCTCAATAATGTGAGAGGAATAAAAATGTGCTGCCTTTTTTTTTTTCTTTCCATAAGGAATATATTGCAAAAGATGCTTACTATCTCCACCAGAACTGTTTTTGTGAGAGCATTTGTGGCTTTCCTGATAGCAGGACTGTTAGATAACTATTTTGTCTGACTCGGAGTGGCTCTCTGACATGTCCCATTTGATAACTGATGAGACTGCACAGCCAGCTTAAAATGTTCAGTGCCAGATCCTCAGACTGTGTAAAAAGCCCCGGCTCCATTAACTTCGCTGGAAATGTGTCTATTTACACCAGCTGGCATAGTGTGAAATGCAGCTATTGTCCATGGAGGGAAGAGGATATGAAACGTCGGAGAGGCAGCTACCGGCAAATAGATTATATTTGACAACAAAAGAGGAGCAGAATGAAATCTCCATTACTTTTTTCAATGCTGCTATTAAATGCACTTCCTCTAACTAATGCCACAAATCTTCTTTTTCCCCCTACAAGCGGCAGGCTTGTGTTAGCACAGATCACAATTTATAATGTGCTAACAATTTCTGGGGACCCTTCTATGGAAAGTCTTAAGGTAACTCTCAGGTATTTGCAAGTTGCAACAAAATTAGACCAAAGATCCTCAATATATATCCCAGATGTTAAAAAGCCAAAATGTTGTTGACAATGGTAACAAAACAGCTCGTAGCCAAATTGCCGGGAAGCCTGTGCACCTACTGAAGAGAGTTTGACTGGTTGCTTTGCTGTGGCCACACCATATTCTGGTCTAAGATAACAAAGCCCCGGGGCACACCATACATGATCTAATTCATGCCAGCGATTGCCAGCTGCTTACTTGGTGGGTCACAACATCCCTAATTCTCAGCAACAAGCCTTCTCTGTCTCTCTCTCTAAGCTCACTGATTCAGAGGAGCTGGGTTTGTTTTCTTTTTAGCAGATGCCATTCTCTGTTTCTTCTGCCATGCAGCAAAGAACACATTGCCGATTAGAAAATAAAGGTTTTTATTGCCTCCTCTCTGCAAATGTGGTGAGGTATGACAAGGCATACCTTACCTTTATCCTTTCTGGATATCCTCTGGTTTTTGGCAGTCCAAGATGCCCTCTCACTGTAATGGAAGTGGAAGGTGAGGCAGGAGCATCCATGGCTGCAGTCGGCTGGATGCCATTGCAGGTTCAAGCAGAGGAAGAATCCCCACCTGAGCTTGTTCCTAACTAGAGACCCATGGGATGCATTCAGTCCTCTCCTTCGCTTGATACGGGTCAGATTTATGAAGAAGTACTATTTCTGCAGCATTACAAGGGGTCAATTTCAAGGTCTCCAGCACTGTTTTATTAATGAAAACTAAAATGTTTGACAACTGTGCTGATTAGGAGATCTTAACAGCCTTTGACTTAATCTTCAGATCTGTTGTAGGTCACGTATGGGAGAATATGGTTTCATACAATTAAAAAGTAATGAGAAGTATGTTATTGGTGACAATGAACTCTTTGTGGTTTATGGTTTACTGAAGAATATTTTTTAAATGAAGACTTTGTGCTCTCAGGGCAATTTATATTGGAACAAGAGTGTCTATAAACTGCAGGTGTCTCATTAAATTCTACTGGTGATTAGAAGAAGCAGCCATGTGCAGAGAGGTTCATCAGGGGCTCCACGATTTGTGTTGCCATGCTCGGTTTTTCCCTAATAGCTACACACTACTTAGCATCGATGCTCTGCTGTTGTGAGCAGAACTCCGCAAAAACAGTCAGTTTCTACTCAGAAGCGAATGGCATCGAGCCAGCTCTTGATTTATAGGCTGACACATACCCCTTTATAATGACCAGGAGAATGTTTGCTGCTTACCTGTTACCTTTCTTCAAGAGTATGTTAAAAATAATTTTCCAACTGATAAACGGAAGCACACAGGATGATATTTTTACTGGTTATTTTCATAGAGAGATCTGCAAAGGGTTGCTTTATACAATTGCGCTGGAGCTAGAGAGGGGTTGAGAAAGTTTGTCAGTATTCCCAGTTCTGGTTAAATGGTTTGGCCTGAAGGCAAGATGGATACATGCCCATTTCTTCCCAGCATCAGCATGTGTTTGAAAACAGCAACTTGGCATAATGTTTAAAAAAACCCACCCAAACCCAACAAAAAACTAAACACAAAACAACAACCCTTTTGTATCTGCCACATACACTACTTCTTTGGGGAGAAAAAGCAATAATAATCAAGCTTCTAACAACAGTTATTCAGTATTTAGAATCTTGATATGTCTTATTCATCTGAACAACTAAAAGGCATTTATTTTTCTATTTCTGCAGCACTTATTTTATAATTCTCTGCTAGTTACGTGACAGCTACTTTTAAATATCTTCGTCCCTCCAGTGCTTGGCTGGTCTTTTTTTGTCCTTAATCTTGCAATTGAATTGTGCCTGCGATAAAGGAGGAGCAGTGGGGTTTTCTCAGCGCTGAGGTTCTGTTTGGGAGGAGGAATCTAAGTCACACCAAAGGGCACCAAACTATTGGGCTTGATTCAGATTTTTTCTCATGTTGAGGTCTTGCAGTGGACATAGATTATACTGATATCCACTCCTGACCCTGGAGGTCTTTTACCGAACAGGACAGAGGAGTCCAAACGTGAACGCAAACTCAGGCATTGCTATGAGTCTGGTCCTGTCCAGCACCCGGCACAATGAGGCCCTTATCCACTTAGCCTAACAGAGACAACGAAATTCTTAAACCATGATCATATCGTCCTAGATGCTCAGATGGAGATTAAGTCTTGGAATTCAAGAATTTTGCAGGGGATTCATCCTGTTGGCAATGCAATTCTGCAGTTCCTTGGCATTCGTGAAACTCTTGTTCTCACCACTCCTCAGCTTCCTCAGAGCCTGAGTGGGCTTTGGCTAGGCTGGAGTGTGAAATCTGCTTCAGTTTAGAGTAGAAGATGCCCACAAACAACTGGATGGGGCACTTGTTAGAGACCAAATACGTGCTTTTGGCTCCTTCTCATAAAGAATATTCACAGTTACAAGAAACATTTGGGCATTTGAGTAATAATAATTAAGAAAGACCATTATGTTTCTCTGATTTTTAAACTGTGGTTGACATTTTCAAAAGGCTGCATGCTGGCAGCCTCTGAGACATGGAGGTCACCTAGTTCAACCCCCAGCTCAAGAGAGGCCCAATTAGACCAGATTTCTCAGGGCTTTGTCCTGTCAAGCTTGAAGGTCTCCAAGGATGGAGACTCCACAGCCTGTCCCGGACCCTGTTCCAGTGCTTGACCCTCTTCATAGTATAAAACTTTTTCTTAATGCTGAATTAGAACTTCCCATGTTCCAACTTGCACCTGTTGCCTCTTGTCCTGCCACCACGAGCTTGCAAGAAGAGTTTGGCTGCATCTTGTCCCCATGTTCCCATTAGCTGTAGAGAGCAGTCACTTCTCGCTGCTAAACGTGCCCAGCTCTACCAGCCTCTTCTCATAATAATCTTCCCTATTCCTATACAAGAGAGAGGCTGTAATTTTTTTTTGGTATGGCTTTCTTCTTCTAATGAAAAGACACCATTTTCTTCTTTTAGTAGCACTTCACAGTACCAGAAGTGTCCACAGAGATACATAGAAGCAATACATTAAAAGCCTATACCTATTGATTTGGCATTGCTCCAGCTCTGCTCAGCACTCCAGCATCATTGCAGCTTGAGAGTACGCACTCAGAGCAGCTAGTTTAAATATTTATAGCCATATAGTTGCACACTCCAGCTCCCAGACTTTTATCCAAATGCCCTAGCAGGTGTGTGTGTCTGCACCGAAATCCCTGTTGCTTCCAGGGATGGCATCTGACCTGGCTGACAGCTCTGTGCACTCCTGGACTACAAATTAGACACAGCCTTGCTGTGCTTTGCTGTCTACAATATGAAAGGATGGAGCCCAACAAATTCTTTTTCTTCCTTTACGCCTTCCAGAAAAGCTGCCTTATTTTGAAGTGATTATTCAGACAATTCTTATCTGTTTCCCACATGGAAAAGCAGATAGTATTAAATTCAGCCCCTCAATCTTTTCATACTGGGCTATGTTGTGAGAGTAAGTCTTTCTCAGCAAAGTTTGTGTGAGGCTGTCAAAATCCTAGAGCTGTGGGAACAGGGTGAAATCAATAGGCAAGAAGCTTCCAATGGTGCTGCATTTGTTTTGTTTTCTTTCACTGCCCTTCTTGATATGAACGTGGTGTTCCTCTGAGGCACCAGTCTCAGCATGGGAAAGGCTCTTGCAGCCTGTGTTGGAGGAGCAGGGTGGTGAGTGTTATACTGGGACTGGGAAGGGCCCCAGTTACAAGAGAGACTTTCCTGGAGGAGACATCTCAGCACTGGGAACAGTGCTGGAGACTTGTCCTCCAGCACCCTGTGAAGAACCATTAGAGAAGCGGCTTTTATTTCCCAGTGAGCTTGCACTCAAGGACTGGGAGAGCGAATGCTTGTCACTCATTGCCTAATGATCGGCGCTATTGGAAGAAAGGGGCTGAGCTACAGCTTTCAACCAGCAGGCTGGCCTGGTCTATCTGCTAATCGTCCAGGTGCAGGAGAGAAGAAGAACTCATGCCCCTGAGCTCCCTGCCCTGCCCTGGAGGTGAGAGGAAATGGCTGAGGTGCGAGTGGAGCTGCAGCCCCATCACCAGCATGCCAGGGGCCATTGCTGAGCCAGCATCTGTGGAGTGATAGTGCCATGGTCATAGAATCATAGAATCACAGAATGGTTTGGGTTGGAAAGGACCTCAAAGACCATCTAGTTCCAACCCCCCTGCCATGGGCAGGGACACCCTCCACTAGACCAGGCTGCCCAAAGCCCCATCCAACCCGACCTTGAACACTTCCAGGGAGGGGGCAGCCACAGCTTCTCTGGGCAACCTGCTCCAGTGCCTCACCACCCTCACAGTAAAGAATTTCTTTCTAACAAACATCTAATCTAAATCTACCCACTTTTAGTTTAAACCCATTCCCCCTTGTCCTATCACTCCATGCCCTTGTAAACAGTTCCCCTCCAGCTTTCCTGTAGGGCCCTTCAGGTACTGGAAGGCTGCTGTAAGGTCTCCCTGGAGCCTTCTCTTCTCCAGGCTGAACAACCCCAACTCTCTCAGCCTGTCCTCATAGGGGAGGTGATCCAGCCCTCTGATCAGCTTCATGGCCCTCCTCTGAGGTCCTTGAGGAGCATCCCCGTATTGCTTCTGAGACAGCACAGCTGTGCGTTGCCTTTTCCACAGAGGTTTCAGTTAGGGAAAAAAATACTTCTGAGCTAGAATGAAACTTCTATTATCTCACATGTATTAAATGAGCTTATTCCTCATATTACTCCTACCTCTGCCCATTTAAAATGCAAGGAGCTCCTGCTCTCCTGCTGACGTGAGTCAAGAGCACACACCGAAATGCCAGTGAGTTATGCTGGTGTAAATCCAACTTGAGCCTTAAAACGTGCTAATATCACATATGAATTCATGTAAGTGCGTATGCAGGGGAAAATAAACGCAAAAAGAATGAGGTGGGACTGAAGATCTCCATCTCTCTATTTAATGTAGAGTTCACTTGCAGGCATTTCAGTAGTGCTTATCACTGCCCTGTCTGGCTCCTGGCTTCGCTTCTTGGCTTTTGAGATATCAATACTCAAATGGCAATGGAAATTCAAGCAGTATACTTGCATTATCTAATGCCTCTACAGTGATATTGCTTTGGCTAACGTAATACTGTTCATCTGATATTTCCTGAGAGTTGGAGACTAAAATGTGATCCAACAAATTTAACTCTTTAATCACTTAAGAAAGCTTAGTTAAATCAATAGGTGAAAATGCAGAATTTTGTTAAGTGTTCCATTAATTTTTCATTATTTCTCTGCACTGTGTGATGTTCATTCATATTGCTAATTACTCTTGCATTTTCCCAATTTATATAGAATATAATAGGAAAAATAAAAATGCCAGGCATTTGTGGGCTATTCACTGAGCATTTGTTACATGAAGCTACAGTTCAACAAACTGATGCGTGAGTATCTGTGTGCACACACACTGCCTTTGCTCCACAAACAATTGAGTATGATGACTAAAAGAAAGACCGCGGGTATAATTTTGTAAGGGTTATTTTTGTTCCTCTATGTTCTGGTCCAGATACACAGTTTTGCCAAGAGTCAGTTACAGTCTTAATCCATGTGAAAGCATATCTGAACGTAAGTTTGACAAAGCACTTACTTGTACGTATGTAATCTAGAATCAGATAGGATAATACTGGTATCATTCCATTAAAAGCAAGTCTGAACACTGGAGTAATTACATGGGTATTTATTTAGTTATTGTTAGGCATTGAGTCCATTAATCAGGCCCTGGTTTCATGTAATAAATATTCAGCCACTGATAACTCTCTGCAAAATTAGAATGGTGCTTAGTAACCCTTGAACAAGAGAAAAAAATAATTTTTGGAAGGTGTATTTTTCCAGATACTCACTTTCTGGGATAATGGCAAAAATCCATTTCCTAAGGACAAAGATACAACCTGGAACGTGTGACATAAAAATGGGAAAGAAGTAATTGGCGTTCCTGTGAAATCTGGAGTAATAAAAATATTCTGCCTTTTTAGTTTTCTTTGAATGGGAAAGGAGCAGAGGGCTTTAGGTTATGAAAATGCAGACAAATGTTAATTCATAAATGTAAATGGGATATTGGTTAAAACATCTATTTTTTCAACTACTTTCATTTAGCCAGAGAACCTCTCCTTTAGAAACAAAAATCAACCTCTGGGATTTTTTTTCATGCAGCTTTGCATGTCGTACCTTTAAGAGAATGAACCCACCCTGAACTCGAAGCAGTTTGGTCTTTTCCTGCTGTAGCATGAATCTTGGAGAGATTATAACCAATTTAAGTAGAGTGGGGGATTCTGTTTCTAACTAGCTACAAGCAAACCGCTAAGGAACCAGCAAGGGAAAATGAGAGGTATTCACAATAGTCTCCAGCTTGGATTACATGTATCTTGAAAGCACTAGCAGCAGATGCTTGTGGAAGTGATTACGCGCTGGATCATATGCACATCCTTCTGGCTGCCCTCACCACTTAGGCACATTTGTAGTGTAGGAAAAAGCCCCTCCAGTTTACGGCAGAAAAGGAGCCCAAAGTATATTGCAGCAGGCAGCAATAATCACGGGGTTTAGAGGGGCTCAGCAATCCCTCTGCTGCTTCGGGGCCCAAGCCTGCAGGATCAAAACTTTAAACAAACCACAGGATTATGGATCATAGCCTTTCAGGGATTTCAACATTTCGCCATGCTTTAATTTATAGGCATAATACCACTTCTATTGAGAAAAGCACTCTTTTCTCCTCTTGCGTCTGACTAATTAGGGCAGTTTTCTGCATTTATGTAAATAGCAGTTCTAAAAGCTTTCGCCGAGTTATTTTATTCCGTCTAGCCTTTAGGCTTCAGACATCATTATGCAGCTCTGCAATCTTAACAGATCCTTAGACAAATACAACAAACGGCTTTGGAGATGCCTGCACCGGATCCCCATGCTGCTGTTCTTCTTTATTTTAAAGAACTACAACAGAAGTGTTTGGGACTTTTTTTCCAATCAATTTATTGACATTCTCTGATTTTTCAGTACGGGGTCTCTTACTAGCTTTGGTTCTGAGTTCAGTTGTCCTGAGTTTTCATTCTTCCAAGCAACTCATTCTTTCCCTCTCTGCATGTTGCTGCCTTTTTCTGCTACTGAAAGCCTGGCAGCCTTCCTCCGGATTTCACCGAGGATCCAGGAAAGTGGCAGCGACCGAGGCTCCTGCAGAGTGACTCTGCTGATTGCTTGGGCTCGCTGCGGGTCAGCCCCGACAGCGGGATTTCATCCTTTATCCATACTGGGCTTCTGAGAGCATCTGCCAAGACGGCTAATCTGATTGTATGCTTCCACTGATACTGGTTATGGGGCTTTTTTACAGTTAAGTGTCCAGATGTGTAAACTGATATTACAACCACGAGGCTCCGATGTTACAGCCTGATACTCATTAAAAGCTGCAATTTATCACTTTCCTGTCCATTACATACAACAATATGATCTGCTGAAAGACAGGCAACATGGTGTGTGGCTTCTTCGATTCTTTTTCTTTTTTTTTTTTTAAAACTACATTAAAAAAAAAATAGGGCAGCTTGGGTCTACACTTTTTAACAAAGGGAAAAAAACCAGCGAGGAGTCCCTAAGTCCCTAACTCCTTCAGGTTCGTGATCTCACTTTTCACCTGTAGGAAGTGTTTCGTTCAGTCAATGTTTCTAATGAAAAGAAAACAAACCCTTCCCTCTCTTCTCCCCCAGTTCCAAATATCTGTTGTTATCTCGTGCTGCCTCCAGCAACGCATCTGAATGCTCTGGGTGAATTCACGCTAGGGAGTAACACTCTCAATATGAGAAACTGTGGCCATAGCAATGACCTGCTGTTCTGGGTTAGTCACCATGAAGTCAACCTCAAAACACAAGGGAGACCACATAAATCCCTTGGGACAAGGAGTTTTGCCCTGTTTCACATCACCCTAGTGCAGGACTAGTGCTTGCAGATGTTTTTGTGGAGATACAATGCCAATTAGAGAAAAATCTACATTTAAGAAGTAGTTGTTCTGTGAAAATCTTGAGCAAAGGGTTGAATTTATCTTTCTTAAAGATTGTGAAGTAGACCTCCAACTGGACTCACCTCTTGTAAAATGTGGGAACAGACAGTGTATATTTAGATTATTGCAGAGTTGAAGCACATGCTGCTAACCGAGATGCAAAGAAGGAATAAACAATGACTTAATGCCGTTCCTGTTTCACAGGGAGCCATAAAAATGGGAAGAAATTTGCTGAGCAAGGCACTAATGCAGCACGAGGTAGAAATGAATCAAGAGGTAGTGCCACTTTTATAGGGCGAAAAGGATTCAGGAACAGACTGACCGAGCAAAGAGATGGGGCCGAGATCAATTGAACGGGAACAAACTTCTCGGATTAAGTGGCCATTCCCAGTGCAGCCAAATGCTGTTAGTGAATCTATATAAGAGGAGTCGTCTTTTATATGGAGGGAATGAACAGTGTGAAGAATCTTATGCAGTCTGTGATTTCGCAAAGCAGTGGTGAACTAGATAGCAAGCAGGGGTGCCAGTAGGCAGGTGCTTTGGAGATACCTGAAAGTGAGAGAAGACAAGCAGAAACCATCACAGTCCAAGTTACCAGCACAACCAGTACACAGAAATGAACTGGGAAGCAAAGGTGGCTTCCAAAACTATATGTGGACCTCCTCTTTTCTGGATGTGATTGCTGGGGCTAGGTGAAAAAGTCTCTGCGGAAGATTTTGAGCTTTCATAAAATTTCTCACCTGAATCAGGATGAAAAGTAAACATCAAAGTGCTGAAGGTACTAACAAGCTTCCCTGCATAGACCAGACAAAACACTGGGGTTTGAATTGTGATTCATTTCGACCTCTGTCTTTCTGCTTTGCAAACCTTTTCAGTATGAATTCACTAAAACTGAGAAAATATAACTTGCAAACTTTTCCAGCTAGAAACTGTCAAAACTGCGTTTGTGAGACACCAGCACACAGCAGGACTCTCATTCAGTCCCCGCCTGAGCGGGCCGTGCCCTCCGAAGTGCGTGCCGGCCGGGCACGTCTTTACGGCAGGGCTATTTTTGGTGGGCACTGCTGCCAAGGCAGAATGAGAAGGGCTTTGGGGGAAGGGAGCGCCAGCCTGCGCGAGCCTGGTTCTCCTTGTCAAACACCTGTATAGATATTTCCACCAAAAAACCTCAGTGTAAAACAAAACAGGCTCACATAAGTGCAGTCTGCGCTTGCCTCCCTAAGGTAAATAGCAACTAAACCAGTGTCTTCATTTTCTTTTCTTTCCGTCCCAGGAAGATAAAGACGTGGCTACTCTTTTATTCCTGTTTTGCTCATTAGTACCTGTGCCAAATAAATTGGAATATTTCATTCGCTTCACTGGCAGTATTTTTGTCTCCTGTTTCCCAGGTTTGACTGACTTGACAAGGCACACGGGGGGCAGAGAAGGATCAAGCCCCGTGCTGACACAGCCTGGCAGGTTCTCCCTCTCTCTCCTCCCACCCGTGAAGGTGTACCGAAGCCAGCCGGAGCTGGCTGCGTCAGTGATATGCAACCCACGCTCAGCCAAGTACAAATAACCTGTCTGTGTCGCTCTTGAGAGGTTTCTGAGGATTATTCCCTGTATCCTGAAAAGAAGAAGTGAAATCTAATGACCTGGGAAAGCGTGTGGTGCGGGGGAAGGAGGTGCCTGCCAGGTGGAGGTGGCTGCAGCCAGGCCCTGGGGGGGTGGAGAAATCTGTCAAGGGCGGCTTCCCTTCCTAAATCCTGCCGAGGAGAAGGACCTTCTGAGCGGAGTGACATTCCACCCACGTTTGGCTGCCACCGGGTTTCATTTCGCTATGGGGTTTTTTCCCACCTGCTGCAAAACTGGAACATCACATCCAACAGAAATTTAACAGGACTGAAATGCGAACCTGAAACTGGGAAGGGGGACCCTGCCGCGGTGGAGCATAACACTGCTGCAAAGCACCCAGTGCCCACACGATGCTTGCTTTTCCCTGATGGTACCCATCCCAGGTTTGGGAAGGAGGAAAGATTTATTGGGACCAAAGAAACAGGAGAATGATAATGTATAAGGTTCCCCAGCAGCGTTTGGGGTACACACCGAGTCGCTCCTGACCGAGCAAGGATCAGTGCCGTGGGCAGGGAGGTGATGCGGGGAGCACAGGAGCCCTGCTCACGCCGCCAGGCCCTGCGGCATCATTTGCACAGCTGGGATTTGCACACACAAGGTAAAGGAGAGTTACCTATCCCCGTGTCTCAGAAGGGTGGGATTTGTTGTGAGCGGGGGGGCAAGAGCACAAACGTAAGCTGGTAATAACAGGACATAACCTGGATCACAGGACCTGGAGATAAAAGGCTCCCTGAAGGCAGGATCATCAATGTAACTGCATGTACGTCACTCCTGACAGGCACTCGCTCTTGCCTGTAGTTAAAAATTACAACTTAGGAAGACTGAAGTTTTCCCAAATGATCTATGCCATATCTCCACTGTTCCTTACTATTAGAAAGCCTGTAACAAATGTCTCGCCTGAATTTTCCTTGCTTTCATTTAAGCTCATCGCTCATCATATCCATCAAGGAAATCTGGACAGGACAGTTCACTCCTATTCTCTTTTCATCAGCCTTTTTCTGTTTCTCAGGAGTGTTACTGTGCTTCTCTTCAGTCTCTTCTTCCTCAGACTAAATGCCAGTTTATTCAATCTTACATCATAAATCGTCTTTTCACAAAGTGGGCCACATTTTTCACTTCATTTTTCATATTTCTCCTTCATCTCTTTTTCCTCATCTTCTCTCTACCTGATACTTCATCTGTCCCCAGCCCTCTACCATATTCTGATTCTATCCTTAATTATTTTCCCCTTTATCAGTTTCACAATTTTGTTCACAGGGCTTGTTCTGGAATTGGGATTTCTTCTTACTCCACTTTGCCTTCCCGCTTTTGCAAAGGATGATCTTAAAGCATTGAAACATTGTCTGTCTCCCCAGCTAGAGGAGAAGTGTGGACTGAGCACAACTTTACCGGTCAGGAGCTCCTAAACTATAGTTCTGGCTTAGCAGCAGCTTGTCTTCAGCACAGCCCCAGGCAAGGCAGCCGACCTTGCCCTCGCTAAGAGTTTCTCAAGGGCTTATGTGATTTTTAAAATTATGGTAGTTCCCTGCAAGAAATAGGAAAAAAAACCACCCCAAAACAAAAAAAAAACCCCACTAGCACTAGTCTGGACATTTGAGCTAGTTTTGGATAAGTGTCAAGGTCTCCCAAGCATCTCACGTTTTTCTGGTCACAGTCTTTAACATCACTTTAAAGCACCACTCCAGAAATGGAAAGTTTATGTATAATTAGTATTCACTTAGACTTCAGGGCTGTCATAAGGCTGAGGGATATAAAGAGAAAAAAGATTAGGTGCTGTTACGTTTCTCACGTCCACAAACCGGTATTGTCAGTCTTAATATTGCAGAGTCCTTCTGAGCTGAGGGCTGTCACAGGCTGTTGCTTTGTTTGTGGGGTTTCAACATCTTCATGCCAAAACCAGCGCATGGGTGTATCGTCCAGTATTGGGCCTAAATACATGCAATGTCTTCTGAACCCACGTGTTAATATTCTCCAGCCATAGATTCACACATTTGAAAGGCAAAGTTAATGATTTTAAGTTAATCTAGGGATCTTTATTTATGTAACTGACTGCAAGATAATGAATTCTTATGAAAAAGTTCCTTTTGTTCAGTAAAAAATACTGTGCAAGAAAACTCCAGGTCTGGGTATTGTTCTGTTCAGTGCAAAGGACAGATTGTTGGCATTCCTGGGTACATCTGCTCTCTGGCAAAGGAGTGCTTCTTATCAAGTGCTCTGATGTTCAAGTGCTTGAGGGCTTGTTCACATGGGAAAATTCAGTGGCATTATTCATACCTCTCCACTGCAGAATATGAGCACCCACAAGGGAACTCAACAAGGGTATAATTATTTTGCTCTAGAAAAGTCTTAAGTACCTTCATATAATTTCTCCCCAGAACGTTAGCTATGGCGCAGGTAAAGCAACACACCAGAGGAAATGCATTTGGGGACATCAGAAAGGACTGCTTTCTACAAAAGCAGCTCTTCACTCATGTGACGATACACTTCCCTATTTGAGGTTGTTCTTTCACACAAAACCCTGTCCTTGCTTTAAAAAAACTCATTCTACAGAGAAATTAAAACAAACACCATGCACGTACATATCCGCACCCACCCACCCATTATTTTAAGTATTGATAGTAATTTTACTGCATTTACACTTTTCTTCTTCAAAGCACCATCCGTACGTAAATGCATCCTCACTCTGACCGCAGCACTCAGACAGATGCTATCGGAGCCGTGACTGCTCTCAGTAGGCAAACGATGTGCTGAATGCTGATGGAGAGGGCTAGCGCTGGCTCGGAAAACAAGCAAGAACAGAATCCAGGTAATGTAAAACAATTTCACACTTCAAAGGGTATTAACAGGACGCGCTGCACCTGCAGCCCCGAATTTCATTAGCACAGGAGAGAAACAATCTCTGGGCTGTAAATGTAATGCAGTGGGTAGGAGGGATGGAAGAGAGAGAGAGAGAAAGAAAACGCAGGCTGCCTCGCACACGGTGTCCCTTAGTAGCGGCTGAGACGTGGCCCTTGCAGTTCTGCCTTTCGAGTCTACTCTGTCCCTTGCAGTTCTCGCTGAGTGACCTGAAGCAGGTGGTAGAGCTCGGAGAGGGATTTCGGAGTCATCTCGTGCCCGGCAGCATCCACGCGCCCCGGCTCGGCACACTCCTGCACGGCCTTCTGCAGCTGCAGCTGCAGGGGGAAGGAAACCAACGGTCCTCTGAGATTTGGGGAAAACCAGCGACGGAATATTTTGTCACAGATTACCTGAGGATAGGAAAAAGAGCAGAGTGTTGTCTTTCAGGGGCTACAACTAATGCCCTGCTGCTTCTCTAGGACAGCAGCAAAATGTCATCGGAATCCAAGGTGCCTCCAGCCATTCAAAGAGGAAGGTACACAACAGCAGCATCCACAAAAGCCACGCTCTAGCTGAGGCATCCCCTCTTCTTCCCAGCCCGCTCTTGCACTTCTGCATAGCAAGTGGAGAATCGCAGCCAAAACCCCCCGCTGCTTACACGTGGACAGCCACGACCTCCCCGTTAGTGGAGACAGTAACGCTAATCCCCTGCCCCTACTTCTTCCACTCTCAGGTCTGAGGCACTGGGCTAACAGCTACGCGAAAACACGGCAGATAAACGCTTCAGAATATTAGGGTCTGTTTGCATGCTTCTGGATGGGATTTCCGAATGGAACAGGGACTTCTGTGGCCACGTTTAAAAACCTGACTCTCTTCATCTCACAGTCTTCTAATACATACCGTGCATTTTATAGTCAATGTGATTTTAAAAGAAATGGATGCATAAAGCAGCTGTGTCTACTCACTTGCAAGTTGTTATTGGCTCTCTGTGCTCCACATTTTCTGATTTTCAGGTTGCATTTTGAAAAGCAATCAAAAAAATTACAGTCTTCATCTCCTGTGCAGTTCTGTTCGAGAATGTCCCTCATTTTGGGTTCAAAAAAGGCCATATCCACATCGATGGCCACCACCTGTGGATCAAAACATCATCAGATCATCAGACCATCAGATCTGGCACAGCACAGCCTGCGGGACAGGGCTGAGCAAGCGGTCTTTGCTGCTTGCTTTTGGAAATGCTGTGCTGAGACCATCTGCCAGTGGGGAACTGGGATCACAGTGAAAGGGCTTTATTTCGCTTAACTGAGCTGCAGTAGTCTTATGAACACCACCTTTTAAACAAAAACAGGCAATGCTGACTACGCCAGGAAAGGGAAAATTTCTGGACAATACGCGTCCTTGGGGTCAACCGGGCTGATTTGCCTTAAACCAGGATCAACTTAAAGATTGATCTACTTGTTGCAGCTTATGCAGATGGCATCTCCACCTCTTAATCATATGATGGTGCAAAATTATCCGCAGGCCACACGATATCATTTCAAATTCATCATTCAGACTAAACCCCTGACTTTATCATTGTGGAGAGGAGCAGTGGGATGCACAGAAGTACCTGGACCTGGTACAGCTCCGGCAAAGCTGCCATTGCATTCCGTGGGTTTGCATCTGTTCAGCTGCAGAAAGAGATCCCTGAGGTTGTCGAAAGTTGGCTCTGGCTTTGCCCAGTCCTGTTTGCAATGGTTTGACTCATTTATTTTGCATGGTTCTTGTCCCGCTTGTCCAGAAATATGGCCCATAACAGAGTCCAGCCAGCAAGTGGTGTCAGCAGAAAAAAGCAAGGACTGAAGGGATCAATCAGTTTCCCTGCCCCGGCGCGAGGCTCGCAAAATAGTGAATAGGCAGCACAAAGAGGTCTGCGCTGGGTTTGAAACCCTTCTGGGAGTGAAGGGCTGTAGTCCCAGTTTCTGCCAGTGTCGCCCCACCCATGAATACTTCCCTTGAAAAAATCACAGCAAGAAACAGGGAAAGAAAGGAAGCCAGTAACGGGACGGCAGCTGCTTAACATGAGACCAGCTCTGGGTGACCACAGTGAGCGCAGCCTGCCCTCAGCGCCGTGGATGCGGCCATCCGCGGACGCTCAGAGCTGCGCTTAATGCTTGACAGTCAGGGTCAGAGACTCTCCCTTGCAGCAGCTGACACACATTTTCGTGGAGGGAAACATCTGAGACCTAGGCAAAGCAGAGTTACTTGGTGTCCTAGTTTCGGCTGGGGCTCAAACGATAGTCTCATTTTTAAGATTCGACCTCCCAAATAATAGGGGAAGCTGAACTGCATGGCTGGAGCAGCAGCTGGAACAACCCCAGGAACTAAAGATGTCTGGTCTGGTGGAAGGCCAAATAAACCTTCCACAGGCAAAAGAAAGAGCAAGGTCTAATCTTCATTTTATTCTACTTCTTTTTCCCCAGGGAAAATCTTAAAGAGATGAGGCATAGCTTAAAAACTCAAGTATTTTAAAACTTCTTGGAGAGCTTGATAATGATGATGTAGCCTAAGGAATTTCACACGTTTGGACAGGCTTTTTTTTTTTTTCTTTTCTCCTTTAACTTCCTTAAGCTTTCTGCAGTTTTGCTGTTCACTTCTTTGGAGAAGGGAGTAAAAGCGGTGCAGGGTTTCCAGTCCTAGCTAGGGTGAGTGCAGCAGCTCCCTGATGGGGTCTCTGCCAGCGCTGAGCACCTTTGACAATCTGACCGATTGCTCTGCTAGGAAAAACAGCCCTGGTTCCCAAATGTGCGGCTGCCAAGGGGTTCAGTGGTTTTGCTGAAGTTCATCTGTTACAAAAATGTGTGGGCATCCAGCCAGAGCCTGGGAAGATAGATCTGGGTGACACTCTACCTATAAACAGCCACATTTTGGTGGGGTTTGTTATGATTGTAATTGATGACGAAAGTACCTAAGGAAACACAGGAAGGACCCAGCTTGGCTCCTGACCTGATTTAAAGTCATGTTTAAGGTGCTGTAATCTCTCTACTTCTCTCTGAGGTGCTGGTAAAATAGGAAGCTCTCCCAGATCACTTGTGTATTCACCCAGACCTCCTTCCAACTCTGTCCCTTATGTAGTTTCATGGCAGCTTAAAATTCCCCTGGACGACCTGCCGGCAGTGTGATCTGTCCCCTCCGTGCTGCAGGAACAGCACGTGACGGCCCAAGTGAGGGCTGGAGGCTTATCCCCACCATTTGAAAATAATCCTCAAAGTAAAACTATTCCACTCCAGGCACGTGTCTTTGGGCATTAGCAGTCTCCATACTGGGATGAGGAATAGTGGTACTGTTATGCGTGTTTGTTATTATCCTATACAAAGGACAAGAAACAAGTGAAAAAATTGTTTAGAACGAACGTGAGGGACAAAAAAAGAGGCTGCCTTGCTGTGTTCCTGTTCTGCAACCGGTTGATAAAAACACCTAGAGTTTCTACTTTTCTCCTTCCTTCTTCACCGATCAGAAGCTAGCTCTGCTCCCCAACCCCCCGCAGATGTCTGGCTGTGTGTATCTCCTGCCTCCCAGCCCAGTGGGGTGACAACAGATGATACCAACAGGCTGTAAGTAATGTACAACTGGGAGAGCCATGTGTGAACGGCAATTCACTTTTTTTTTTTTTTTTAAAATGAATTCTTCTAGAAAATACTAAATCAGAGTACTTTGCTATACCAGAAGGTCTCCTTGGACCCCAGAAGTCTTGGGAGGATCCTGGAGAAGCAAGCCTCACCAAAAGGACTCATAGAGGAAGACACATCCAATAATCTTTCTCTTTTCCTAAGTGAAATCTCTTTTCCAGTAAGTAGGCTGTAAAACTGATGCTCTGGTGTGCGCTCAGCCACACGCAGTCACAGCCCTGCATAACTGAAAAAGATGGGCGAAGCCCGCCTTGAGGAATCCCTGCCGTGCCTCCCTTTGCCTAAATACTGGCAGGCTTGGTTTAGTTTCGTGCTGTAGCTCCTCAGCCGTTCCCTGTTCAGCTGCTGTGTAGCACCTGAATAAACAATGGGAGGGAAGGGAAGGGTGAAGGGGAAGCACTCTAATTGCTCTTAATGGTTATATGTTTAGGAATGTTTGCCTAGTACTCTGAAGCTGCGAGGGTTATATTAACACTCAGTGAGTACTTAGAGTAGCATTCAAGTCCCCGAAAATGCTTTACTTTCCCTCAGGGCGCAGAAACTCCCTTGGTGTTGCTGCAAATTGCAAGCCTGGTCCAAACACTCACTTGCCGCACAGTGCCTCCAGTCCGTACACACAATTCCCACCAAAACCAGTGGGTGCCGTCCGCAGAATGAATGCAAGATACATTCAGCAACGCGGCGCTGAGCTACATCACTACTTAGAAAACGTGCATAGCTATTCAGGTCTGAGTTACGGCTGTACAAAGAAAAATCAAACGGTAACAGTACCGGGGAGTCTCGTGTCACCGTCCTTGGACCGTTTCCAGAGCAGATAAGCTGAACACTAAAGCACAAAGATGTACGTGTTTGGATGTGGGGAGTTCCCCTTGTGCCAAGTCAGAGAATTCAGCCTTAGCTTTCAAATTCAAACAAGTTTTTTCTTTCAGCATCACTACCAAAAGTAGTTGCTGTGATTCAAATTACAGCTTCGTTTACAGCTTTTGTGATCTCCTTGCCTTTCAGGAGGTATCCCTCACCACAGCCAAGGGACCCTCTTTGTGCCAGTGACTTTGAGGAGGTGAAACAAATCAGAACTGAGCAAAGAGTTCTCCAAACAAGCAGCAGAATCTAGCTCTCTGAAACATGGCTGCACACATTGCAGAGATGAAAAGCAGTAGGGAAGCTCCCCTGTCACTTGCAAGTGCATTGGTTTTGCAAAAACTCGGCCAAAAGCTGTACGAGGAGGGAAGTATAATTTCGACACAGCCATTTTCAGACTAGAATTTGACCTCAAATTGCTGCGACACCATCCCAAAGACCCAACTTACCGTGAGATCGTGCCTGATAGCAAAGTTTTCTGGTTTGATGTCACACAGGTGAAGTCGGTGAGAGAAATCATTATCAAAATGCTGCACCATGTCCAGAAAGCTGAGTGCAATGTCAATGATGGCTCTCACCCTGCTTCTGTGGCCAGAAAGGGAGGGACCAACCACATTTTCCAAGGGAAAAACAGTTTTGTGCCAGGCATGTCCGGCTGTGAGATACTCCACAGCATAAAAGTGTCCACAAGAGCCAATAATTCGTAGTACGTGTTTGCTGAGGTCCTGCAGCAAACTGAAGTAGATATATTCTTCCTGCTGGAGCAAGGACCACATGCTGGCCACCTGTGCTTTCCAGCGTGGTCCCTTCTTCCTTGTCCACAGGGGCCCCATGGTGTTGTTAGACAGTTCTAGCCCCAGGACATTTTTGACCTCCAAGGCTACCATCAGCAGAAGCTCTGTTTCAGGAATATCCTGTGTTTCCACCTCCTCTAGCATACTGAGATGCTGGTAGCTGGAGAAGATTTCCTTTTTGGATTTCAAGATGATGGGCTGGCCTCTCCAGTCAGCCTGGATGACCTTCTTACCTCTGTCATAGTAAAGGCAGTGTTTGTACACCAGCTTCTGTGCCACGCACAGGTCCTCACAGAGGTCGCCAGTCAGGGCTCCGCTGCTGTAGTCAAGACACTGGAGTGAAAGAGCAGAATATTGATAGCAGGACCATACACCCATGGACACACGTAGAAGAAAGGCAAAGAATCAGCAACAGTCCTGAGCTCGAGAGGCTTGCAGCAGTCATGGTACCACAAGCACACACCTTCTACAACCATTGGGTTATTCAACTGTTTTTCAGAAGCCTCTAGAGACCTTTTGCTAGGGGGGAGTCTTGCTTCAAACAGGGATTCTTGGGATGGTGAAGGACAGGCTTTTGGGGAGCAGGGAAATGGACTATATGACCTGTTACTCTTAAGTTCTTGCCACATATGAATTCAGTAAGACAAGCTTTGAACACACTTGGCTGTGCTACGTGAGATTCTGGGCTGTAACACTTTAAGGCACAGGAGAGAACCTCCAGTGTAACGCAGGACTGCTCTGGAAGGTTCAGGGCAGCATAACTTAGACATCCCCACTGAAACTCCAGGAAAATCCCTAGGTAGCTGAGTTGCTGGGACCTTCCACAACCCTGCGCGTTTCAGCCTTGCACTCAACATGCCCTGAATGAAGCTGTAGGAACCTCCTTCTGCCTTACCAGGAAACACAGAGGTTGTGCTCAATGCCTCTTGGACCAAGAACTTTCAGAATTTTTAAATATGTAAATGCTGTAGGACAAAATGACTTTCTGAGTTTTCATATGTAACTATCAGGACTGACATTGTAATAGGAATTGCTTAAATACTTTTCTTTTTTTTTTTTTTTAATTGGAAAAAAATCAGCCCATGGAAACATGGGAACTGCTGCTTGATAGTTAAGTGGTCACTGCAAATTCATACAAGAATTACAAGGATTCCCTCACCAGTTCTTCCCTCAACCCATAATTGTTTCCATACCATCATTTCCAAAAGTGTAGGCAGTCAATATATTCCTATAGGCATTCAGAAGTGCAGCTGCAGGGACTGCTTTGGGCGAATCAGTAGAGGGGATGCTCAGAGGTCTCTGGTGAAAGGGGAATAGACTGTGGTGGTGTAGAAAGCCAAACATCTGGGAGGCAGCTCGACAGTGTGAGCCTTCTTCATTGCTTTCTGGCATTTGAACCTTCATTTAAACAAGCTGGCAGCTCCCCCTGCATGTGGAGTACTTGCAACAGCTCCCTGACCCCCACTTCATATGTGACTTGCTGTTACATACACAAGAAACACGATCGTAAAATTCAACTGATGTATTTTCTTAGGACAGTCTCTGAGGTGTGCACTAGAGGAATACATTCTGATGCCAGGCAATGTTCAGAGTCCAACCTTATACTACACACTGAGGAATGGGTGCAGGATTAAGTCCAAAATCCTGGAATGGTGATAAACTGACTAAAACAGTCACTGAGGGCAGTTCAGACAGGCATAAAATTTATTTATACTCTTATGTGGTCCCAGCCCAAATGAGAACATTCAATGTCAGCAGCCAGGTAGGCAAACTCTGGCATGAACGTCCTGACCCTGAGTCCAGGGCGATGTACATGCGTGAAACACACACATCTGCATCCACATCCATGTCAGGATGGTCAAGCAGACTCAGTGGGCTGTCCGCAGACTTCAAAGCACACAGATCAATGTTCTCGCTTTTGGAAATCTACTTCTATGAATGTAATACAAATTTATTTTCCCTTTTTAAGTAGGAAATGTAATTTTCTTAACAGAAGTAGTTTAGCAGTTCTCGCCATGTGGAACTCTAACAGATTTTAGCAAGAAGATTACAAACAGAAGGAACTTGGGGGGTTTTCTTTGGAGCGTAAGCATAATCACATTTAAAATCATTGCTCTCCTATTGAGAAGACCACAACCTAACTCTGCTTTTGCTACAGTAAGAGAATATAGGACTTACTCCTGCAATTGAGTCCACACGGGTGAATGCTTGCCCCTGTGGACAACCTTACTGTGGTCCACCAAGTTCACTCTTAGATGGTCCATATGCACGGACCTCTTGCATCTAGAAAGAACACATACCCAGAAGACCTGCAGTCAAACATGTGAACATGCAGCTTATTTTCTTGTGTTGCCATCACGTCATTCTTAATGGCATCAATGAGAAAAGTAGTTGTGGAAAAAACAGTCTCACATTTCCCAGACATAGGAGATGGGTCATTTTTGAACATGGCTGCTGTTTAGGACTTGTCCGCTGTTCCAGTTGAACCCCAAAATCTTTGATTATTAACTTAGTATCTGACAAACAGTCTGTGAATCAGATTCTTCTAACACTGAACTTGCACAGTGTTTTGCAAACCAGGATTTGCGAAAGAGGACGTGACCAAGGAGTTCCTGGTCTCACAGTGCTGAATCACAGATCAGCCTTCCAGAAGTAATATTATCTGCTGGTCACAAATGCAAGCAAAAATTTCAAAAAGGCTTCCCCAAATAAGCAATCAAGAAGTTTGTACGATTTTCAAGGTGTCCCTTTCTACTCACAGAATGTAGTGAGTTGTGAGTTGCTCAATGGCTTTAAAAATCTCCTCAGTTTCCTGTTCATTATAACCTAGACAGTCAACAGAGACCGACTGCACCTTCACATCCTCACTACCCGCCCCCCCCCGCCCCGTTATTCCAACTTTTAGTGTTTTATGTTTTGCCATAAGCACAGTACACTAAGCAAGCTTAGCCCCCCCCAGCCCTCCAACTAT
This sequence comes from Aramus guarauna, assembly GCA_013400195.1. NCBI lineage: Eukaryota > Metazoa > Chordata > Aves > Gruiformes > Aramidae > Aramus > Aramus guarauna. The sequence goes on along the minus strand of VXBL01006451.1, from coordinate 77,068 downwards.
AATCCTTATTTTTTCAGCCCCCAGATGATTTTTGTGGTTTTATTCCCTCCCTGTTTCTTCTCTCCATTTTCTCCTCCGCCAGCCTTAGAAGCACAGACGTCAGACTGAACGCTGTTGTCCAGTGCCGCAAAGAAAGCCAACAGCCCTTCCCTGATTCTCCTTTTTGAAGACATTCAGAGACTATATCAGCTTTTTAGGCACAGTCTACACTGGTAGCTCATGTTGAAGCAATTATTTGACCCCTAAGTTCTTTCCAAAGTCATGCAGTGTTACGAGATAGTCTTCCATTTGCCTGGCATAGCTTGTACTCTCGTGCTCCCCAGTGTACTAACTTGCATTTTAGTGTATTAAAACACATTTTGGTGGACTGAAAACATTTAACCAGGTGATTCAGATTATCCTGCAATGAAAAGATGGTCTGTTTATTATTTACCAACCCAGGAACCTTTGTACTAACTGCAAACCTTCTTGTACAAGATTTCATATCACCATGATGACTGCTGATAAAAAGAAGAATCAATTCCGCAAAGAAATCTTCCAGAAATGGTCCTCCACACTGCCATCCCTGTCTTAATGACTGCATTTTGAGATCTGTCGATGAGACAGTTTTAAATCTACCTAATGAGCACCCTTTGAATGCCGCTAAATGCCAGATTTTTTAAACTAAAATATGAAAGTGATGCTAAGCCAAAAGCCTTATAGAAGAACAGCTATACTACACAAAAGTGCAAGCACAAGCATGGTTTGGACTTGCTCACCTGTTTCGGTTTAAAATTGGCTACATAAATTTTAATATCCTTAGTACACTTATCAAGATAAGTTTAAACAGTTGGGTTTAAATTAATGTAAAAGTTTAAATTAACGTAAACCCCCCCTAAGGATTTATAGAAATTGAAATAACTTGCTGTACCACCATCACTTTGTGTAGATCAGGCCTGAGACTGAGTCCTGCCTTGTTATCAAGTACTTCTCCTATGTAAATGCGATCCTGAGCAAGGTTTTGGAAGGCATCAAAATTTATTATTTTCTCCAGAGAAGACAGAAATTGATCACTATGATTTAGTGTGTTCAGTGTAAATGAAGATGAGACCAGTGCTAGGAAAGAGTAAGTGGGTTTTTGGAGAGTTGAAGCTGGTCTCTGCAAAATGCACGGTGCTACTTCAGCCTTCCCAGTGCTGTACACACCTGCACAGATGTACATTTTACTCAGAAGGAAATAAACCTTCAGAAATATTGCTTGCAAGGGTATACAACTATGCAATTTTCACCCACTTGCTTAAAATAGCTCATCTTATCTCCTACTGAAAATATGACAGAAGAATATTTTTTCTTGGAAGTCAGATTTTGCTTAATAAAGGGTGTGAGACTCGAGCTATCAGATTGTTTCATAGATCAATTGCACTTTCTATAACTGCAAAACTCATGCTATGCTCGGATGCATAAAGACTTACGTCAGGGCTGATGAAGGTGAGCTCATTTTCTAATCGTTCCACGGGAAGGACGATCCCTTTCTAATGTCATCTGGGAAAACCGGCACTTACAAACCTAAACGATACTATTGGAGCCTGACCTAAGGAAAGAGATAAGGATTCACCCGCAGAGACGATGAGCACAGCAATCTCAGCTACTCTGCCTCTGGAAGGAGGATCTCAAACTGAACTATCACACAGAGACAGAGACAACTTTCCAAGCTTGTGCCAGAAACCCAGTCCCTGCCTGGGCTTTTGAAGTCACGCCTAACGCTCTCCAAACTGAAGAGCAGCAACAAGTCTCTGTCCGTCTGTTTCCTGGCAAGGGAGATGGCAAGGGCCTGGACCTCCCTGAGCTCGGCGGCTCCTTGCACCTCCATACCTTTGGGCTCTTCCCGGCCACGTAAGGAGCCGGCAGGATTTGTTCCTTCAGCTGCGATCCTGAGCGCAGCTGTACTTCAAGCTGACTGCTGGGGTAAAGGAACTGGATCTCGCTGCCATTAAAAACACCCTGTCAGGACCACTGCCTACAGTTTCAATTCCTTGACTGTACGGAATTTAGGGAAAATCTATGATCAGTTTTTGCTTGCAGTAAAAGATTATTTAAATATCTTCATTAAGAAACAAAATTGAACTCAAAGCATTAACCCACGCTGCTCCTCTTCTCGAAGTGTTTCCTACACGATTCTAAATCTGTTTCTTTTCTTTTTTTTCCTTTTAAGGGAGATTTTAATGAATATTCCCAAATCCTTTCCTGAATTTTTAATAACTGCATCTTAAATGCCAGCCCCCGCCGGACGTAAAGGAGGCGTTACCACCTGCGCAGCATTTCTGAAAGACGACTTTTGTACGATCACCTTTTCGGCTAAATAAATAAAAAAGCCAAAACCGGAGGAAGGTTTCCCCCGCTTCGGAGCGGGCGGGGTGCCGAGCTGCCCTTTGCAAAGCGCTTGGGAAGCGCACCCGCACCCCACGCCGGAGCCGGCCCGCCGCCTGCACCTGCCCTCGCCCCGGGAAGGGAGGGAGGCAGCCGCCTGCCCTCCGGGGCAGCGCCAGGGCCGCCGGCAGCCGCCCGCCCGCTCGCACCGGGGACGGGCCGGTGATGCGGCACCGCCGGCGGGACGGAGCCGGGCAGGAGCGCCCCGGAGGCGCGGCCGAAAGCGGGTGCTCGGCTCACGGCAGCCCTGACGGACTGCCGGCGCCTTGTCCTGCCGGGCAGCCCCCGGGATGCCCCGCGTCCCGCCGGGGCACGTACCAGCCTCGCCAGGATCCGGTGGCTTTTCTCGTCCGTGCAGCGCTCGGAGAAGACGCTCCTGTGGAGGAGGAACAGCAAGGCGCTCACCACCATCCAGCAGGCAGCCCAGAGGAGGAGGAGCACCAGGGTGCATCGCCGCCAGATTTTGAGCCGCAGCCTCTTTAAGCCCGGGATGCCCCTCATCGTCGCGCCCGGGCTGGGTTTGGGCGGCCGCTTCAGCCGCTGCGGCCCCGAGCGGGCGGCGCTGGCGGCGGTGGGCGCCGCGCTCCCCCTCTCGCACGCTTGTCCCGCTCCCCGCCGGCGC
>VXBL01006451.1:32892-73796 GCA_013400195.1 Aramus guarauna | reverse complement strand
CCAGCAGCTTCCACAGCCTCCCATGCCTCTCCTTGCCCGGGGGCTGCGCTACCCACCGCAGGCATCACCCGGCGGCGGGGATGCGGGCTGGCTCCTGCCCGGCACCCCCGTGTCTGGGCTCCCCAGGCAGCTAGCGGAGCGGCCCCGTTGAATTACATTGCCGAAACAGGGCAGGGTGTACGGGGTGCAAGGGTGCTGGGGACGCTAGATTGTCTCCCTGCCTTCTGGCGGAGAGAGCATCCCTCTATGTCCCTCTCTGAGGAGGATCAGCTCCATGCGGCAATCTCTAATATACTTGACTTTGTTAATGTTTCTAAGGGGTCAAAGACCCAGATGTTTGTTCCTGTGTGGCAAGCAAGATCCTGGCATCCTTTCCTCAGTCCAGATGCAGATGTTCACTGTCTCTGTTTAGACCACCGCATTCACTTTTCTCTCCCTTTGCTCCCACTTGATAACATCTCACCATCACAGCTTTTAATGGGAAAATGCATATTGTAAAGTACAGCCCAATGTAATAAGGATATCTGATTCAAGTTTACTATCAGATATGACGAAAAAGGACCAGATTCATTTTCTTTCCCTTGTATGGATGGTTACCTCAAGGCTACTTGCAATTCCATAGCAGGAAGATGAATTGCAGTCAATGAAACCACTTGAAGTGTAAATTATTTACCCAAATGAGTAAGAATAGCAGCATCTGGCCTGTGGATGGAGAACTGCAGAATAATTCAATAGAGATGTATTTTAATGTGCATCTTGTGTAAGTGGTTCTGGTGCACATTTTGTTAGTAAATTAACTTAATGGGATAAGGGGAAAGTTCACTGTTGGAGAGCTGGGTTCAGGGATGTATGTTCTGTATCATCATGTCCAACTTCATGAAAAATTAGTCGTTAAAAAAAGCAAGATGTGTCTATTGACATGATGGAATTTTACCTCTCAGAACAGCAAGGGGATAAACACTGGTGCAGCAAACTGGCTGCTATCCACACCTTTTGCACGGTCAGTACAGTTGTCCCATACATGGCAGAGCAGGGCTTGAAATACAGCTTCTAAGTAGATGGCAGACTGTGGCAGGAGGAAAAAAAAAAAAAAAAGAAGAAAAAGGAAAGATAAACAATGCTGAAAATGTTACAGCTTTCTAGAGACTGGCAGCGGGGACAGGGGGTCAAGAAAAGCAAAACCACTTCTAACTCCAAAGAGTCTCAGAAGCAGAACGGTTATCACTAACCACATCTTCTATTGTTAGTGTGGTTTGCTCGTTCTCTCCATCATCTCATTTCTTCACCTGCAGAGGCTGTCTATGGCCATCCTTTTTATATTTGTCCTTTTTTTCCCCTGATCTTTTTACTGAGAGGAAGCTTCCTTTGGAGGCACTGGCGATACAGTCTGTTTCTTGGGGATGTAGCAAGCAAGACTGACTGGGCAACTAGGAACTGAAAACTTTTAAACCTATTTCTCAGTCTGATACAGTCTTTCAGAGCCTCTCTGACCAGTTTTGGGTGCTCATCTGGAAATTCCAAGGACAGTAAGTGGGGAAGGGCAAGAAGGACAGCTGCTTAGCCACTCCTCTGTAAGGAGTATCTGCTAGGCTTGAACACAGCCAACCATCACCCGCTGCTTCGCCACCTCGGAGGAAAAACTGCAGATCTGCCATACCGATGTCTACAACAGCCCCACGTTGGAGGGAGATGTGTCCCACATGGAAGGGGGATGCAGATGGTAGGGGAAACTCAGGCATCAGAATGTCTCCCTACCGCTTGGTCCTAAGCTGTCTGGGTAATAGTTTAGGTGCTATCAAAACTATATGTATTTTACACTATTGTTTTAACTGTGGATCTTAACTTCTCTATCAGCATTCCCCAAAGGATATTATGTATTATTATCTCCTATCACTGAGATTCTGTATATCATTTGTGTTTTAACTGTAGTTCTGAAAACAAATATTAATTACTCCTGACTTTAAGCTAGTAACAAAGTATGGAGACTTCAGGTCTGGTTAGGTGTTGTACCTGAGCTGCTGTAATTGCTACTGGAAGAAACAAGTGTGTTCCCTCCTCTTCCTCCACCATCCCCTCCCTGGTTTCCTCTTGGTCTTGCCTGCCTAGTCCAGTCCCTTTCCCCAGTGAAAGATCTACGTCTCGCTGGCCAGTGGGTTTTCTGAACTCCCTAACAGGGCAGAGAACTGTAAAGCTGTTCTTTGCTGAGATCATTTTCAGACAGGTTAGGAAACCCTGAGGAGGCCACCAAGCCCAGCTGTACTGCGTGTCTCCACGTTAAGGGTGCAATGCGATATTACGGATAAGGTGATCAAAATGGAAACCATTGCTGAAAGGGTCAATTCTGACCTCATTTTCACCTCAGCCATATGCTTCCACTTCCTCCTCGGCAGCCGGATCGGGGTAGTTAGCCCCGCAGGCAGCACCTCTAGGTTTCTGAGTGCACTTGTCATTTCTTCCCAAGGTACCAGCTAAAATTCGCTGGATTTTGGGATGTGTAAGGGAACTGCATCCTTCCCTTCAGTTTGGGAGCAACTGCTACACATCGTAAGTGCAATTCTACCTTTACCATACAGGTGTATGCTGCTTTGAAATGATGGAATAAGAAGAAATCGACCGAGAAAACCCAATATTTTAATATCATTTTAATAAAGTTTGTAATAGTTTTAATAACAAATAAAAGTACAAGGTGCAAGGAATCTGATAAGCAAACGCAAGTTGCATGACACTCATACTAGACTGTTTACCAGTTGTGTTTTATGGTAAATCCCCCAGGAGGCATTTGCAGGGAATAAAGCTCTGTCTTCCCAAAAAAGTTTGATACAGCATTCAGACAGGGGAAAGGGTTTGTATCTAATTGTTCAGTCTCTGAACTTTGAAGTATCCCACTGACTTTAGCGAGAGTGAAAAGTTGGACAATTGTGGTAAATGTACGTGTGTGTGTGTACACATACCCTCATGTATGTACCTGTATACATACACACGTATACAGAGACATCTTCAGAACAGATCACGAACTGACCCAGAAAACTTGGATTCAGTAAAAGGCAAAAGCCTGGGTGCTTTAGGATCAGGGCGTTTAGCCTTTAATAAGTCTCCTGCTAGCTGCAAAATTCAAAGCTAGTTTTAGATTTCCCTAAACTTCAAGCTTCTTCAGACTAGCAGAGTTAATTCTAGTCCATCCTCTGTAAAAGATATATCTTAAGTGTGTCTCTCTGTCCCATAGTAATTTTCCCTTGGAAAAAAACTCTGCATCAGAGAAACTTTGCTTCCTGTATATATTAAAACTTGACTATTTCATCATGCATTCCTGTATTCCTAAAGGAAGCTATATTCCTGTTCTCATTTTAACTGAGAATAAAGCTTGAGGGAAATTAATTAGTAGAAGTTAAATACAAGCAAGTGACATCAAGGGCAGTAAAAATAATCCTGGACCAACTGTATTGGTTCCTACCCAATTTAATTGCCGCAACGTTTGAATTACTGTTTAGAGCACAATGACAACATCAAGCTGGTCTCCTCTTCATCACCACATGGGGCACACCACAAAATTGCGCATCACTGGTGATGGTTCAGAGCTGGAATAACCACAGGCTTCAGCGTCCAGGAGCCAGATGCCTTGGCCCAGCCAGGTGGAGGAGCCCGGCATGGTGTCTACCTGTGCTATCTACCCACGTGCGGGCTCAGAAGCTTCTCAAGCCAGGACCATGAGGAGTCCTCAGCCTGAGGAGCTGCTGAGCCCGCAGGTTTCTCGCTGCCTCCAGACGCATGCTGCGTTGCGCAGGCTCGAGTTGTATTAGGCTGTTAGTCCTTATTTTCCTAATTACTTAATTCTTTATGAGAGCTTAAAATAAAAAAAATAAATCAGTCATTAAGAACTGCCTTGGCACTCAAGTTAATGAAATGTAAAACTGGTTCATTAGGAATTATTGTTCTGTTTGATTGATTTCATCACCTTCTGTCATTAGCACTCCGTTGTCTATGGAAATAGGGTATGTTTCTGTTAATCTGTCACAGGGCACAAATGAATCTCCTATTCTCCTGCTAGAGGCTCAGGAAACTTTCAAGTGCTGCTTGAATCTACCTTGAAAATATATTTTAACAGATAAATATTTCTTTCTGATTTCCTGTGGCGAAGTTGAGTTACTGAAAAACATCACAAGGTTTGACATACGTTTGAACATGTCCTTTAGGCAGTGAAATTCCCCTGCAGAGTACTGAGTCCACCAGAGGAATCCAAATGTATTTTCTCATTTCTGCCATTAATCAAAAAGAATATGTTGCTAACTACTCACAGAAGTTTTACTGCATCAGCGTGCAGCAAGTTTATTGGGTCACATTGCAAACCAGAAGCAGAAAAATGGCACAATATAAAATACAGAGTATAGCTTTGTGGACAAGGGAAAAGCCTAGAGTAATTCACTGATTTAAACAAAGGAAAGTGTTTAGACAGAAAAAGCTTTCCCATGTATGTATAGAATAAAGAATTTGTAATATATTTTGTCCTGTTTGCTTTTTACTTTCAGCAGATATTTCTTAGGCATAGTTGCCCATGAAAGCCAAAGATATTTATTTTCTTCTTCCCTTTTTCCACTTTCTAGATTCCACACCACAAATTTTAATTGTCCTGCTCTTCTCATATATCCCCTTCCAATTAATCTCTTTGTTAACCTCATGCCAACTTTTCCCTCTCATTTGGAAACAGTGTCATCTGGAGAAGCCAGTGAGATACCTTGGCAATGACTGTGGCAGATTGGGGTTTACTTGTAATTCTTTGGATTAGATGGAATAATCAAGATGTAAAATATTTTAGATTTTTTGTCCACATATCAAAAATGATGCCCGACAGCATCGCCTGTTGCTTCTCTGCTACATCCTTTGCCTATTTGTGTTACCAGTCAACGACAGGAAAAAATAGCTTAATTAGCTGTACGATGAAGCTTAATCAGTTTGTAAAGTGGAATTTTAATTGGAATTGTCTTTGCCTGAGATTGGAGTGAAGGGCTTGGAGTCAGTGACTTGAGAACAATTTTTCTGCCCTAAGAGGATGCTCTCCAACGGAATCTGCTGCTGTGTGGCATGTTATGTGTCTGTCCGCAGCGTGTGAAAGGAAGAAATGTCTGTCCACAGCATGTGAAAGGGAGAACAAAGAAGGGAAAATCCTGCAATCCTTTTCCAGTCTTTCTATATGTGGTTTCTATTCTTTGCACCAAGTTCAGGCCAAGTGATCTCATTATACCAATACTGAATCTGGCTCTTTGTAGCCTCCCTTTATGAGAGTCTGAAGCTATTCCAGAAATATTTTGAAGCTGCACTAAGGTTATGTAGAAAGAAAAAAACCACACCATCTAATAAGCTAATTCCCTGTGGCCTCTTGCATTGTGCTGTTATTTACAGGAGTGATCTAAAGTCATTTTAACAGGCAGATTATTTTACACAATACACATATCGCCTTCACAGGGCTGTGATCATTTAAATGCGGTAGCTCAAAAGAGTACAAGAGTTAAGTGACATCTTTACTCGTTCAATGACTAGATTATATATTCCAGTGTGTTGATTAAGAAGAAGTTTCTAAGGCCTGGATACTGTCAGAAAAGTTACCACATTGTCATATAGATTACAGTCAGTCCAGCTCTATGGCTGCAGACTCTCTGGAATTAGTTTATGTTAGAAATTTGCACCGGGCTGATTTTAAATTTGTTTCACTGGCAAGAGTGATCTAGGGTAGCACAAGCCCATCCACCTCTCATCTTGTTATGGCACAGTGTTTAAAATGCAGCCCAGGTGTTTGCAGAGGTCTGCATGCTCTCTGGCACTAGAAGAGAAATGGAAAGCAAGTAACTGATTCTTGAAGATGGAAAAAAAACATCTTCATTGTAGGCACAAGTGACCACCAAGTGGATACTTCCGATATTGCACATGAAAGGCTTTGTAAACTATACATAGACCTTCCAGAGAGAATCTGTGCTGCTTTTCTCCATTTGCATAAGCAAATCTGAATTTATGGACTTTTTCTGACTGTTTTGCTTTGTTCTTTTGGCTCAAGGGCTGTGCAATATAGTATTCTATATTTAACAATCAAATTAAAAGTAGCCTCACATATGATAGATCATAGCTCATTTACAAGTGGGTATGTCCATTTCTTGATTTCTCTTCTAAAATCCAAATCTGAAAGAGAAAAAAAAAAAAGATTTAGCAAGATCATGGGTGACTTTCAGTATCAGTTCTGTACAACTTAATCACTTTCAGTTATTTCCTTGAAGCTGTTCTTTGCAGTTTCTTTGTGAATGCTGAATGGCTGGGCATGGAGCAAACTGCAAAACAATCCATTAGTGAAATTCAATTTTCTATCAGTCTTTGCAAGTAATTAGCTTTTCTTTAGGTAATGTATTGTTAGTTTGCAGGCATCCAGTGTTGCATGACTTTTGTTTAGGGAAGAGTAGACAATTTAGTTTGCTGTACTGCTTACAGCAAATAGCTCATAATTATACCAAGGTCAAACATGCGTTAGTGCAAGTGACTCCAATGTGTTACTCCTGAGCAAGAAACCTGTGTGTAGGATCCTGCCCAGCTGCCTGAGCAAGAAACCTGTGCCACTGCTCTGTGAGGTTCCTCCTGTTACATAGAAGCATCCTCCAGGAACCTGAGTGGTTCTGGTGGCCAGGCCTATTTCTGAGAGGGTCATTGCTACACAGGCATCAATACCCAATGTCATAAACAAGGAGTGCCACAGCGCTGCTCTCCTTCGAGCAGAGCTGTCTGTGGCTGAGAAGCCTCAGAAGAGGATTTCCATAGCTTCTTCCGCAGGCACAGCCTTTGTACCCTATCTGGAACGCACTGCCTCGCACAAGAAGAACAGGCAGAGAGGAGAACTTGCTTCTCATCAAAGCCAAGCTGGTGTGTACGATTTACTCGGTAAATGGGTCTTTCAGGAGACGTAACATTCCTCTCTGTCTCTTCCTATGCTATTTTAAAAGCTGGCATTGAGTAAGCTCTTCCTACCAAGCCACATTTTTTTTTGGTGAGCTGTCTTTTGATGAGGAACTAAGTTGACTGAGAAATACTTCATAAGGCAAGAACAATTCTTTTGAACAAACTTAATATGTTATGGGCCAGAACCAATGGTCACTGCAGTTAGCAGGGGTCATCCCATAGTTTTCAGTTATCTTTGGCAGTATAAGAATCTTTCAGCTTTAAGGATGTGTGATTACAAAAATCCCCACTTAAATTAGCTACCCAGTTGTCCCTATCTGCACTTGTGCAATGGGTAATCAAAATTCTGTCTTTTTTCTCAAAAGTAGAACTTCAAAAAAGCTTGAAAAATGCCTTTGTGTAGTGAAGCTTTTGCTCCAGAACTTCTTATAATTAAATTGGCATTACTTTTCCTCTTTTTTTTCTGAAGTGACATGTTGTCATCCTTTTCTTGCCTTTCGTTTTCTGTCATTTTTCTTCCCTACTTACATTTTTTTCAGTTCTCTCCTTATTCTTCAAAGATTTACCCTTTCTATCCTTCTTAGCTCTTAATTATCCGCTACCAACAGCACCTGTCAGTCATCTCTCTTCTCAGAGTACTTCGTGTGCTGGAGAAGGAAGTCCCCCTTCCACACCCTTAGCAAGAGGCTTCTGAAAAGAAGAAAGGCCTTAATTCTGACCCAGTATCGGTGGAATTACTTTTGATTTACACCTAAGGTGCATAAAAGGAGGAATACACAGAGATGCCATTACTAGACAATATTTAATATTCCTTGCTTTCATGACTCCCTGTTTCCTGCATATAACTAAATTGTGCTTTCAGCCATTGCTGTACAGGCGCGCGCACATACGTTCTTACAAAACAAACTCATAGCAAGCCTCCGAAAATGAAAAACAGGCATTGCATTATTCTGGATGCGATCCTCAATCTGGGAAGAGGGGAGATCCACCAAAGGATGGGGAAAGGAACCACGGTGAAACCACAACAGACACAGAAGAGCAGTCTTGCAGAGCTGCAGCCCTGGAGGAAAATTCCAGCTGGTGAAGCACTTAAACTCCATTTCCTTGAGGAGAGCATGCAGCCCTGGCCAAGTCTCTTTAATATTTCTCTTTCACTTTGGCAAATCAACAACTTACAAAAGACCGAAATAAAGTCTCACAACACTCCAGAATATATTCAAGGAGAAATTGAAAATGACGTCTACTAACGCACACAGCATGTTCCATGCGCTTTCAGCGTGGATAAAATGGGCATGGTGTTGGGATGAAATACAGGGTAGTTGAGACTAAGTTGCAAAAGGGTAAAGGTTTTTGGCATTTGTGCTCTGCGGTCATTCCAAAGAAAAGTGCTGGACTGAAGCGATCTCCAAGGGCTGTGGTTCTCATTTGCAGTCAGACCGCATCTAGCCAGTCTATTGACCCTTTGCTTGCCTGTCTACTACACTTGCTTGTTACATGACACACATCCCACCATTCCCATTCGAGCCATTGCCTTGTTATATTAATGCAGAGGATCAGGGCAAGTGGGCAGAAGGAGAGTATGCTTCAGTGACTCTTAGGCAGAGGAACAGACATTGAACAAAGGGATGTAGGTGCATTTTTTACTCCTTTTAGAGCACTGGCACAGCTGGCCTAACACTTCAGCAAACAAGGAATCAATCGGCATGCCCATTCAATGACTTTCCAAGATATGTTGGCTCCGCTGTTTGTGAGCCCATCCTCCAAGGTGCTGAGGAAGAGCACTTTACTAACAGCCTCTCCCACCACTCTTTCATCTGCGCCTCAAAATCACAAGAGGAAACAGTACCTGTCCTCTCTGAGCCTAAGATCCCCAAAATAGAAAGACTGCCTGTTCCTGGGCAACATTAGGGCAATGTGGAGCGTGCTGCCAAAAGCGCATTAATATTTGGTCAATCTGCACATTAAATTTAGGAGAGTTTCTTTCTCCCTGGCTCTCTGCCACTGTGCCTTTAATTAGAGACAGTCTTTCCAGCTCTCTAGACTGGTTAGCCAGTCTTCAGGTTTATTTTGGGTTCCTAACAGCTACATTTCCAATATACTGCTACTGCATCCTGACAAGAGGACACAGAAAACACAGATTGCAATATAGTGTACAGACTCAGCAAAATAGCACTTACAGGGAGGGGCAAAGCACCTTGTACAAAGCCAGGAAAAAAGGAGTGATGAGTTATCCAACAGTGCACAGCAAGACACTCATATTCTACTTTGTGCTCTCACAGTTTGCAGATAAATATAGTGCCTTAGATGAGAGACTTTAAGATCTACAGTGTCCTGAATAGGCTTCGTTAAGCAGCTAGTGCCTACTGAAGGCTTAGAGTAATCAAGTTCTGGTACTTTGTGAAGACACTGGAGGATTTAAAGTTGCAATAAACTTTTGAGTGTGGTTTTTAACAGGGAAGTTATCACCTTATCGGTATAAGGGCTCCCAGAGTTGCATAAAAGGTTTGCTGCATCAACCACTAAGCCAGGAAACTGGGGGCAGGAAGAGGTTTGTAGGAATCAATAAGAAAGGAGAAGTACCCCCTTTGGTACTGGTGCCCCATTGTGCAAGGATGGAAGTAGGATCATAGGACTGGGACTCCAGACTTAGATTCAGTTCTTGTTTCCATTGCAGCATTCCTCTGGGTCCACATCTCTGTCCACAGCAGCAAAAGCTAGATGCATAGTCTAATGCAGGGACATGGCACATTCCAACAGGATTCTGACCAGGGACTTGGGCACACAGGCACCTCACACTGTGTTCTCTCACATAAACATCAGCACTTGCTACACAGATTAACTGTAATCTGCCCTGTACTTTGATTAATTACCTGTTAAAAAAGAAAACAGTATTTGTTTTGTTGGAAGAAGTTTGTGAGGATCAAAATAATTAATTACTATATGGCACACATGCATACGTACATTAGGAAGGCCACCGGCATACCCAAATATTCAGCACTCTACAATTACATTCGTCACAAAAGCAGCCCTGCTTTTTTGGAGGCCAGAGCAAGGTTACTTTTGGAGCCATAGTGCTGACTGGAAAAGCGGGATAGTAAATGATACTTTGATTTGTTTTAGTTTAGTGTTATTCCTCTAAACGACTTTGGCCTTTGAGGCCACATTTTTCCTACCATTTGGTTTTGAAAACCCAGAGGTAATAGGTTGGGCTGACATTGCTGGAATGTCAACGGCAAGGCAATTTCCAAATGTAAGCAGCTCTGTTCACCTTTAGTCAACAAAGTCAAACCTGGCAGAAGTGGGAGTAATTCCATCATTGGATTTGGCCCATAAACTTTATCTCCTTCTGCTGGGCCCAACATAAATAGTAGCCTGCTCTGTTCCCAGGGAAGATTTCATACTTGGACAAAAATAGATATTATGATCAGAAGGCGGAGAGAGAGGTCAACCAGAAAGCATAATCATCTTTTTGCTGACGAACAGGTAGCAGAGCAAGAACCAAGCTTAGTTATACAGGCCTCCATCCTGCAACAAGGTTCTCCATGGAAAAGTAACTGCTTCCACATGCCTTATTTCAGAACTGTGGCCATCATGAGTGGAGAATCTGTCTAAAATAATGGGGAAGAAAAGCAAAGCCTTAATGTAAAGAATGATGTTCTGGAACAAACCCATCATTAAAACTGAGAGAGGAAAAATCTGTCAAAGGAAAATTACCATCCTGTGAACTCCTGGGAAGAGCTTTATCCAAAGTCTGGTAACATTAGGACTTTTTCTTGAAGCTCCTAAATGCCAGAACTGTGTTTCACATCTCCTCCTCCACGCCTCAGACATCTTCTAGTGCAAAAACAGTTAGAAAAGGTGAAATGATCCAGTGTCACTGATTTCCTATGGCATCTAGACAGAGATTGAAAGACAGAACAATATGACCCAAAGAGACCTCAAAAGCTCATTTAATGCACCCCTGTACTCAAGACAGGCTTAATTAAACCTATCTTATGCTGATGGTTTCTTGTCTAATTTGGAGGTGGGAGGTCGGACAGGTTTGAGAGGTGGGCCTGTACAAACCTCATGAAGTTCAAAAAAGTCAAGTGCAAGGTCCTGCATGTGGGTCTGGACAATCCCAAGCACAACAACAGGCTAGGGGAGGAATGGATTGAAAGCAGGCCCAAGGAGAAGGACTTGGGGGTATTGATCAATAAAGAGCTCAATGTGAGCCAGCAATGTGCACTTGCAGCCCAGCAAACCAACTGTATTCTGGGCTGCACCAAAACCACTGTGACAAGCAGGTCAAAGAAGGTGATTCTCTCCCTCTACTCTGCTCTCCAGGTGAGACCGCACCTGGAGTACTGCGTCCAGCTCTGGGGTGCCCAGTACAAGAAGGACATGGAGCTGTTGGAGCAAATCCAGAGGAGAGCTACAAAAAAGATCAGAGAGCCAGAGCACCTCTCCTGTGAAGACAGTCTGAGAGGGTTGAGGTTGTTCAGCCTGGAGAAGAGAAGGCTCCGGGGAGACCTTCCAGCAGCCTTCCAGTACCTGAAGGGGCCTACAGGAAAGCTGGAGAGAGAATGTTTACTAGGGCATGGAGTGACAGGATGAGGGGTAATGATTTTAAGCTGAAGGAGAGTAGATTTAGATTACATATAAGGGAGACATTCTTTACTGTGAGGGTGGTGAGGCACTGGAACAGGTTGCCCAGAGAAGCTGTGGATGCCCCCTCCCTGGCAGTGTTCAAGACCAGGTTGGATGGGGCTTTGGGCAACCTGGTCTAGTGGAGGGTGCCCCTGCCCATGGCAGGGGGTTGGAACCAGATGATCTTTGAGGTCCCTTCCAACCCAAACCATTCTATGATTCTATGATTATTCTGTGATTTTGTAATTCTATGATTGTGCTAAAGACTTTTACAATACTTCCCACATTGGAAAGTCCAGAATTTCCCTAGGCAATCTATTTCAATGTGTGGGGGACTGACCTCGATGAGCATCTAAGCCTCCACCCTGTCACTCCAGAAAGATGGGGGAGAGAATTAGAAGTGCAAAAGTGAGAAAAAAACCTTGTGGGTCAAGATAAAGACAGTTTAATTAAGTAAAAAAACCCAAAACAAACCAAACAAAAAATCACAACAACAACAACAACAAAAACCCAAACAAAAAAACAAAAACCCAAACAAACAAATAAAAACAACAACAACAACAAACAACAACAAAACAAGTGACACAAAGGCAATCACTCACTACCTCAGACCAGCAGACTGATGTCCAGCCAGTTTCATAGCAACAGCTACTTTGGAAAAAACTCCCTTCCAGTTCTATTGCTGAGCATGATGTCATATGGTATGGGATGTCCCTTTGGTGAGCGAGGTCAGCTGTCCTGGCTGTATTCCCTCCCAGCCTCTTGCCATCCCCCAGCCTACTGGGTGTGGCAGAGTGAGAAACAGAGAAGTCCTCGACACTGTGCAAGCGCTACTCATCATTAGCTAAAACACTGGTGTGTTATCAACACTGGTCACCTGCCTAAAAACCAGCATTGCACGGTCTGCTATAAAGAACATTACCTCCATCCCAAGCAGACCCAGTAGACAATGCTTTGTAATTCTTATTGTTAGAAAATGTTTCTGGATTCCCAGTTTCAACTTTTTTTGGTGTGCTGTAAACCTGTTCTTCTGTTCACTGTGGAGAAATGATCCCTTTTGCTTGCTGCAACAGCTCTTTAAACATTTCAAATTAATTACCTTTAAATTTCAAAACATTTAATTTAGTCTCATGCTTTCACTTGGGATTCTCTCTTTACCCCAAGTTTTCCTTCAAGTATCAATGCAAACAAGCCAAAAAACCCCAAATAAATGTTGACTGATATCTCTTCTAAGCCTTCTAAGACTCTTTGGTCAAGCCTGGTTAGACTGTAGATTCTTGGAATAGCAGATTAGTTTTGGTTGGAAGGGATTTTTTTGGAGATCAGCCAGTCAAGCACCCTGTTGAATGCTCTGTCCCTGCCTCCCGGATGGACCTTAGACCTATGTTTGTAGATAGGTTGTGTCTTGTTGACCCCACTGTCAGAGCACTGACAGGGCCCGGAGAAATTCCTTAAACATCAGTTGCAACCTGCCTATGCTGGTGTTTTAAATTTACTGTCACTAGTCCAAAAACTATTGTGTGCAGGAAAGCAAATAAATCCAACAAAGCTGCATTGTTCTGCAGGTCCTTATACATAATCTGTCCTTTTAATCTAGCAGTTCACCTAATGTAGTGTGAGCGCCCAAAGTTTAGAAAGTTGGGCTAAGCGACCATAAGCAGAACCATACAAAATAAAGAGGAAAAGGGGAAGACAGAGTAGGAAACAGCAAGATAAATTAAAGAGGCTGAAGACAACTAATTTACAGCCTTTCACGGTTTTTCATTTTTTGGCCTCAAAAGTGCAGTAAAGTAACTATTGCATATTTATCTTATTCAGGAGAAAGGACAAAGGAATTGAGCAATGTGAAAGTTTTAGATGCCTTACACCCGCATATAGGGACACAACTGCCGCTTGCAATTCATTCCAAAAGAAACGAGAGTGAGATTTTGTACATTTACTGTCGCATCCATAGAAGCTTTCTGTCCCATTTCATGGTTTTGCATGGAATTTTTCAGCGAGGACAGCTATTAAGGCAATGGTATCTCTGTTGGCCTCCCACAGCCCACAGCTCTCAGTCTGCAGACGTCCCGCCAAGCTGGTTTGCGCAGTTGTCTTCTCCTCAGCACGGTCCTGAGGTTTCCGGTCCCTCACCTGCTCAGTTGCTATTGCTTCAGCTGCCTCAGACACGCTACACCCCCGTGATTCAAAAGCAATGGCATGAATATCTACGAAAGATTTATTTAGAACAAAAATATTTCAAAGAGAACGTATTAAAAAAAAAAGTAATAGAGCAGCTTAGATGTTTAGATAGCTTCACCTGGACCAGAGAAGGCCCAGAATCATTATTTTTTCTTTATAAAACACCTTGTTTTGCCACCTTCTGTCCTTAAACCAGTCCTGAAAAATGTGTCTTTTCTTACTCTTCCTTTCTCCTCTGTTCCCAAAGAATATTTTTGTATGCACATCTTCTTTTCACCTCCAAATTACCAGGCTTATAAAACAAAACTTCAAGGTAATTTACAAGGCCCTCAAAGCTGATAATTGGGCCCATTATCATTCAAAAATGTTTTTGTTGTTTTCACTTGGGTAACCACCGCTGTGTGGTTTCCATGTTTGCTCTTCACATAATCCTTTGTGGATTTTAGATCAATACATGCTTGCAGAAAACTCTGATAATGCAGTACACAATATTTTCACTCTTTGCTTCCCTATTTTTTTTTCAGCTTCTGTCCTTGATTTCTATTTTTGTTTGTGGGGCTTGTTTTTGATGTGGGGAAAAAAATACCAAAAATTACTACTGTGCAGGAACATGGGAATGGAAAGTGGTCATCAGGAATCATCCCACGTCAAGTCACATAATACTGGTCATAAATGCCACAAACTGCTTTTTAGAAGCAGTTTCTTATTCTTTTTTTTACCTTTTTCTTTCCTTTTGCTCCTGTGCAAGGCTTTCCCTAATGTAAGTGCGGATTGAAACATTATTCCTGTTTCTAAGCTGCATTTGTCCTTGTGCTGCTGATGTGGCCATCTGCTCTTCCACCAACACGGAGCAGCGCGGGGTGTCCTGGTGCCAGGGGCTCCCTGGGGTGCCGCCATGGGGGTCTGTCAGGGCAGGGCCCGGCGGCCAGGGCCCGTTCCAGCCCCAGGCAGGATCAGGCAGCCAGGGGACACCGGGGCAGCCCCAGCCCTGGGCACTGGGCACCTCCCCGGGCACGGGCTGAAGCCTGTGAATCCCCAGCTCGACATGGCCCACGGCCAGGCCAGGCCGGGCTGTGACGGGCGGGAGCCATAGCTGTAGGTTGGTGGGGCCAAGCGCTGGCAGCCTAGACGAAAG
This sequence comes from Aramus guarauna, assembly GCA_013400195.1. Taxonomy (NCBI): domain Eukaryota; kingdom Metazoa; phylum Chordata; class Aves; order Gruiformes; family Aramidae; genus Aramus; species Aramus guarauna. Next base: position 58,921 of record VXBL01006451.1, on the reverse strand, counting down.
CAGCTCCCACAGGCCGGGGAGCCTCTCCCCACCACCATCAGTGGGACGGGGCAGCCAGACCTGCAGGGGAGGGGATGCCCTCAGGCCCTTACAGCCACTATCCGTAACTATTTTCCTTCCCGTTGTGTGTTAACCCCATTGCGTGAATCGTGTTTGCAACCAAGCCGTTCCTCAGTCTTTTCTGTAGGTTACTGAAGCCCAGTTCGTATGCTCAGAGACTCTTCATTTCTCTGACCATCCGAGCAGCCCCCAGAGACCTGCTGTTGCCGTTTCAGCTCACTGTCCGTCGGTGACTGGAGCTGTGCCCGCTCCTTCTCACTCATTTACAACTCGTGAGCTCCCAACTAGCAAATTTCATCCTGGTTTTATTCCTGCGATCCTCAGGCTCATCACGTCGTTCCATTTTCCTTCTCTGTCCTGACTCCATCTCCTGGCCTCATGCCCTCAGCAAATTTTATTGGCACATTTCCTCAGATTTGTGGCACTGAGGACCACACTGCCCTATAGGTTAGACTGAGTGGTGAGCCTCCCTCAGTAATTCAGGTAACAAATACTTTTACTACAGTCTGGGGCCAACCGCCATTTTTACAGTTCTTTTAAGAATGTCTATAAACCAGTATGAGTTACCAAATTATTATATCGATACATGGTTAACAGCTATTGTCCTGGTTTTGGATGAGATAGAATTAATTTTCTTTCTAGTAGCTGTATTTTGGATTTAGGATGAGAATAATGTTTATGACACACTGATGTTTTAGTTGTTGCTGAGCAGCCAAGGACTATTCAGCTTCTCATAATGTCCTGCCAACGAGAAGGTGTGGGGGGGTGGGGGGGCAAGAAGCTGGGAGGGGACACAGACAGGACAGCTGACCCAAACTGACCAAAGGGATATTCCATACCATATGATGTCATGCTCAGTATATAACGGGGTGGGCTGGGAGGCAGTTCAGCTTGAGAACTAGCTAAATATTGGCTTCAGTTGATGTGCAATTGTGCTGTGCATCACTTGTTTTGTATATTCTATTATTATTGTTGTTGTTGTTATTATCATCATCTTCCTTTTCTGTCCTATAAAACTGTCTTTAACTCAACCCACAAGTTTTACCTTTTTCCCCCTTTTCGATTCTCTCGCCCATCCCACTGAGAAGAGGCAGTGAGTGAACGGCCGTGTGATGGTTTTAGCTGCGTGCCGGGTTAAAACATGGCAGCTGTACGTATCAGAGCTATTCAACTGCTCATGAACAGGAGCAGCTTCAGCAGTTCCCATTTTACAAGGACTTGCTTGGGTTAGGTCAGGCGCAGGACACTAGCAAGCCCTACCTGAACTTTTCTCCTTCTCCATGTGGAAGGACTCTACGGCTCTCCACCACTGTGCAGAGCTCAGGGAACTCTCCACTGGGTGATCTTACTTCGCTTTTGCATCTTACTGTTCCCATTACACTTTCCTGATCTGACCTATCTAAACCACATCTACATCTAATCTAAAGTACAAATGTAGGAAGGTCGTAAGGACACTCCCATCTTTGGGTGGAATAACCCAGTTGTCCAGACAGGCTCTGGCCAACACCTCCCAAATTCCTCCCGTATTACATTCGCCCATATTATATCCCCCCTTATATCTCCCATATTATTAAGTCTCATATTACTCGCGTAGAATCATAGAATCATAGAATCATCTAGGTTGGAAAAGACCTTTAAGATCATCAAGTCCAACCACTAACCTAACCTTGCCATCCCACCACTAAACCATGTCCTCAAGTACCTCATCTATCCTTCTTTTAAATACCTCCAGGGACGGGGACTCAACCACCTCCCTGGGCAGCCCATTCCAGAGCCTGACAACCCTTTCTGTGAAGAAATTTTTCCTAATGTCTATCCTAAACCTGCCCTGGCACAACTTTAGACCATTCCCCCTGGTCCTATCGCTTGTTACCAGGGAGAAGAGGCCGACCCCCACCTCACTACAACCTCCTTTCAGGTAGTTGTAGAGGGCGATAAGGTCTCCCCTCAGCCTCCTCTTCTCCAGACTAAACAACCCCAGTTCCCTCAGACGCTCCTCGTAAGACTTGTGCTCCAGACCCCTCACCAGCTTTGTTGCTCTCCTCTGGACATGTTCCAGCAGCGCAACATCCTTCCTGTAGTGAGGGGCCCAAAACTGAACACAGTATTCGAGGTGCGGCCTCACCAGGGCCGAGTACAGGGGCACAATCCCTTCCCTACTCCTGCTGGCCACACTGTTCCTGACACAAGCCAGGATGCCATTGGCCTTCTTGGCCACCTGGGCACACTGCTGGCTCATATTCAGCCGGCTGTCAACCAGTACCCCCAGGTCTTTCTCTGCCATGGAGCTTTCCAGCCACTCTTCCCCAAGCCTGTACCGTTGCATGGGGTTGTGCCCTCGCTCATCACATTTCACTGACGAGTGGGAAGTTCCCTAGCACCGCACTACCTCCGGGCGCTGCCCCACGCAGGACCGCGCACCGCTGACGCCCCCCCCCACGCCATAGCAGCACAGAGCGGCGCCCCTGTGCCCCGCAGGAAGACAAGCCCCGCCCCGGGGCCGCGCGAGGCCGCCGGGCCGCCCTCTCCTTGCCCGCGGATTGGCCACCGCGGCGTGCGGCGAGGGGCGTGGCCGGCGCGAGGGTATTTAAAGCTCCGCGGCGGCAGCCGGTGCGTGCGACAAGGAGCTGGGACGGCGTGTGGTGCGTGAGTGGCGGTGCGGGGGGCCGGGCCGGGTGCCCTTCGCGGTGTGGTGCTGTGGCCCGGCGCGCGGGGCCGCGTCTGGCCTTTCCACAGCCCCGCCGGCGGCTGCCTCCGCGCCGCGGCCTTGTCGGGAGGCGCCGGCGGGTGCCGGGTGCGCGGCGTCGCTGCTGGGCCTTGCTCGGTGTCCCGCGGTAGGAGGCGCCGGCCCGGCCGGCTGTCCCGAGGCACCGCGCTGAAGTGCCTGCTCCTGCGGGGGAAGCTGCCGCTGTCCTCCCCGCCGTCCCCTTCCCCACGCTGGTTCTCTCTCCCCGTGAGCCTCCCCCTGTCCTTAGGGAACCTGCGACGTGCCTCCCTCCTGCCCTGAGGCTTACTTCTCTGCCGTCACAGGCATGCGGGCCATGGTGAACTCCCTGTTGCTGCAAAACCTTATAAAGTCCCGAATTTGACCCCTAAGTCAACCTCAGCCCAAAGAGCTGAGCCTGTAGTGTGGGCATGGGGTTGTATGCTGCTACTTTCAATGGCTTGTGGAGTGCTGTGTGATGGCTGCAGACCTCACCTAACCTGATTAAATACTCTCATCTGGGGCACTCATCTTGCCCGTGGATAAGGAGGGTGAAGTTGTCAGAGTGTAATGACAGTCCCTTGGATTATCTTACTTCATAATGCAGCTGTTACGGTTGCAAGGTACAACTGCAGAGCCTTTTACATGCAGGGAGGAGGGATTCAGTTCTCCAGTTTGAAGGACCTACAGGAAATTCTAGCCCCGGTTTTTAAGAGGGGAAGTAATACCCGGCCTTGGGCTGTGCAGTAAGCTGCATTAGCTTTTCCAAGTTTGAAGCTCTCTGAGGCAGATTCTTTTGCAGTACTACAGTGAGACTTGAGTGATTCACTGTCCCTCTAACTTTTCAGGATGCTTAACTGTTTAAGATGATACTTAAAGTAGTCCCTGACTTAGCAAGAAGTTCAGATCTTGTTTGTGTTGGACAGAATATCAGCCTCCATATAATATGGTGTATTTTGTGTCTGTGCTGTGAAGCCAAAGCCCTGATGTTGCTATAGGAACTGGTTGAGTAAAGGGAAGGCTCAGAGGCACAGGGCTGATGCCTGTGTGCTGGTTTCTCTGAAAATCTCTAGATGAATCATGCCTGAGCTCTAACTGCATGTGAGTATGGTGGCTTCATTAAGGAAACCAGGATTCAGTGAGAAGCATTACTTTAATTTGGTTATGTCTATATAGTCCTTTTGAAGGCATTTGGTTTTCACTGTTCATGAGTATTGAAGAGAATGTTTGAGCTGTCTGGCAGTTTGTGGTTGTTCTGATTCTCAAAACTCATTATCCAAATTTCAACTTGACGGATGTTGTAAATTAAACAGAAGCCATCTCCAGTGAGTGAAAAGATTTTTTTCTGTCAGACTTCAGTGATCTGTGTAAGTACAACCCTGCTCAATAGATTTGCAGAACATATTTTCTTTTGTAGATTTGGGGTGGTAGGATGCACTTATATTGCAGTATGTTGTGTGGGATAACCTGCAGCTTGAAAGTATTCGCTTCAGCTCTGTAGTCAGCTATTCAAGCAATCCTAAGACAGTCAGATGTTTTAACAAATATCATACTTGTCTTGTGACTTCCCTGCAGAAGTGGAAGAAAGGCTTAAAGGATCTGGCATAAAGCTGACTGAACAAAATTGTGAAGCACAGCAGTTGGTGCTGCTCAACATGTTTGTTCAGTGTAGTACACTGACATTGGAGTTATTCTCATGGTCCAGGCCCTTGGATTTGAGGCATGTCTGTAAAGATAATTATTTTCTTGGCTTAGAGGAGGTGCTGTAACTTTAGCTCTAACTTGAGAACTAAGATTAAGCTTGTTGGTTCTGTTGGTTGAATGGACAGCATGTCTTTTAAAGATGGGTTTTTGACTGGTGAGGAAGATAGAAAACTGAGGAGGTCAGAGGCCTTGGATTTTCTCACATGAGCTTTAGTTGAAAATAAAGCAAAATAAGGAAGTGGTAGCACTGAACTAGTCACTACTTGCTCATGGCTGGTGGGGCTTGCTTCTGTTCCTGTGGCTTCACTCTGATCTTCCTTGGGAAGACCGAGTCACAGGTTAGGACTTTCAAGCTGAAGAAAACACAGTTCTTAAGCTGCCTGCTTTTAACCTCTATTGTAGAGCACAGAGTAAAAGTGTAGTGCTTTCTTGGACCTAGCTACTAGCATTTGAGCCTATGGCATACTATTAGTTGAACTCTTAAAATAAAATGCAACTTCAAAGAGTAGATTTCACTTTTTGGCTATAATTCTGCAGTAAAGTGAAGTACATGACTTAATTGAAGCATCTCTATAGACAAGCTTGCTCAGTTTAACTTGCAAAGTTATGTGGGGGGAGAGGCAGAAACAGTGGTGTTGAGATTAATATACTTTAGCCACCTCACTGTGACTTCATGAGGGAGTGGCCTCAAGTTTTATATTCACACAGCTTGTTGTGTGGCATTAGCAGTTAAAAGGTGAAAGTCTTCTGTGGCTGCTTGGTTACTGACTGTTGCTTCTGAAACCTGTGAAGGCTGAATTATTTTTCTGTCACAGAATCTTCAGCAGCACCATTCTGGTCTGAAAATGTCTGGTCTTGAAACACTCTTTAAATACATTGATGAACACCAGGACCTCTATATTGAGGTAAGTTTTCTTTCAGTGTTGTCCTGCAGCACAGGTAGCTATGGGATATTAAAAGCTGATAGGTGGTCAGCTTCAGGCTTATATAATATGCCCAATAATAGAGTAATGCCAAGTAACTGGGGAGAGGTGGGTAGTAGGCAGCAGGGGTGACTTGAGTCAAGCCAGAAAACTTTGTTTCTTAAGTTTATGCATAGTTCTGTTCAAAGACATAAATCTCCATGGTAGATTCGTTAGGAAATGCTCTATTACTATCTAGTGCAAGCAGTGACTTATTTAGAGAGAGAAGTTTGACGTTAGCTCCTGAATGCCAAACTAGGTTTATGCCTTTTGAGATGGGAGAGGAAAGATACATGTGAGGCTCGAATGAAGCTTTCTCATATGAAACTGTTCATGTTGAGGGACAGAGATTACCTTCTATATTTTGCTGTTTAACCTGCTATTTAATTGCACTTAGTATTGCAATCCCTTTTGCCTGTGAACTGGTCAGTGGTATAGCACTGTAAGCTCCCAGGGAAGAACTATGCAAAGTGTTCAACTTGACTTCTGACAGTTGCTCTTGCTGATTTCACATGGTGGGGTGGGGGGGAGCTAAGGCAGCCTTTCTAAGAAGCCTGAAGGACATTATCTGGTTCTGGATTCTTAAAGAATGGCAACCAAAAAGGCACAAAATGCACAAGCTCTCATACTCCTAAGCCTAACTTCTGTATCTGTGGGCTTTGTGCTATGCTGCAGGGACAGCTGTAAGAGAGTGAGGCTTTAGAGAGCTTTTGAGTGTAATATCAATGGTTAGAATGCTCCTTTGAGCAGAGGACAGAGCTGATTTGCCTCAAGTTTAAGCTTCACTAAAACACTATTAGTTGAATTGCAAGGTATTGTGTTTGTATAGTGCCTCCCATGCCATAATTTGTATGCAATGAAACCTTAACTTTTCTCTCTTTCTGTAGAGGCTGGCTCAATGGGTGGCAATTCAGAGCGTGTCAGCATGGCCAGAGAAGAGGGCTGAAATCAGACGCATGATGGAGGTTGCTGCAAAGGATATTGAGCGACTGGGAGGCACAACTGAACTTAAGGATATTGGGAAACAAAAGGTATGTGAGCATCTGCATGTCAACTTAGTAGGAAGCGATCTCTTTAGAAGACAAGTGTTTTGTACCAGGCTGGCTGGTGCAAAAGCAAGGCACTTAGAGTGCATAAAGTATCACGTAAAATGCTGTTTATTGGAGCTACCACTATAAAGAGGATAGTGTAGATAAGATTATGTCCCTTCAGTTGCTGGGAAACCCAAGCTATGCAGCATCTAGTGGACATCCAATCAGCATGCTGTGCAGATCCCATTCATGACAATGTTATCCCATTTTATTTATTCAAGCTGTTCCATTCCACTGCCAGACAAAAGGGACGCTCACATGAGAACTTCTTGCTGTGCTCTTAAAGACAAGGACATGCAGGTGGTGTTATCACCAGTACCAAGTGGGAACTGGCTGCAAGCTACAGTCAACTGGCTAAGTTTATTCTGCAGCCCAAGGATATGCACAACACACTACAGGCAGGAAGGCAAAGCTGTGTGTGCAGTGTAGCACAGCACAGGCTTGGGTGTGCTCAGGCTAGTTATGTGGATCACTAATTCCTTGATGTCTGACAGTCGTCTGGTCAAGGTCACCCCACAAGGGTCTTGTGGGTAGTGGCTTAGAAAGGCAATAGCCCATTGGGGTGTGGAATAATGTTTTTCCTGCCACATAGTCTGAGCTTCTTGTTAAAACCTTTGTTTATATTAAACCATGGGATTCAGATCAGTTAAGCATGTTGTATTAAATTTTAGACTGTCTTAAATGCATTTTAAATACTTTTCTAACTGAACATGAACAGAGCACCTGTAAACAAAAATGTTACATGTTTAACAGGCTGGTATTGGACCTCAGACTCATAGGCTGTAAATGTATTGATTGAAATTTCAGTAAGTCTTTCAAAAGACTTTCAGACTCTACCAGAAGTGTTACACTTACCACAAGATTGCACTTCTCCCTTACCAAATAGAGAATCCTTCTGTAATAGGATGAGTCCCCTACTTATTTTTAGCTATCTGGGCTGCTTTTCTTCACCTGAGAAATGTGTGTGCTTATGAGAATGATAATGATAAACTTATCCAAGGGACCATCCACTTGGTATGCTCCTCCTTTGAAGTGTCTACTCACTACATGTTACAGAATGAGACCCATACCAAAATTGTTAGACTAGCATTTGGGTAGTGGCATTCAAAATCGTGGTGTACTGGAGTGTTTGCTAGTTTTAGAAGATTGTCATTATAATTGGTGCTAAAGACTGCTGGGTGAAATCTGTGTATCAGGACCCTCTAAGCAGTTCTTGCTTTTGCCAACTAAATAAATTTGTTTGTAGCACTACAGGTCCCAGCAGGGAAGCAGCTGACTTGATGTGCTGTCTTGGGAGGGAATCTGTAGGATAATTCTAGCTCTGCTACTACCTACAGCCTAAAATGCTATCAAAAGTGTTTCAGTTAATTCAGAGACAAGCTCGTTCCTTTCATCAGTATAACCTCTGGGGGCAAAAACTGATTTTACGGAGTTTATTATGTGTAACATTTCTATTTCGAAAACTCTTGCAGCTGGATTAAAGTTAACTTAGTATCTACTTTTATATTAAGTATAGACAAAACTAGTCACTGTATGTACATTGGTGCTATATCAGTGAAGGACAATATATAGCAACTGGTGAACTTGTCTGATCTAACTTAGTTTATTGTTGCACAGCAGTTTGCACTGTGTACTTATTATTGTAAGTGTAAATTCTCGCAATAATGCTTTAATCACTTAAAGCTGCAGCTGGCCAAAGACCATGTAATAAAAATAGATAAAAAAATAGGAGTTTGGAGCCTATATGAGCAAAAGTCAAAGATGATCTTGATCTGCTGAACAGTGTCTAGGAGTATGGGTTAGCTCACGGAAGGGAAATACATGCTAACTGAGAATAGCATGTGATAATTGCTTATGGGGTATTCCAAAGGACTAAGCAAAGTTCAACTCTTGAACTAAGTTCAACAGCACTACCCTGCCCTTTGCTTAACAGTGTAGGCTGATATAGAGACATACAGCTGTTACGCTGACCTTATTTAGTTGTAGGCACGTGTTGTACTCAGTGATAGCACTGTCAGGAAACTTTTGTTTAGAGCTGTACTGTGGACATGATGAAAGTGCAGTGACAAGCAATGCGGAATGCAATATTGAATGGGGTTTACCACTTGTACTTAGGTCAGCATTAGATATGGCAGTTTGGCATGCAGACAGCTTGCTCTGCTAAAATCTAATGTAGGATTGTTAGTTTAAAGCTAACAGTTCTGGGTGGCTTGGAACATTTTGACTATTACTGGGACTTGTCAGGAAACTCTTACTGGCATGGTGCTGCTCTGCCTTCATTGGCACACTGCCTCTGGCAATCAGTTTAAGTAGCTTAGTTTTGATTACCTGTCTATGCCTCTAATCTTATAACATCCATAATGTTAAAGCATTTCATTCATCTGATAAAAATGTGCCACTCAGACACCTCATACTAGCATAAAACTTGCCTCCTACTTCTAGCTGCCTGATGGATCAGAGATCCCTCTACCACCAGTTGTTCTGGGAACACTTGGCTCAGATCCGTGCAAAAAGACAGTGTGTGTATATGGTCACCTGGATGTTCAGCCAGCAGCACTAGAGGATGGCTGGGATAGCGAGCCCTTCACGCTTGTAGAAAGAGAAGGTAAGAGTGGTTGACTTCACAAACTGATGAGTACTTCCTTAAGAAGTGTGGAATTTCTCAGCTGTTCTAAAGTTGTAGTTATTTGACCCCTTGATTGAAAGGGGGAAGGAGAGTAAGAACAGAGATGGGTGTTTGTTTAATACTGTTGATGTACGATGCAGGAGGGGAAATGGTAAACATAGAGCTGCAAAATCTCAGCTGCTCTCAGGGCTTGTTTCCTGTTCTGATAGCCCAGACTGTACTTGCACGTTATCTTCCTTGTAGCTACAGCAAAGTCTTAACTGCTGCCTTCCATGGTAACTATGTATTGCCAGAAAGCTTTCTAGAACTGGTTTCTTGTGGTGTTCCCAACTTGTCAGCTGTAAGGTCATGTCAGACTGCAGGGATTCTGAACTCCTACAGGGTACAAACCCTCAACACAGGTTCTTTATCCCTGGAACAGGAGTGGTACAGCAGCCTGCTGGGCTTGCCTCGTGTCTACATACTGTGCTACAATAAGTACTGCAGAAGCTGTGCTTTACAGAGCTAGTGCCCAGACAAGTGTCCCTCTCCTGTAAACGGGGATGAAGAAATTGTGCAGTAACTCCTGTTGAAACAACACATTGCCAGTAATCAAGAGGGGACTAAAACTTTCTTTTCTACTTAAAACTGGTGCTACCAACAGCTTCTTATTTCATTTGCTCAGTGTTGAGTGTCAAAGGTCATATGAATAGAAGGACACTAACCATTCGTGTTGTGTAAGTGTTAATCATTGCTAAGAAAAGTATTCTAGTATTTCTACCTGTGCACTTGGTCACAGGCAGCAGAGTCCAATTAATTAAGTTGGATCATATCAATTGATAGCAAAAGCTAGACTTGCCTCAGGCTGTGGCTTAGCTGTGTAGCCTGGCAGTGTAGGAGGTGTACGTACCGATGGCTTCTTACCTTGCAAGCTGTCTGGCCTGTTCTGTCACTGCTTATACCTAGTGCTTAGGGGTAGCAGCCACAGCTCTGAGTTGCAGCAGTATCTGCCTCTACTGTGATCTCGTGCTACACTTCCTGGGATCCCCCGGTAGCCTGTACTTGTCTTTGACTAAAGCCCTTTCTGGGGAAATTGATGTTTATCTGGATGATCCAGAGAAGTGATTGGTCTCTAGCTACTGAAGTCTTACTCTTCAAACAGAATTATTGAATTGAAGCTTATAGTGGTTAGATTTCTGTTGAAAGGAGGTAGCTTGCTTCTATGCCCTTCTGAGTTTGTAGAAAATGGTATTATTGTGAAGGATGTGGGAACAACTTTGGCTGAGGCAGTGTTACATCTTTTCCAGGCTTATGTTCAACTCCTATCCAGGGAGCAGCTGGAGTAGCTCTGCATGGGAGAGCCAGTGCAGTCCTGTACCTATCCCACTTGCATTAGTGATGAAGTAGGATGTAAAACTGCTACTTCAGAAGAATCAGAAATGAAAGTTAATATAAGCAGGGCTAAAAAGCTTATCCAAAAGAATGTTTTCTTCTGCAGGCAAGAGATGACTGAAGCTTCATCTTCATTTTTTTTCAGTGGTTAATTTGTATCTTGTTTCTGCAGGAAAGCTGTATGGACGAGGATCAACAGATGACAAAGGTCCAGTGCTTGCCTGGTTGAATGCCTTGGAGGCTTATCAACAAACTAACCAGGTATGTGCCCAAAATGTATCCTGTTTTCCACATACAGCTGAGTCTAGCAATTAATATTGTCCCAGCCACAAACCCTTGTGAGGTAAGCCTGCTTATTCAGCTGATCAGAGCAATGATGCAATAGTCCTATAAATTCCCTGATGTCCCAGTAGGGTTGAGTTGACTTGCTGACAAGTTGGTCTTGTAGATTCTTGGATTGCACTTTAAACACTTTTTAACAAAACCTGTGGGAAGGAAAATACATATGCAAGCAGGAAGAATAATCAAATGTGATCACTTTCAAGTAAAGATTTCAAATTAGCTTGGCCTTTAGCAAAGCTTAATGTCTCACTGCCAGAGCTCTAAAAAGGGATTAACTTAGTAACACTAAACTGGGAGCTTTACTGTTTCTGTTCAAGAAAATGTGCAATCATGAATAGCTTAGGATGTCTGCTTTATCTTGCAAGACAAGTTGCTATTGCTTGTGAAGAGAATTAGCAGTTCTCAAGTGCTGTCTAGGAAGAGAATATGGTAGACTGGACAGACAGGGTAGTTCTGACTCTCCTACTGTGGTATGCAATCTGTGGTTAATATTAGTTTTCCTAGCCCTGTGACTTACCTTTGGCAACAGATCTGTGCTGTGTTCCCACAGTTAAGAGGATTGGGAGCAAGTTGTTCTAGAGCTTGTTAAAACTTTTTTAAGAGTTTGAATTCAATCAAATGAAGAGTGGTGTAAGTGCAGTCCAGACTTTGTAATACTTTGTGTATAATTAACAAATTCCACTGTCATGAAACTAACTTATGTCCACTCTTCTGCTTTGTATGTGACATGAAAATTACCAATAGCTGAAGCAGTCCAATGTTTTCACATACATAATGTGTTCTTGTGTTTAATTTTCAAAGGAGTTTCCTGTAAATGTTAAGTTCTGCCTAGAGGGTATGGAAGAATCGGGATCTGAAGGCCTTGATGAACTGATTTTTGCTCAGCAAGACACTTTCTTCAAAGATGTGGATTATGTTTGTATTTCTGACAACTACTGGCTAGGCAAGAAGAAGCCTTGTATCACCTATGGCTTGAGAGGTATCTGCTACTACTTCATAGAGGTAAGTGCTGAAATACACTGCAAAACCAGTATTAAGCTGATGTTTCCACTGGAGAAGAGTCGTAGCTCTAACTCTTGCATTCCAATAGTTTTTTAGGAAAGGTGAAACTGTCTACTTAAGTAGAACTGTTTCTACTAATTGTCTAAATATCGTCCTTTTACTGTCTTATGTGATACTTGGGTGGGGAGAGCTTTCAAAAGTATGAAGCAAGATAAGCCAGCACCTTCCTGGAGAATTCTCATGGCATAGATTTTTTTACCCAGATACTTCCTTGTCACCAGACAAGGTGACAGATGTCACCACTGAAGCTTCCAAGGTTGGGACAGTCAGTACTAAGGGCTCGTACTTCACAGAGCAATAAAAACATATCTACTTTAAGGTACTAGAACTGAGTTGTCTTGTTTCAGAAACAGATGCATTCTCAAAATATGTGCAGCAAAAAGCTAGGGTAAAAGTCTGTTCTGTGCATTTGACAGTTTTTCATGCTAAAATTAACCAGAATCTTAATTCACTTCAAACCAGGTGGAATGTAGTGACAAAGACCTTCACTCTGGAGTTTATGGTGGCTCAGTACATGAGGCCATGACAGATCTCATTGCTCTAATGGGTAAGAAATAGCACGTTTCACTGAACACATCTAAAGTAGGAGCCATATAAGCATGAGTTTGTTTGCAATAAGGGGGGGGTCCTAAGGGCTGCTTACACTAGCAAAGCAATGACCAATGAAATGGTGCTTGCCAGGTATGCATGAAACAGCCTGATGCTTTAGGGACAGAAATATGAGGTAGTTCTTGCCAAGACGTTGTCTATCTACTTTAGCTTCCCCTAAAATCTTTCGTAAACTTAAGTCAGCTCTTTTCTGCAAAGTCTTCTACAGATGCCATACTGAACTCCTTGGGAATCCTCTCTTCAAACAGCCAGCCAGCCAAATATGTAGCATTAGAATTAAATGCAGTTGCAAGGAAGTACCTGTTTTGGATCGCTGTAAATTCCACAAGTGCCTTCCATGCTTAGTGGTACAGACTCTGGGTGGTTGAGGTCAGTTTTATTACATGTAGAGTTTTCAGAAGGCAAAGACTTCTATTTCCCATGGAAAGTGTTCCTGCCAGTGACACCTTCTTTCTTCTGGTTAAATCCTGATAGTAGGTGCTTGTTTACAGGTTCTCTTATGGACAAGAAAGGGAAAATCCTCATCCCAGGCCTTAATGAAGCAGTGGCACCTGTTACTGATGAGGAGCTGACACTATATGAGAAGATTGATTTTGACCTGGAAGAATATGCAAAAGATGTAGGAGCAACAAAATTATTGCATGATACAAAGGTATACTGTACTCCTTCCTTTCTACCCTTATTAGCTCTTAGTTCAAGCTACATTAGTAGAAGACAGAAACAAGCTTCTGTGGATACTTGTGTAGTTACCAAGTAATTTAGTAGGTAGAGAATTCATCTGATGTCTTTAAAATGGTGGGATTACAGTAGGTGAGATTATCTTCAAAGCATAGCTGACTGCATACTTAACACTAGCAGTTCCTCTGCTAGGTTAGTCTAGGTTATCCCATGTTTAAGGCAAGCAGTCTAGGCAACTTCAAATTTGCTCCTTAGTCTATGTATAAGTAGCATTTCAAACTCATACAGAACTTTAGTGCTGTTCTCTTATGCTAAATAAGAACTGCTAGCACTTCTTGAGGTCAGATACCACATCTACACAAAGCATCTGGTTTCCTACATCTGTAAAAAGTTCAATGGGTTATCAGATACAAAGTAGCTGCTCATAGAGAAGACTTCTCAAAAGGTGAGAAAACAGCTTGAGATCTAGCTGTGATGAACTTAAGGTTGACATATTGACATGAACATCTTCCTAGACCTGGCAAGCAAGGACTGTTTTGTAGCCATGAACTAGAGTGCTGCCCAAATCTTTGAACAGGCTCAAGTTCAATAAACTCATGTCTGAACTTCTCAAATCTTCATCCCGGGAGCTCTCCAAATGAATGCTTTCAAGAGCATTGAATCTTGCAAGGGATAGGTATTGCATACTAATTTTAAAGCCTTAAACCCTAGATGTAAATACATCTATCATAAAAAGCAGAAACAAGTCTTGTAAAAGACAAGTTTACACATGCAGGTCTGTCTTCTGTCCTAGTACTGTCAGGAAGAAACTTCAGACTCAACTCAAATAGCTATTAATAACAATTTTATATCCTCAACCTTGTCTTTACATGCTCAGGTTTATATCAACTGAGAGCACACAGGCTTCCTTCTTTAGCCTTGTCCTATAAAGTAATGGATGAAATAGAGCTTGTATATAAGGAGCTGGCAAGATGCTTTTCATATATGATACTGAACTAAAGCTGTTCAGTCTTAGCTAGACTGAAATCCTAGCTTAACTTGCCAAGGGAATTCTAACTAAGCTGCATGCAACAAGGGTCTTGGGACTAAGGGGAGATAGGGGAGAGAAGGCTGGAATCTCCAGGTGAGAAATTATGTGCTTGAAATATTTGAACAGTGACAGTTAAACTCTTTGAGATAAGATTAGAGGCAGGTTGTACCTGGAACAAAGCCAAGTGTTGACATTAAAGCCCACAAAACTTAAGTTTCCTGAATCTCTGCAGTGAAGTTAGTGTTTGAGATACTGTAGCTGTACAGGACACAAATATGTTGAATTCACAGTATCAGTGTACCAAACAGCTGTGTCCAAAGCAATAAGGAGGAAATGCAGAAGTGTATCTGAAAAAGGCAATAATGCTCACTTAAACTGCCTGAACTCCAGGCTGATTAAATACAACTGATAAATAGGAGCACACTGTATGCCTGTCTGCACAGTAGTGAGGCTTTTAGAAAACTTGTGGTCTTCACAAGCGTGTGACTTGGTGATGAAGGCACCTGCCTGACTGGAGGCAGTGGGGGCGAGAGCTCCCAATATCTTCCATACACATTGTGCCTGGAGCACCTTATCAATAGTATTTATGTCCTTGTCAGAAGCAGGCTGGACATGTCCTGTAAGTTCCACAGAACTAGGAGAAAGCCAAATTAGAGCTACTGAGTCTCTTAAGGTGCTGAAAACACAACTAGTGTATCAAAACATGTGCTTAATAGGAGTAACAGCTTCTGTTTATACCTGAGTGGTCTTGAAGGAGCTGCATTTGCCCATGGGAGAAAGCACTATTTCTTGCAAAGTCTTTATTAGATTGAAGAAATTATTACTTTGGGGAACTGACAAACTTCATGTAACCTTGTATCTTTCCCTCTGGTTCTGCAGAGAGATCTCCTTATGCATAGGTGGAGATATCCTTCCTTGTCTCTCCATGGAATTGAAGGAGCCTTCTCAGCCTCTGGAGCCAAGACTGTGATTCCTAGGAAAGTGATTGGCAAGTTCTCGATCAGACTTGTGCCAAACATGACTCCTGAAGAAGTCACAAAGCATGTATGTTGAGATTGGTCTTGAAACTGCTAGTGTTTCTAAATGTCTCTTCTCCATGCCTAAGGGAAGAGCATTTCTGGTTTCTAAAGTGGTTCTGGTTACTTTGCTACAGTCTTCCCTGTTCTGCACCTCAATTCAGATAATTACAGGAATTGCTGTAGACCACTGTGGCCTGGCTGTTCAACTTATCTCAACTAACGTAAAGAAAGGGCTCAGGGGTAAATGCTAATTGTTGTATGCCAGAAATATGTATTCAAAAGCATAAGAGTTTGACATATTGGCTATGTATATGGCTACAGTATACAGTTAACTTGCCTAAAGGAGATATTCTGACTTCAGAGGGGAAATACATAAGAATAATATGAAATAATAGTAATAGGAAAAGTATTGCTGCACAGTAGTAGTGACCTGCAAGTGCCTAAGATGCTTCAAGTATACAGTCTTTACTAGTGTTCATGCAAATGCTAACAATAGCTAAGATTGTTCAATCTTTCCTATAGGTCGAAGACTACGTGAGCAAAAAGTTTGCAGAGCTGCAGAGTCCTAACAAATTCAGAGTATACTTAGGCCATGGTGGAAAACCCTGGGTGTCAGACTTCAACCATCCCCACTACATGGCTGGTAGGAGGGCCATGAAGACAGGTCAGTGGGTTTCCCATTTGGCACTGGGAGGACTAAAGCTCTTATTCCAGCACCTAAGGAAACAGAGGAGCTCATTTCTGCAGTGTACTGTGCTTATTACATGACTTTGGCTCACTAAGTAAAGAAGCATGTCAGGTGCAATCCTTAAACTCAAGTCTGAGGTACAGGAAGGAGAGGTACTTGATACGAAGCTCATTCCTACTATACTGGAACAAGTCCGCTGGTATGGTGTTGCTTTTGCATTAGGATGAGACTGTCAGTAGTTCAGATCATTTGTTTAGCCAAAGCCCT
Source organism: Aramus guarauna (assembly GCA_013400195.1). Taxonomy (NCBI): domain Eukaryota; kingdom Metazoa; phylum Chordata; class Aves; order Gruiformes; family Aramidae; genus Aramus; species Aramus guarauna. The sequence continues at coordinate 42,708 of VXBL01006451.1, read as the reverse complement.
CAAAGATTAGTCATACCAGCGTCCTTAATCAGTTACACCAGGGCAACTAGAGCAAATCTAACTTGTGTTGGAGTACAAACAACCTTTCAGATGAAGCGTTGTTTGTGTCACTGAAAGTGACAGTACTCCAGCACTACAGTGGAGGCGTGAATGCCACAGTTCTGCAACCTCTATAGTCTGGCTGATTAAAACAGCAAGATTTGGTCAGCACATGGTACAGAAGTAGCTGGTACTTCATTGCTTAAGCAGCAGTAAGGATTTGTGTTGGAAAAACAAATACAATTCCAAACTGACTAGAATATCACTTTGTTCTAGTTTTTGGAGTTGAACCAGACCTGACGAGGGAGGGAGGAAGCATTCCTGTTACCCTCACTTTTCAAGAAGCAACAGGCAAGAATGTCATGCTGCTTCCTGTTGGAGCTGCAGATGATGGTGCCCACTCTCAAAATGAGAAGCTAAATAGGTAAGAAAATACTTATCCCTGTGTCAGACTGAGTTGTAATTGTGGGTCTTGGCTTGTATTATGAAAAGAACCAAGAATTAAGTTCTTGCTTTCCTTTAATTTCTTTCTAGCAGAGAATGGTTGATTGCATAATTAGTCTGTAGCTGAATCTTGATGTCATGTTTTATACACTTGAAACCAGAAGCAGTTTTGATATGTTGGCCTCCAAGCTTGGCTACCCTCTGCCTCAAGGGTGGCATTTCTCTGGCCAGGGGAGGTGCAGGGAGGTTGGGAGTGGTACCTGTTGCCTGCAGCAGTAATGCCTGTAGTGTCTGAGTGCACAGGACTGATGCTGCAAAAAGCACAACTGCTTGAAATACAGCTCAAGCAAAGATAATGCTAATGGCAGGTATATTCTTTCCAGGCACAACTACATCCAGGGGATGAAGATGCTGGGTGCATACCTCTATGAAGTTTCCCAGCTGAAGGACTAAGACACCTTCTGGCTCCTGGATCAGAAGTCTGAATTTTCTTACAAAATGTCATCAATTACCAAGTCTTAACATGCCTTCCCTCTTCTACCAACACTCTGCTTTGGTGGGGAGAGGAAAGCATGCAGTTCCACTTGACAAAGAACATTGCATACCAAAAATATTTCTTTAAATGCTTACTTCAAATGACACAGACTATCCTTTTTCTGGCCAGCAGTCCTAAACTGCATCTTTGTCCTCTCTGTATCACTTCAAAGTTGGTTCGCTCTGTACATCTACTTTTTCCTGTAAAGCAGGAGGAATGCTCTCAACTGTTTAAGCAGCCATATCAGTTGCAGAACTGTCAGCTGAGTTAAGGTTCTTATTTCTGGATATGTCCTGGAAGTAGTCAAAGTGACAGATTATGGGGCTATACTGGAATATGTTCCAGCTGTAATGAGGCATCCATCTTGCTCAGTGATTTGGAAGTGCAGTTTGTCTCTTACAGTTTATACCTGCCTGCAGGTTTTAGTTTACAGTGAATTAGGTTATAACAAAATTCATTGTGGTAATGACTACTGGCCATCTTTTTGTAAAGCTGTCTTTGTACTCCCTAAAAAGGACAATAAATCATGCTCTGGAGTTTGGCTCTTGGTCTCTAATGATTAAGTAATGACTTGGGAGGGAAAGCAACTTTAGGTGGCTTGGGACAAACCCTTCTATGGCTATTGAGGCAGATGAGCAACATGACTACACAGACTGTACTTCCTGGGGTATCCAAATTTTTATTCCTTAGGCTCTGGCTCCATAGCAGCTTGTTGACTTTAAGCAATTGTAAATCCTCCTGAAGGATTTACAAGATCAGAAGAATCTTCCATTGTGGCTCTGTAAACCAGGTCATTGCAGTGTAGCACAACCGATGATACTGCAAGGGAGTAAGTGGAATTTGTAGGCATAGGTAGGGAGAGAAGAGCATCACACAGTGAAACTACTGGCTGACATCTACCTTCAGGCTGTCTTTTGGGAATGTTCCAACTCCAACACTTCTGGTATTACCTCAAAACAACTGCCAGAGAGCATGGCTCAGTCCTGTAGCCTGACAAATAGGCCAGCAGCATGTGATGCTTCCTCCCTTGGGGGGCAGGAGGCAGGAATGTCTTGTCTATCTGGATTTCAGTGGTGCTTGTACTGGTGTCTTAATGGGTGATTGGGGCAGGGAGGAGGCTTCTGTTCTCATGGGAAGGCTTCTAAATTTCTCTGCCTTGCTTGTGTTAGGTTTGGTTTGTCATGGAAGTTGATGGCTGGAGACAATCTAATGCCATTAAATTATGCACTTGTACTTGTAGCTGTGGTACAGCCTGAGGCTGCATGTCATATGACCATGTCAGTACCTGCTAGCACCAAGCATCTGCACAAACATACACTGGGTAGTGGGCTGCTAGGTTCTCACCTGTCAGTGATGGAACTACTCTGCTACACTGTGGGGGGTTGACCCAGGCTGGAGGCCAGGTACCCACCAAAGCTGCTCTATCACTGCCCTCAGCTGCACAGGGGAGAAAAAAAATGCAATGTAGGGCTTGTGGGTTGAGGTAGGGACAGGGAGGGGTCACTTGGCAATTACTATCATGGGCAAAACAGACTCATCTTTGGGGGGGAAAAAATAAAATTAATTTATTACCAAGCAAATCAGAGTAGCATAATGAGAAATAAACCCAAATCTTAACAACACTTTCCTACCACCTCTACTGGGCTCAACTTCCTTCCTGATTTCTCTACCTCCTCCCCCTGCCCTGAGCAACACAGGGAAAGGGGGGTCATGGTCACATTATCACATGTCTCCGCTGCTCCTTCCTCCTCAGGGGCAGGACTCCTTACACTCTTCCCCTGCTCCAGGGTGGGGTCCCTCCCATGGGAGATGGTCCTCCATTAACTTCTCCAATATGAGTCCTTACCATGGGCTGTAGTTCTTCACAAACTGCTCCAGTATGGGTCCCCCCTGGGGTCATGAGTCCTGCTAGCAAGCCTGTGAGACAATTGCATGTAAGAGGTTAAAAACACAGGTGTCTGCTTATCTCTTATGCAAATATTGTGGATGGAGATCTGCAAGGTTATTATGAGAAGCAGCTGAAGGAGGGAGTCTTACAGAAGCAGGACAGCCCCATTTTGGCTAGAGAATGCAGGATAAACAGATAGATGGTTTCTATACAGAATCTTGAAGGCCATGGTGCCCAGAGTGAGAACTTTGGCTTCATTATCTGTGAAATGAATATTAAAGTTGACACCTGTAAATATGGTAATGAGCTAAAAGAAGTACATGCTTAACATATGTGACTATAGTACTCAACTCTCCACCCAAATCACGTTATATGTCACCCCTGGGAGGGAACAGCTAAGGTTGAGGTACAAAGGGTATTGAGGAAGCTACCCCTGGGGGCGGGGGCAGACAAGAGATTGAAGACCCAGAAGAGGCAGTTGATGGGCTGTGCTCCTTCTCCACTTGAGATAGGGATGCCTTCTAGGTAAGCATTGTGCCTTCACCTTTTGGTGAAGAATACCTGGGATAGCATTTGGCTGGCATTATAATCATATATTAGCGCTACAACGGTAAGTGCATTTATCAATGGCAATTCTGAACTCTTTATCACTTTAATAAACTTTCTATTTCAACTTTGTGAAACTATCTCTGTGGAAGTCCTTTAGGGGCCTCTGGCAGGCAAATGTTGACTGATATGTGGCTACACATAATCCTTTAGATGTGAACCGTTGACCAAGTCTGGGACTAACACTGGACCTAGCTGCACCTAGACTCCCCTCTGAGGAGGGGTTTAGAAAGCAAGGGGGTCCTCTCTGAACCTTGTGACTCAACAGGAGGGCCTCCCTCAGTCACACATCAGACTCATATCCTTTACGTGACAACCTGCTCCAGCGTGGGCTTCCCATGGGGTCACAGCCTCCTTCAGACATCGACCTGCTCCAGTGTGGGGTCCTCCACAGCCTGCAGGTGGATATCTGCTCCACCATTATCCTCCATGGGCTGCAGGGGGACAGCCTGCCTCACCGTGGTCTTCTCCACTGGCTGAGGGGAACCTCTGCTTTGGTGCCTGGAGCCCCTCCTCTCCCTCCTTCTTTTCTGGCCTTGGTGTCTGCACAGTTGTTTCTCTCACGTCTTCTCACTCGTCTCTCTGGCTGCAAAAACTGCTGCTCCTTTTTTTTTTTTTCCTTCTTAACTCTGTTATCCCAGAGGCACTACCACTGTCACTGATGGGCTCAGTCTTGGCCAGCATCGTGCATTTATCGGAGCCAGCTGGCATTGGCTCTAGGGGAAGCTTCTAGCAGCTTCTCACAGAAGCCACCCTTGTAGTCCCCCCATTACCAGACCCTTACCATGCAAACTCAATGCAAACATGCAGTCTGTACATAGGACAGTACTGACATGCCAGAATATTTGAAAGTCACCTCTATGCTGAGATCAATTAGTTATACAGGGTAACTAGCCCTAGCAGTCCATGTGTTTAAATTAGGTCCCTCAGTTACTGAATTGACGCCTCAGACTTCTCTAAATGGGGTAACTTACACAAAAAGACAGTTCCCTGGCTGTTGGTGAGTTCATATTGCTATTTTTTTGGTACAAAACTGGGAGGAGTGGCTGACACACCAGAAGACCGTGCTGCCATTCAGTGAGACCTGGACAGGCTAGAGAGTTGGGCAGAGAAGAACCAAATGAAATTCAAGGCAAATGTAGGGTCCTGCCAATAGGGAGGAAAATGCCCATGCACCAGTAGAGGTTAGATGTTGATCTGCTGGGAAGCAGCTCTGCAGAGAAGGACCTGGGAGTCCTGGTGGACAAGTAGTTCAGCATGAGCCAGCGATGTGTCCTTGTGGCCAAGAAGGCCAATGGTATCCTGGGGTGCATTAAGAAGAGCGTGGCCAGCAGGTCAAGGGAGGTTATCCTGCCCCTCTACTCTGCCCTGGTGAGGCCACATCTGGAGGTCTGTGTCCCAGTTCTGGGCTCCCCAGTTCAAGACAGACAGGGAACTGCTGGAGAGAGTCCAGCAGAGGGCTAAGAGGATGATTAAGGGACAGGAGCATCTCTTATGAGGAAAGGCTGAGAGAGCTGGGTCTGGTTAGCCTGGAGAAGAGAAGACTGAGAGGGGATCTCATCAATGCTTGTAAATATCTGAAGGGTGGGTGTCTAGAGGATGGGTCCAGACTCTTCTTAATGGTGACCAGAGGGACAGGACAAGGGGTGATGGGCACAAACTGCAACTCAGGAAGTTCCATCTGAACGTGGGGAAAAAACTTCTTCACTGTGAGGGTGACTGAGCACTGGCACAGGCTGCCCAGAGAGGTTGTGGAGTCTCCTCCTCTGGAGATATTCAAAACCTGCCTGGACGGGATCCTGTGCAACCTGCTCTAGGTGATCCTGCTTTAGCAGGGGGGTTGGACCAGGTGATCTCTAGAGGTCTCTTCCAACCCCCCACTATTCTGTGATTCTTTGATTTTCTACCTATCAATTTGAAAACCATGCAAACTTAAAAAAACCCCTACTTCCTGGACTCAGGTAAATCTCATTTATCACAATATGTAAAGAAAAAGCTTATTTGGGCAGTAGGGAAGCTGATAATGTCATGAACTATATTCAAAAAGTAAGCATGTTTGTAGCTGTCCTATTTAATTTGTAACTTTTCTTCAGAATCGGTTAATTGGCTCAAGTTCTGCACTGAAGACACTGCATCAGATCCTGCACTTCCTAAGTACAGTATAGCAGAGCTGTGAAGGATGCCCACAACAGAAGAAAGTGTTAAAGGGTTTGTAGAAGAGACTGGGAAGAAAATCTTATTGTATGGACAGCAGAAATATTTTGGCACAAGGTAAGTGCCAGAACCCTGTGAAAAGGAGATTAAGATGGGACTTTGGCCTGAGCAAAATGCAGGGGCTTATTTAAGCATGTAGAGTGAGTTACTAAAGTAATGGGTCCGTTATGAGATAATCGGGATTTCAGATTTGTTTAGGTGTATAATTTTAAAGTTGGAAAGCATCAGTATTTGTTAGCTTGCTACAGCAGGGCTTGCTTTAGCTGTAACCTCTCTTGTCCCTGCTGAAGGTGACTGCAAAAGCCTGAATGAACAACATGAATGAACAACGCAGGCACAATGGACTAGTGGTGCTCTTGGTCTCTTATTTCTGTAGTCTGCCTGCTTCAAACCCGACTCCTTGAAGACTTCTGGAAAACTAATATCTGTTGCATAGGTCTGGTTTGCTACATCTTTGAAAGCCTGTGCATTGCACGAAGAGTTTGCTTCACCCAAGCTGCTTGAATAAGCACACTATCGTACAATACAGAAGTGTCTGATGTGACATCAAACGTGAGCTAAGCACAAACACCAAAATGCATCAGCGAAGCCCAGAACCTCACAGCACCACCTGCTGGGTGCACAGAGGCTCCCTGGCATTTTCCACGCAGAACTTTACAGCATCATTTTCTACCTGTTACAGTTTACTGAAAGGCTTGACCAGCTCCAGTTAATATATAACATGAAAGTTTGTGTAATTAATATCTCTCAATAGATGCTCATTAAAAGACTTGTAAGTAAACTGACTTAACTGCCAGACCAAGGTTATGGGGAAGTACCACCAGGAGGAGGGCAAGACTGCAGATGTTTCAGATGGTTTCGGTTAGCCTAGGTAGCTGCTACGTATTCTTACTGCGCTAAGTAACTCCTACACGATGGTAAGCACTGGAAAAACGTTCTTGCTGGTTTTGCAGTTTCTTCCTCATGGTCTTTGTCTACAGTCACTGTAGTCTGTCTGGGGTGGAGTTATGCCTGAACAGCTTTACAAATGTGAACAGCTACAATCTTCAGTTTTCCTGAGTAGAGAAGAAATGTGCCAACTCTCTGTTTATAAGCAAAGTTATCAAAAGGAATGTGGTTATGAACTTCTCTCATCTGGTAAGTGTCTGGATATTGGCTGGTCCTGTAAAGGGTACCAGCACGTGCCTGCTTAGCTTAGGGTTTCATACCCAGGTTGTACTTGTCTGCCACTTGCCTCTTAGGGTTAAACCTGGTAGGAGCCCAGCTTACTGCCAGTTGACCCAAATGGCATGTGGCTGCAAAGCAGTGAGGTTTGTTTTTTTTGCAAGCTTCTTTTTAGTTAAGTTATGTCAAAGTATGCTAAACTCCTTCATATACTAATGTAGAAGTAGTTGGACCACATTTGTACCCTATCTGTGCCCTCCAACCCCCAGATAATTTTGCTTTTCTTGTCCAGATTCCCTTCCAGTCAAATTTGACGGAACTGCATAACTCTTATTTGAGAGCTGGAGTTTTAGTAAAGATCATGAGAAGGTTTGTATACCCTCACTTAGCTATTTTTCCCCCTTGCTTCAGTAACTTAAGTCAGCAGCAGTGGTTTCCTAGAAACTAATCCTGGGAACCTGGCAGGATTACTTGCAGAAGGAAAGGTGACTTCATAAATAGGTAGCTGGGGGGAAAAAAAAAAAAAAGAAAAAAGGAATATCTATATGGCACAAAAGCAAAACACACTCTTCTGTCCTGTTTTCTAGTGTGGTAAAATAGTTTGATTCCTGACTGGAAACCGGGAAATCTCCTGGTCAGTGGCATGCTGCCGTTCTAGATAGCTTTTACTTCCAGTTGTCCCACTCCAAGAATGGAGAGAGACCTACAACATGCATTTTACAATCACTTGTCCACAGGGTGAAACTCCTGCAAAATAGAGAATGCAGACTTCTGGCGTGTAATACCTCGTTGCTCACTAGATTTCTTGTGGTTTAGCAAAATCCATGACAGTGCATCTTGATATGGAATATGCACTTAAAAGAGCAGCTGGAGTTATTACAAGCTATTATCCCTAAATGAATAAGCCCTAACTGCCTTTTAAAATGTCACTTTTCTTTATTTTTGCTGTACTGGGAAACAATAGCACGCACATTAAAAACACAGTCCTGATTTTCAACTATGTGGCAATCCATTTTAGGCTTATTGAGCACAATGTTTCTAATTTGAAACTGCTTTTTAACTTGCAAAACAGACTTTGGTTTAGCATAATGAGTTTGGATGTACTAACTAAATCAAAACTTATTTTCCATAAGGTTACATGATAGACTGTCTTAACTTCAAGAACTCCTGCTTTGTGATCTTGACCTTGAAGTGACGCGAAGTGTGGAGATAACAGAGCTAATCTAGATAGAGTATGTGAGTTTGTTCATTCTGTCAAAGTATTAGCTTAAAAACATTACTTTTTTTTTCCAGTGTCAACTGAACTCATTCAGTTAAAATAGAATAGATTCACGTGTTAAATATGCTTTTACATTATGAGGAGTCAATCTGAAAAAATCACCTTCCTGATAATTAATAAAGTTATGCAGAGGATTTAAATCACTCTTCAGAGAATCTGCTTAGGCTACACAGGAAAGCTTAGTAGTGCATCATTTTGATTCTAGTCCCTTGCTAGCTTGATTATACTATTCTACATCATGATGTTAGGCTATGACAAACCCTGAATGCTAAAAGATGTTTTTCTAGTACTTTTAAGTATTCATCTTCCTATTAATTTTGCATATCCTTAGGAATTCTGAGATTTCTTGAGGACTGCTTAAAATGCATGCCACTGAAATGTGCCAGCTGATGCTGACACATTGGTATGCAGTGTCCTCCTTCTGTCTGGGCAGGCTTATGTTCTTCTCAATCATGGAGACAGCCCCTGGACTACTTATATTTCTGCCCTTTAGATTGAAAAATGAGGTAGCAAATACAGTTGAGCAGCTGCTTTTGTCATTGTTATTGTGCTATGGTCTCCTCTGGAAAAGCAGCTGTATGCAGTGCATTTGAATCGTGAGACCTGTTGCACCCTCAGAGGATGTGTGGTCTCTTCATAAAAAGTAAAGCTGACTCCTTCAAGATAACTTTTAAGAATAACTGCATAGTTATAATCTAGAGCAAAAAACCTTGACCCACAGAACAAAGTGCCAAATAGTATTTGAAAGTGAAATATGTTCAGTTATTAGATATTCAAGGAAGTCTTCGTATAGAGACACTTCTGTGTTAGCTGTTGCTGGTGAATATGTGTGCCCTCCAGTTGTCAATCACAATCCACTGGCTGTACTGAAAGACTAGCCTTAATAAAGTTTAAGTGTTCATGAGCAATGTGTATGAATACCATTTAAGGAAGGATCCTGTGAAGGCGGCTGTTACTGTCTATGTATAGAAATAAAAGCATAAAAAATTGCTAAATGTCTTGATGTAAAGGTGAATCTTTGGAGGACTGTTTTCTTGCTCTTTTGGACAGAGTAAGTAAATGGAATTGCAAATCTGAGCTGTTAATGCATGCAAAATTGTAGCCAATTCCCAAGTTTCCAGATAGCTCCTAAGATAGATGATGAAATTAAATTTCACATTTCTGAACTAATTAATGGATTTAATGTCCAGGTAGTGAATAGTGGAGCCAAGGTTAGAGACTTGAGAAAAAAACTGTCTTTTCTTGGACTGTTTTAAATGCGAGTAGGGAGAATTCTGAGATGCTGCTGCTTAATTTCAAGAAAACCTACTGAACTCTTCCTTAGACTTGCAGCAACTTGGAAAACACCAATATATCTAAACTAACTACAGTGTTAAAGTATAGAATCATAAAATCATAAAATGGTTTGGGTTGAAAGGTACCTCAAAGACCATCTAGTTCCAACCCCCCTGCCATGGGCAGGGACACCCTCCACTAGACCAGATTGCCCAAAGCCCCATCCAACCTGGCCTTGAACACTTCCAGGGATGGGGCAGCCACAATCTCTTTGGGAAATCCCTTCCAGTGCCTCACCACCCTCACAGTAAAGAATGTCTTTCTTATATGTAATCTAAATCTACTCTCCTTCAGCTTAAAACCATTCCCCCT
>VXBL01006451.1:0-32887 GCA_013400195.1 Aramus guarauna | reverse complement strand
TCGCACAGGCCCACCTCTCAAGCCTATCAAGGTCCCTCTGGATGGCATCCCTTCCCTCCAGTGTGTCGACCGCATCACACAGCTTGGTGTTGTCGGCAAACTTGGTGAGGGTGCACTCCACCCCACTGTCCAGGTCACTGACAAAGATGTTGGATAGTGCTGGTCCCAATAAAGTAGTAGAATAGCTGCAAAAAACTTTTGCAAGCTAGAATGCTGTATTGTATTTGTTTATTTATAAATATGCCTTTGATAAGGTGGCGTTTTAGACTGTCTTGCTTTATTAGTAATGGGTTGAGGTCTTTCTCTCTTCCATTATCAACTGTGTAACCTTTTAAATGCAAAAAATCTGTTTCTTTTGATGGACTTCTTAATAGTACACACAGAATATAGAATATATGGCCTTTGCCTCCCACATTCTCTCCTACTGCTGCTCTTTCTACTCCCCCTCTCCTGCTATTTTTTCCCTGTCATTCACATGAGGGGAGCTAACTTTGCAAGGAGTTTCCCAGGAGTATGACCAGGCTTTCACTTTATAATGTGGTAAGTATTTGTTGACTGGACTGAGTCTCTTCTTTTTGTATTAAGACTGTTGCTCTTCTAATACTGACATGGAAAATGCTACCAGACAATGATCTTTAATTTCAACTTTACTCTGTAGTTGCCACTGCAATTGTTCTTAGTTTTTGGAAGTTGGCACCACAGTATAACAACACTAAATGGAGTGGGAACTTTTTTTTGCTTTCAAATTCCTCTCCATTAACCTCTTTGCTATTTGAGTGAATAGCAACCTGTAAAAATTCTAGCAGAAGAGCAGCTATTTCTGCAAGTCCACTGGAACATACTTTTTAGTTTGTGGAAATGCCAGAAGTTAAAGGCATCAGACAAAAGACTCAGAAATGGTTCCAGGCAAATCTCTTTAGGTTTTTCTATTGTATGTGTTGAACACTTAGCTGGAAGACCCAAGTTCAAAGCTATAAGAATACAATATGCATTCAAAATACACTATAGGCTCCATGTCAGCATTTTCAGGAATCGGTTGTCAAGCGGTGAAAATTAATAAAAAAAGCAAAAGGCTTATTTCTGCACAGCTTTGAATCTTGTTTTATTTCAGAAATATCCTGTAATGCGTTGTCAGCCATATCCTAAACCTTTGTGCAAGGAAGCACACTGCTGCTCGTGATTATTTTAAGGCAGTTTTAAATCTGAAGGGTTGGATTCAAAAGTACAAATCAAGAAGAGGGAGGACTACCTGCTTCAGGAGTTCAGACACATGTTGGTTACGTATGGCCAATTGTCTGGCAACAGCTCCAGTATAAAGAGATGTGAATAAAGAGAACTTGAATGTGGACAGACTGGAAAGACTGGGGAGAGAAAGAGGTACAGAGCAGGCTTCAGAAGTATATAAAAGGCTTAATGTGAAATGTATAAGTGAATGTATAAATATATATTCCTAGAGTATGGACAGACACAGACAGAGTTTATGAGCTTCCAGGCTTTAGTCTGCTAATGTTCCTTTACACTGATCTGGAAATAATGTTTAATGGAATTTGCCTGTTCATGAACTAAGTTTGTAGAGCTGCATATAATTTTTGGAAGCTTTGCTTGGAGTTGTCTGACACTTATAGATGGAATATAAATATCTTAAGACCAGTTCAGAAGTACTTATTTTTTAAAGTTAATAGGAATTTTGAGGAAGGAATTTGAGAAACAGGAGAATAAAATGTTGTCTTTAACTGCAGATAAGTTCATGCATTGATTGTTTTAAAGCAGAAATAGAAAAAAGTAGCAAACACATCTGACTTTTTTTTCCCATGGAAAACAGAAGCACCAGATTTACTGTGGATTAAATTAATAGAAAACTATTCTGTATTACATTGCCTGCTTCGTGAAAGTGTTCCTATAGGATATGACAGGTAATTGAGTCATCAACATAAATTATTAATCTTTAAGATGATACATTCCATTTTCTTAATGCGTTGTAGTTCCACATCTATCTATGTGCAAATATGACACAGATTTACTGGGACACAGCAGTCACCTTGAAGCTGTGCTCAGTAACAGCTGATTAGCATTATCTGTTCCAAATGTAAAACAGGTTCAGCTTCTCTGACCTCATTAGAGGGAGCTGAGAGTGCCTCAGTAATAAATGCTCCTCCAGCTTCTTCCAGTAATTTGATTTATATTGAAGAAAGTTTTAATGACACAATCCCTGCCACTAACAGACCAGTAGTCTTTAAGGATGTAGAAGAAAGATACTGAAAAGAATTAGGCTTGGCACTAAAATTAAAAAGAAGGGGGCTGGAATAGGAAAATGTTCTTTTTCTCAAAGCACACAGTCTGCAATACAACAGTCTTTTCTTCCACTTATATTCACAGAGGTCAACACAGAAGTGAGACTAATATATCCAGAAGTGCATGGTAATCTGCTCATAAACTTAGATATATACCCCTGTTTGCTTTTGAATTTGAATGACTAGAGTCTGTACCCATCAAAAATAATTAACATTCTGGCACACTGTTTATTAGTCTTTTTCAATTGCTGAATGGAAGGATTTGGGGAGATAAAATGACAAAGTGGTCTAGGGATCTGCGAGCCTGCTTTAAGTTTGGATCTAAACGAAAAGTAAAGGATATGGTGATTTCAAACTATGTAATGTTCAAAAACATGTTTGCTTTATAACAGAGCAAGACGGTAAATTTTAATTTCACACACTTTCCATTAGATTATAATGCAAAAATACAGATTGTAATCAATCTGTTATCTGTGATGATAGAAATTAATGTGTCATCCTCAGTCCTTTAAACCTACTAAGTTATTGTACAACTCAAAATTAACAAACAGCAAAAAAGGTATAAAAACCTCTTTCTTGAGGTCTGTGATTAGGGAAAATCTGTTCCTTCAGGTAAGACAGGTATATTGGGAAATGATGCTTAAATTTATAAGCTGGGTCTGTCACTCATTTTTTCACAGATTTATCAATATTCAGAGAGTTTTCAAGACTGGCAGGAGCAGAGTGACTTATATCTTGCTGTTAGCACAGGAACACAGCAAATACCAAAAATCCCCGCTCTGTAACCCCCTTATTTCGGTGCTTAGTGGCACATGTCACCTGGATAACAGCCATTTATCTTTCAGTTTAAAGATCAAAAACTCTCTCTATGTTTTCACAGTGCTCTGAATTGGAGAGCTTGATCCCACTAAATCTGTTAGCCGGTTTAAGGCCCAATTACTAGTCACAAGAACGAATGAAATCTTCAGATAAGATGACACCATGCTGAGATAATTCAAAAGGAATCAGTCACACTACTTCAGGCTGACGCTGTGTTTTTTTCTTTTTCTTGAAATGTGGCTCTTTGAAAACGGACTGTTTATGAGAAAAAAGCCCTCTTTTTTCCCTTTGCTTGCAGGATTCACCTAAAGCCTCAGCTGTGTGAGTTGCATTATCTTTCTAATATCTCCACAGAGCGTTTTCTTTCTTCCCAGCTAAGAAAGAGCAAGTCTCGGTAGATAAAAGGTGTGTTTACATGTGCCTGGGAAGGCCGCGCACCAATGAAGAATACGACATCTCTGACACCTTTGTATTCAGCTGAAGTCACTCACAAGGTACTAAATGGATGGTTTGGGCTCCTTTAGTCCATCATGTTCCAGGGTTAGATTCTTCTATATGAGTTCTTCACGTAATTACTGCTTCGGAAGTGGAGGTATGTGCTGCCTCTAGCAATACTTCTTTTAATAACAGCTTTTCCTTTACCCCAGTAGTGAATGATCGGGTAGATGAAAGCAGACTTATTGCAAGTGGAGAAACTAAGGCTGACACAAATATATTTGTACTTCTCTAAATGTGACAGGAAAACCGGGTCCATTTCATCGTGCCATTATCTTCAGTCCCCGTTTTCTTGTTGTAAATTCCCTGCGTAAGTTGCTGTGTGTGCTGCACACACATGTTTTTGTGTGAGAATCTGCTTGCCCAGCCAGTTTCATCAACATGAAAACAAACAAACCATCCTAATCTCTGTAGTCTTCATGAGGGAAAGCAGGGGACATTAGAATATGGTTTTTGGTCCCTGTATGCTTTTCTGTAATCTAAGATATTGACCTGTGACATCAGAAATACAAAAAACCTGCTAAACAAAAAGTTATTTGTATTCTGACAGAGGCATAGCAAAGCACAGGTACTGTAGTTTTTCCACACAGAGAAGTGAAGGAAAAAAACCAAAAGCTACCTCTAAATTTTTGGTGTTTCATTACGGGAAGTTTCTGTGTAATTGCATGTTACGCATTGAGATAGAGGATATCCAGCTGTACCATCGACTGCCTGGCCCAGCACGTAGGAAGCAACCAAAGAATACAACGTGGCCGTGCAAATAACTGCAAAACAATAGCTGTCGGTGTGCCAGACTGGTGTGGTTTGTGGTTAAGAGCTGTAAAACCTGGAGTTGGTTGGTTAGGCTGCCCAGCAGCACTCTGCTACTAGTGATCAGTTTGGGGTGAGCCTTGGAGGGGAGCCTGGAGCCCTGCGGCGGGGAGCAGTGCCTGCAGCGGTGCATTGGACACGGATCCGTGCTAGCGGGCGGCTCTGCAAGCTAAGGGAGCAACCTGAGGGCTGCTAACGTTCAACTCAGCGCGGCAGGGACAGCCCGGCACTTTCTCTCAAAGGCAGATGACAATAACCTTGTATTCAGGGGCCTGAGCAGGAAACCCTCTTAAAAACCAAAGCTGGTGATGGTTTTGTTCACCTTGAGGCAAAAACCTTGTGGCTCAAGCATGCGTCCAGGCAATGCGTATCCGAGATGTGATTTTCTTCCTCCCCAGCCTTCCCGTTTCCCAGCTTGCAGGAGAGGGTATATAGTTCATTGCAAATGGGGAGAAGATATTTTTCTTCCTGGTCAAGCTACGTCCCCCTTAAAGATTGGCTTGAGGCAAGAGGAGAGGAGCAAAGTGTAGAACTGCTCCTCTAACAGCTCTTTGTGCATTTGATCTTTCATAGCTAATGGCTTAAGTGCATTTTTAATATTATTAGCATGGGATTTCCCTGTTTCTTTTTTTTTAGTTCCCCCTAAAAGTTAATTCCCTCTGAAGTGCAATGAGTGAGGGGATACAAATTTTATGTATTTTCATGAATTATCTCAAATTTTTCAACCAAAATTTCATAACTTATATAAGGATTTAGGCACTTGGAGTGTGGGATTAATGATTTATATCCAAGCCAGTGATTTTCAGAACTGTCATTTGCTTAGAAGTTAAGAGATATAAAAATATCAGCTCTAAATGTTCAGATTCCTATAGTAGAAAAAATGCAAATCCATCACCGCCTTTTAAGCCATGTCAAGGCACATGCTACACTTTTGCTGAAAGGCCTTTGAACATATGAGAAACTTCTTTACTTGAAAAGACTGTAACAAAGAGAGCAAAAATACTTGTCTGTAGGGAAAGTATTTTAGGTCTAAACCCTCATAGAATGAGTAGGGAACTCATTTCCATGGAAGTTGTAATAAAGTTTATAGCATCTCAGCCAAAGAGCCTGATCCACTACTCATGGATCCACTTCAGTTGTTAGCAGGCTCAGCACCTACCTGCAGGCTTTTAATAAGATATCCAGATACGAATCAGTTTTCCAACCAAAGGTGTAAGTCTTGTAATTACCTGCCTCTGTTTTTGTTGAGATGCTATCACATCTTTCACAAAATGGCCCGTTGATGACGTGACTTGCATAGCATGTGAATGGTGCAGAGCCTCAGCTTAATGAGCATCTGCTCGGGGCTCTCGAAGCATGTACTTTACCCTTGATATTGTCAGTGGTACTTTGATGGAAGAGACGTGCTAGGAAATATCCCACATTCCTCCTTCAGGAGGTCGCAATTACAAAGCCCTTGCAATGGTAACATCTGTTGCCATGAGATGCCACAATATGGGGGATGTGTGTGTATATATAGCTTATACATACATTCATATATGTATAAACAGTGGGTTCCTTTATTTTTAAGCTATTTAAGAGCTACTTATATTTGTTGAGAGAAGAACCTGTCTGCTTGGCCTTTGGCCTTCTCCCAAACGCACTTCAAAGACAGGAGAGCTGCAGTGGAAAAACACTCGTAAGCCTTTCTTCAGAGGCGGCTGCTCCTGGGACACCCAGCCCCGATGCAGAAGTCAGCGAAGTGTCAAACTGAGCTAACTTTGTGGTACTCCAGACGCGTGCTTTGAGCGACATCATGCACACCACCACCTCAGTGACCCGTGCCCTGCCTCAGCCAATTCCTGGACCTCACAAGAAGTCGGGGGGAGGCAGCGTGAAGAGCTGCATAAACATAAGTATTGTATGGTTAGTATCAACTTTACCCCATGAACTCATAAAGCAAGTTTTTGATGTCTGTTTGGGACTGACTGAGTTATCAGCTGGATAAAAACCTCACCTGCATGAAGAGCATTAATCAGCCCTAAGGGAATGCTGATGTTATTTGGCTAAGCAAAGCTGTCTGAAGGATATCAAGATGGGAATAACCTCTTCCCATCGCTTGCGTGTGATTAATAACTGAAAATACTATTGCTTAATCATTAAGCAAAATGAATTTATAATCTTGCTCTTGGAAAAATAGGACAGTGTCCTCCCTCAGCATTCAGTGCGGCGTGGTGAAAAAGGAGTTGGACTAGAAAAACTTGTTTGTTCGTCTCCAGAATGTTTCACTTGAAGCCTGCATGGCTGGAGGTCTGTGTACAGGGAGCTCGCTGAAGTAGCCACTGGGCGGTGAGAAGGCTTTGTGCTACTGGTCTTTGTGCCACAGAGTATCTCAAATCTTGGTGGCCATGCTCCTGGAAGGTGCTGAGCATCGTTGCTCCATACAGAGGACAACCTGTGGCCACCAAACCTTGTGAAGCACTGTGCAACCTCTTAGCTGGGTTAAGGGGGTCTTTTCTAAACTGATCTCTTTCCACTGATGTACCCAGATGTGATTATCAACATTCAGGTAATAACTATTAATTCAGGGTCTCGGGGGTCTTTCCCTCTCTACCAGTGCAATCTCACTCTACTCTGACAAGCTCTTGCAGCGGGCAATATTACTTAACTTGTGGTCCTAGGCTTTGGCATCAGTTATGATTATCTCAAAAGGGGATGGCTGGGAAATACTTTTCAAACTGCAGTGTGAAGTGGGAGGAGTGAGGAGGTGGAAGGACTTGCTGCTGCTGCACAGGGAGCAGAAGGAAAAATTCTTGTAGGTGAGAGATATTTTGGGAATTGTTTGAAGGGGCCTCTCCATTCCACACGTATACTTCTAGGAGGCAATGAAAATTTAAGTTATATGAGGGCAGTATATTAAGAAATGACAGTAAGTGGCAATAATAACTAGGTAACACTTATTATGACATTACAATACCATTCCTCTTTTCCTGCAATACACTTTTAAGAAATGAAAGATGGCTTGAGCTAGAAGTAGTTGCTTTCAGAGTGACAGACAGCATTGAAAACACATTTCTCTATCAATGAAATACTGCTCCCAGCAGTATATTTCTTACATATTTGCACACTCTAACTTAATATTGTAATTATTTAAGAAAATTTTATAATTGAGGTAACAATTAAGGCATGCTAATATTGCTGAAGTGCCAATGAAATTAAGTTACTCTTGCCTGTACCATCAATTTGTAATCAACTGGGGCTGCTGCCCTGATCTAGTAATAGAAACACAAAGTAGGAGACCATCTCTGTCCTGGATGGCTTACATTTTCAAAGGACAAGAGAAACAAAGACATTGATGCTCTTTTCTTTATCCCATTGTTTTAGTTCTGCTTTTATTTTCCTATAATTGATTTATTTCGTCCTGCTTAAACACTATTGTATTCCAAAGAGTTGTCCACGCCAGCCCTCAGCCAAACTATTCAAGTTGGTTCTTTAATCTTTCCTCATAAGTTAGCCTTTCTTGTAGTTAATAAGCTACCATCAAAGAGTGTTTTTATTAAGGAGATAAAGCTGACTGCATTTTAAAAGGCTTCTAAACAATGTTAGCAATGTTTATGACACTCCATAAATGGAATAATGACCGTAAAAAAGATAAATCTCTTACCCTGTGGACTCTAAACCTTGTTCCAAGTTATAGGTTATAAAATAAGGAGCAATTAGCAATGAAATAATAAGCTACAAAGTAATCATCACTCTTTTTTTTTCCACAACAATATAGTTTCTCAGTAATATAATGTGATAAATAAGCAAATAGTTGAATGACTAAATTTAGTAGACCTATTTCTAATTTCACTCCTACTCTTGGCATTCAGGAGTAGCTCCAGTGTGAAATATTTAAAGTTAGGATAAAGAAAGGCAGGATTCATGTAAAAATGGAATTATTTTAAATAAATGCAAATAAACATTTTATTTCCCCCCAAATTTTGCATTTCCTTTGCAAACCAGTTTATTATTAATCAAAAGAAAATCTTAAATTAAGAAAAGGTCTTTGTAAGGCTCTTCTCCCTTGGAAGACTGACACTTGTTACTGAATCTGATCACGTGAATAGAGTTTCTTTCAAAATAGGCAGACGACCATAAGGATAGAAATTTATGTGCAAACATGAGCACCTAAACTTAGAAATCTGCTATAAATTCAGAGGGCCTCTGGTACGGAAGAACTGACAGCAAGATGATGATGAGGCATACTGCGTCTGAATACAATGTGCTTAGATGTGGATGTCTAATGCCGTCCCAGCAAATCAAAATATAGTAAATATTCTTCATGTATGTTGTAGTTTTTCTTTTGGTGCTCACTGTGTTTTAAGGGTGTGATGAACCAGATCAGTAGCTCAGCCTTACATACTAGTGGACATAGTTCGGTACTTAGCTGTACCTCCCACAGTTCTTTCCTATTAACCTTTTTTCTATGAAAAGAGCAAAAGACAATGCAGTTGTCTGTCCACGAAGGATGAATCTTTGATAAAATATCAACTAAACTTGCAAACATTTGAGAAGCAGCTGCTGAACATGCTTTGCCCCTCTCCTTGCTGTTCCTGAAGTGCCTGCCTCACGTGCCTTCCTCCCTGCGATGCAGCATTTGGGGCGGAGAGGGGAGGCATGCCAATGAAAACTGAACGCTTTGCAACCAGCCCAAGGAGATGGGAAAATTTCTCATGGCTTGATGTAGTAGTGATTTGGATATCCTGCTTGGATTATTATATGATAGAGAAGTGGACTTAAGCATCTAACCCAAAAGTTAAAGATTAACTTAAAAGTAGCCCTTCATAACTGCAGAACGTATCAGTGAACTGAGATAAAATGTCCCTGTTTAGCAGGTGGAAGAGGAGATCTTTCCACTTCGAGCTCTCATCACCAGCCATAAAGGCAGCTGCAACACAAGAGCACAAAGAGGTAAGGACTTTGTTTTCTAATACCATCTGTAATATAGCAAAGCAAAACTGGTAAATAGGGTCTCTTTTTTTTCTATTTTTTTTTTTTTTTTCTCTAAGGCTTAAACAAGAAGGGAGGGCCAGTCATTGCCATTCCCTGGAATGCCCCGAGGCAGCTTGTGTTGCAACACTTCTTAAGAGCTGACTGCTGGAAACAGCTCTGGGTGTTGCAGAGCCACCTGCCAGCCAGTGCCAGATCTTACCTACGCTTCCCACCAAACGTTTCTGTTGCTGTTACACCATTTATTGGATTTGATGCCATTTCTTTAACCACCTTCAAATGCAGTCAGGCTCTGTGAGCGGGCGTTCGTTCCCCTGCACGTGTCTGGATCCCCACAACTCCTAGTCATTACAAGGGCCGTGGCTGCACGTGGCCTTTGCTGGAGAACGGCCGCGGGAAGAGTCATCCTCCTCCTCCTCCTCCTCCTCCAAGGGTCTCACCTCCGTCAGCTGGAGAGGTGACTGAGGCTTGATTGCCCGCTTCCACCAAAGGTAGGCCACTTATCAGCGAATGTTGTTAGAGGAGGTTAAATAATAACTCAGTTATCTCTGTTGTATTCCTTGATGGTGATTGCTTAGAGTTCCTTTAAATGGAGCCCACTGTTAGTTTGGTAAATTAGCTCCTACTGCCACACACATCTTTATCTCCTTTCATGTCAAACGTTCTTTATGTTACTTTCAACCTAGGCAACTTCTGGCTTTGTTTTTCTCTGGGTTGGTTGCAAAACGTTCAGTTTTCATTGGCATGCCTCCCCTCTCCACCCCAAATGCTGCATCGCAGGGAGGAAGGCACGTGAGGCAGGCACTTCAGGAACAGCAAGGAGAGGGGCAAAGCATGTTCAGCAGCTGCTTCTCAAATGTTTGCAAGTTTAGTTGATATTTTATCAAAGATTCATCTTAGTTAAAGAATCAACTTGGATTTCTTGTTAAAACATGCTGTTAAGAGCGCTGTTTTAACAGTACGTAACGAGATGGAAGTGAGACACAAAATGTTCTTACTACTAAGGAATGAAGGAAGAGAAACTGCGTGGCTGTCGTGCATTATTTCTAAAAATAGTCATACTACATTTTTCTATAAAGCAGCAACTGCTCTTTAAAATGAGATCCAATAAAATTCACTTGAAATTGAACACTGAAGTCTTTGTTTGATAATTTTCCCCCCCAGGCTTTATCATCCTTTCAAATCATTTTTCCCTTCCTTGTAGCACTGAGCTATTTTAGCCTTGCCTGAAATCTTTCTTCTGCTTTATTAAACCTATTCCCTTTTCTACCCAAGCTTTCCCTGTTGCAATCCAAATGCTTTCTAGCAGCATTGCCTGTGTATTAGTAGTGCGCTAACACAAAGTTCCACCTGCTGCTCCCCTCCCTGCGTCAAGTACACCACAACATAACTGCTACCTAATTTCTTGTTTGAATTATTAGTATTTGGTGCACTCTGCTACTCCGGAGGACTGTGTAAGTACCTCTTCACATTCACTTTACCAACTTTGCCACTGTTTGTGCTTATTTTTGTTTATGAAAGCGATATTTTTTGTAATATTCTATAAGCTTTTATTGAAGTCTGTGTCTGTTTCAAAAATATCACAGAATTATTTCAAAATATTCCCAGGATGCTTTGCTTGTTTGAATGTTGGGGGTTTTGCCTCCACAGCATTTTAGTTTCCTTGTTCCATTTTGTTTTTTAAACAATTAAAAGCTAATGAAACATGACTTGAAGACATATGTCTCTTGTCTGCATCTTTCCAGGCCATTTGCATGTAACATGGCTAAAAAGAGGAAGATATCATCACCCCAGCACAAGTCCCCTGTATAAGCAGCCCTTTTGTGATTCTGACCTTCATGTAATATTAAGATATGTGTTTCCTCAAGTCACCATAAGGTGCCAACTATATATACGCTCATTCTTTTCAGAGTGAAAATGCATAGAATTTTACATTCAGCAAAATTAAATATTTGAACGAAAAGAGGAGAAAATGATGGAGACACTGATACTTATCCATTGCATGAGCTTGGTTACTCTAGCAGCCATGTTCTGACCTGTGTTATGATCCTCCTTGTTCAAGTGTGGCATACCCAAAAGGTGCTTTTTTGTAAGTAACTGAACCTGGAGAAGCCTGTCTGGTTTTCTATGGGAAGGTTAAATGAAAGCACATTCAGTAGCCTCTGCTGCAAATATTTTCCAAATTGATGTTTGGAAACGGCAAGCTAGAAAGAATGAGCGAAATACGTGTGAAACTGAGGCATCTAGCAGGCTTTGTGGAAAATGAAGGTAACAGCCCTAAAGTCTCTCTAGATGAACATCTGATTAAAATGCTGACATGCTGGGATCTCTCGACCTGTCTGGCAGTGCCCATGGCAAGACTAGGATTTATCCCACTACAATGTCTGTTCCTATCACTCTCCTCTGGGGGTGCAGCATCTTGCACTTTTTTGGAGCCACTCACAACTGCACCCATTGGGGCTCCCGTCCTCTCCTCAGCCTGTGCAGGCAGCAGCTCCCCTCTGCGAGACCCAGCTTGGAGGTGGAAGACGCTATGTCTGTAATAAGGACCAGCGGGAAGGTAAACTTTGCTCTCCCGGGACCCGCTGCAGGCTAAAGCAAGACCGAGCAACATCACATAAGCAGAGCCCTTGCTTGGTCCCCTAAAAGCACACAGCAACAAAGAGAGAAGCAAACAACATAAATGGCCTCCATGCTTGGCTTTTACATAATACTGATCATCTCCCTGTACCTTGGGCCCCTTCTGCACGTGTCTCAGCTCAGATGCCCTCCTGTACCTGCCCGGGCACCGCTCCACTAAGCGCCAGCATCTCGCCTTTGTCCGGAAACTCTGTTTATGAGGGAAGAGTTACCACCACCCCAGCCTGGGACTCCTGGTCTTGTCTGCCTTGTGCAACCTGTGAAGTCTTCCTCACCATGTCTGTGATAGCACTCCTACGTGATATTACCCTCTGTAAAACGGACTTTGGTTGCCAAATATTTGCAGCCACTTGCACAGTCCAAGGCTGGAAGAAATATCCAGACTAGGGATTTTAAGTTTGGGATGTTTATTGCAAAACTCTTGTTATTATGCCTTACCTGCAGAAGCTCTATCCAAAGATGACTCTAACCTAAGCTACCAAACCCTAAAACCTCATTCTTCACCACATCTTTGTTGCTAAATCCCAGAAGCTGCTTTGTCTCTTTGGAATATGCCTTGATTTTTTTTCATGCTTGCTTCAAAAATTCCTGTAATAACCTCTTTTGGTTTAGGCCAAATTGCTGCTGCTGTGACTGCTGAGGGGAATATTTGAAGTAGATGGTTGATTAGATCCACCTCGTGGAGGCAGGGTTTACTTTTTTAAGGAGAAAACAATGTGACAAGAAAATGGTACTTTGATCACCGCTTAAGGGTTTTTTCCCTGCAACTGCACGTTTTGTTACTAGTATAGAATATTTTTAGAATCAAAGTGTTGGGTTTTGACATTGGAGTCCATCCTGTTGCACAGCCCAATACAGCAACTATTCTGAACTTAGCCCAGCCAAGTATTTAGCCATCCAAGTATTACTCTGCTAACACTGATTCAAGAAACTACAGCAGGAACTTCAAGGAAACAGGAAGGGAAAACTACAGGAAGGAGGAAAAACACTTTTTAAAATCTGATGGTTTTTAAAGCTTCACTTATCTTGTCAAAAACAAGATGGCAGAGAGGTTTGCAAGTGCTAAATAACTTCTACACTTATCAAGTGTTTCAGTATTGACACTGTTCTTATGCAAGCACAAAAGCTATTTGTTGTCTAATACTCTCCAGTGTCAGGATTGTTCCCCCTTATTCATGTAAAATACGTAACGTGTGTCAGTGAATCCCTTTTCTCCCTCCTTCTGGAAATGAAGAAAAAGAAAGATGAGTCCCCTGGGCTGTTGGTGTGTGTTGGTGTTTGCAAGTCTTCCCCTGGGATTGTCTCAAATCAAAATTTGAGGTGTGTGCATTGAAAATTGATGTGACAAATGTTTCTTTAGAAAATGCTTCTCCTATTTTACTTATAAAGCAGAAATTGTAAACCTGTTCACTCTTTGGTCATTTTTTCATTTTTTTTCATTCAGAAACTTGACTATGAGTCGATTGAAGGTTTTATGTGATAAAATAATTCAGGTATACTTTCTTCGGGCTTGAAGAACTTAAATGAGACTTAAATAGGCTCAGCACTTTGCAATTCTCTATGCTTTTTAGCACTGGAAAGAAGTGCATACTGCAGGATGTCTCTAACATTGAGTTTTATCCTTAACTTTCAGACAGAGTCCACCTCAGCCCCGTGCTAACACAGTAATGTCCTCATCATCCTCTTCAGCATTGGAGACGGAGATCTTCCAGTACATTGATGTACATCAAAGTGATTTTATCAAGGTAGGAACTACACTGCAGTGAAATGACGAGCGCAGAACCGGTGCCCCGGAGGCCTGTGCTCTACGTGCCAGATGAGTGTTTGCCACTAAGGTAATGAGCAGGGTCCCAGGTCTGGCATCAGCTGTGCCACATGTGCTTCACGAAGCAAGGCTGCAAGGGGACAGTCTGTGCTGGGGACCCTTTGGGTGGAAGAGGGATTTGCATGGGCTTCCACAAACCAGATGGTTGGTGGCATCCTTTGAGCGTGTGCAGGGAGGTTCCACTGAGCCAGAATGCATCTGCGTGGGAGAAGCAAGCCAGATAGGCTGCTCTCTCACTTGCTNAGACAGTCCTTCACAAACTTCTCCAACGTGAGTCCTTCCCACGGGCTGCAGTTCTTCGTGAAATGCTCCATCATGGGTCCCCCACGGGGTCACAAGTCCTGCCAGAAAACCTGCTCTGCTGTGGGCTTCTCTCTCCACAGCTCCACAGGTCCTGCCAGGAGCTTGCTCCAGTGTGGGCTTCCCGTGGGACCACAGCCTCCTTCAGGTGCCTCCACCTGCTCCAGTGTGGGGTCCTCCATGGGCTGCAGGTGGAATCTCTACACCCCCTCATGCTTCCTCCATGGGCTGCAGGGGGACAGCCTGCTTCACCATGGTCTTCTCCATGGGCTGCAGGGGGATCTCTGCTCTGGCTCCTGTAGCACCTCCTCCCCCTCCTTCTGCACTGACCTTGGTGTCTGCAGAGTTTCTTACATCTTCTCACTCCTCTCTCCAGCTGCAATAGCACTCTCTTAACTTTTTTTTTCTCCCTTCTTAAATATGTTATCACAGAGGCGCTGATAGGCTTGGCCTTGGCCAGTGGTGGGTCCATCTTGGAGCCGGCTGGCATTGGCTCTATCAGACACAGGGGAAGCTTCTCACAGCTTCTCACAGAAGCCACCCCTGTAGTCCCCCTGCTACCAAAACCTTGCCATGCAAACCCAACACACATCAGAACTGATTTTTGTAGGTTTGCTCTTAACAAGGAGAGGTATCTTGGTCCCATGCTTATTTGTGCTTTCATTTTTGTCAGTTCCCGGTAAAAAAAAAAACAGAAACATAATTAGTCCAGTCGGTATCAGTTATGCTTTAAAGCTATGAGCACTTCTGAATCCTTGCGAGGATTGCTGAGGTAATTTGTAGATAATGCAATTTCTGCAATGCAAACTGGTCAGCATCTAGTCTACCTCCTCTTCCACCAGGTTTTAGATCCATGGCTGACAGTGTGAATGCCTATGCATGGGCACCCTCCCTGTTTGGAAAATCGGGACTCTCAATCCTGGGGACCCATCTAAGCAATTCCTCTCGATTCCGAAGCCTTGTAGCAGCCATGACACTGCTGTGATGGGATAGAAGTGAAACCATCTTCCAGTGTGACACTTCTCAAGTTCAAAGGCCAAACACAGCAGCATCCTGGGTGGCTTAACTGCACTTCTTTTCTTCTTGCGCAGGATCTTAAGGAATGGGTGGCTGTGGAAAGTGATTCTGTTCAACCACATCTGAGGAAAGAAGTAATACGAATGATGGCGTTGGCAGCAGACAAACTTGCAGTGCTGGGAGCCACTGTTAATTTAGTAAACCTCGGGTCACATCAGGTGCCTGTCTCATTCTTGTATTTAAAACATCCTATTTGCACATGTGGTCTACCTATTACATTCAGTGCTACCTATATGCATGTGTATGTTATGACTTACTGATATTTTTGGTAGCTAGATAATGACTTCTCAATAGTCCCATAGACACACAGTTCCTGCCAAATTCAGTCCCTCAGACTGTCTGCCAACAGACCTGGGAGACCACACAGGCAATCCAAATGCAAACAGATGTTATCTGCATAGCAGGGACAGTTTGACACTTCTAACTGGAGGAAAGCAGCTTGCAAAAGTAAAAGGCCTGAATTTTTACTGGGGCTCGTTTTTACAATCTTCCAAGTAATGAAGCATGGTAGTTAATGCATCAGTTCGTTACCGAAGTCTCTATAGGAGGGAGGTAGCTTTTACAAGGAAAGTGTTGCCAAACAGAAAGGGCTAGCTATGTTGAACATCATCTTTGGGTTTGGGAGCTTCTAACAAATGCTCCAAGATATTTTCTTAATGATTGTTGGAAAGCAACAGGCAAGAGTTAATCTCTGAGAAATCTTTGTCTCTAGTTTACTTATCTTACTGTAGATGGGGGCTCTTTCCTTCCCTGGGCTGTTAGATTTCTATTCTGGCAAGAATTCAAAAGTTCACTGATAGCGATTAGCTTTTTCTTCATCTGAGGCTTCTGGGGAGGATTTGAGAGTCTTAGCACAAGGACCTTGCAGCACTGCAATATTTTGATATTTCAGATTATGTCATTTCACAGTTGTAATGAATGCATTTAAAATTAAAGCCTTAGCATGCACTTGGCATGCAGTTATGATTGCCAAAATATATAGCAACAGTCTGTGCCAATAACAGCAGGGAATGGGTTACCTGTTGTTGGAGCAGACACACTTTTCTCTGCCTCGGGCCAAAATATTGTTTCACAAAATGTTTTTTTTCCTTTGATTGCTGGGCAAGAAGCAGCTACTCTTCTGTTGTGTTGCAGCAGACCGATACAGACTGACATTATTGGTGAACAGGAGGGAGTACGCACAGCCCTTCGCTTCCTGCTCCTCTCTCCTGTGAGACACCCAACCTCTTTTGGCCAATGCGGAGACCTGTTCTGCACAGCGGGACGTTGCAGGATTAGTTTAGCGCCTTAATCGGTTTTGAAAACAGTCTGAAATTGCTGCTGCCTCCTGCCAGCAAAACTTTGTTTCTGTATTTGAAGTTACATGCCCCCTGCCATCTATCTGTGGCAAAATCAACCCCCAAATTAGTTTGCCTGGCTTTTGACTACTTCAGTGTCACAACACGTGCTTTTGTCACTAAGCATGCAGTCAGCTCTGACTTCTCCAGTGCTGGGAAGTCAGAGTTTAGTAACAAGTGCATTTATGACACTAAAACCTTAGAAGAGCTCCGTAAAGTCCCTGCAGAACCTAAACAGTTGGAGAGAGAAATTTTAATTTCTCTGGGTAGATTAGAGCTGGATTCAAAGTCAGATTTGTGGACCTGGTAGAATCAGAGCCAATTGAGTATGTGGAAGTATTTTCAAAACTGAGAACTCAATTTTCTTTGTAACACTTGTAAGTTTTCAAAGGTTTGTTTTTCCTTAGTTGCTTTTTTTAACATTTCTCTACAGTTGCCTGATGGCCAGGACCTCCCATTGCCTCCTGTGATTCTCGGGGAACTGGGGAAGGATCCACAAAACCCCACTGTGTGTTTCTATGGTCACGTGGATGTGCAGCCTGCCAAAAAGGAAGATGGATGGAAAACTGACCCTTACACACTGACTGAAATCAATGGTGTGTATCTGGTCGTGATTTTTTGTATTGTTATTTGAATACACGACTGAACTTCTGAAGGAGGCTCCCTGTATGTTTAGTCACAGCATGAGGACTTCTCCCATGGAAATCTATGGGACAAATCCAGTGGCTTTGACTTTTGATGGCCATGCTGTGAGTAGTGAGACCCAACAGTGATTGCTCGATATTTGGTGTGGAAGAGCCACATGAGGTTAATGCCACTTTATAGAGTATTCATCAGAGAATCCATTTCTACTTTAAAATTCTTTTAAAGGGTTGTTGGATCAGCCATTATCTTCCCTTGCACATCTTATTCGTGCTTCATAATCCTTTAGTACCTCCCCCTGCCAGGCTGGAGCTAAGGAGCATTAGTGGTGGAAGAATGAGAGGCCTCCCTTGATGTACTCATCCTTCCACTACAGCCAGCTGAGCCTGAAAAGCCCCATTCACTTGCAGGACTAAAATTAAGGATGGAGGGTCAGCAGAGATGTAAGACCAAGAACCCAGAAATCCTGATTCCCATGCCTGTCCTATAGCCATTAAATCACCCTTTCCCATCTGTTGGGACCAGTTCCAAACACTCTTACTAGGGTAACTCTTCTGCCTCAGATAAATCTGGTAGTGGCAATCCACAGATTTATCTGTATATGAAACAGATTTATCTGTACATGAAACTGAAATCTGTCCCTGTATATAACTCTACAAACACTTTAAAAAAAAAAAAAAAAAGTACCTTGACTTGTAGCTTCATACTTCTACTGTGGTATTTATCTGTGGGGGTTTTGCTGCTTGTTACCTGGGCTGGCTGATGTGCATAGAGGTTGCATAGTGTGCAGACTCTCCAGGCACGTCTGGTGTGAACAAACAGCTCCTAAGAACAAAGTGAAGCTCAGAAATTGGCGTGTAACAGAAACCACAATACGATGTATACAAAAGGGGGAAAAAAAAGTGTACCAGTCCACTAGGAAACATTCATCACCTTATTTAGAGCAAGTCAATGAAATCCTGATTCTTTTGACACGTCACTTGACACACCACTACAGCTCCTGTGGCAATAGGAATGTGCTGATTACATTGAAGTGACAACAGAAGTTTCAAAGATTGCTTAAAACCCTTTCCTCTCTTCTTTTTAAGGAAATCTCTATGGGCGTGGAGCAACAGATAATAAAGGACCTGTCTTAGCTTGGATAAACGCAGTGGAAACATTTAGAGCCTTGAAATTAGTAGGTGTCAGTGAGGAATTCTATTATTATCATTATTCTTACTGTTGTTATTGTTATTGTTATCTGGAGGAATGCATTTACCTCCCTGTGAGTTAGATATCTGTTGAGACAGAGACATGTCTACATGCATTTTGAAATACTAGCTTATTTCCGCACTGGTCTCACTCTAAGAATCTGTCCTTGAGCATTTCTGTTTTGAATAGTCCATATGCAATGTAAATATGGTATTGCTGTCATTGCCCTGCAGAAGAGAACACGCTGCAGGCAGCATTCAATATATATTACATACCTTAAACAGCTTTGATACCCTATTCTCTTGAGAGCTTTTATAATGGTAAAATAACATACATCACAGATTGGGCATTAAGACTCATCTCTACTGTTATATTCTGTTGATTGTTGGTTTTGTCTACCTACAAGTTACCTTCAATTTATGTGTATGCATGAAGAGAACAAGTATCAAAAAATACTCACACATAAGGGGCTATTCTTTCACTGTATTGGATTTAGCAAAGCAAATTCTCTGAATGGGTGCAGTGACCAAGTACAAATATACTCCTTCATAGCCTCACATATCTCTAAGAATCAAACTTTTGCCTCAGTTATTACAATGACCAACACAGCTTTAAATCTGTCTGCATATTTAATAATTTTGGGCTAGATGTATCCTGAATACAAAGCTAAACCAATATATAGTCTAAGCTTATAACTTGGTTAGCAAACATCCTTTAAGATGAATTTGCACAACACATTTTTTTAGATTGTTGAGAAACAGTTCTGTGCTTCTGTTATGACATTATGGCATAAATTGAGCGTAAGTCTTGACTTTTAAAGTCCTTTTGCGACCTTTTGGAAAACTGATGTTTCCCTTGCATCAATAGTACTGAATTGACGTCAGTGTCTCTTAAGTGTTAGGAAACCCACATGTTATTTGCCTACAGATTAGCGGTTGTAAGTGAATATGGTTATGGGTCTGTCTTTCTGATTCTTTTCAGTTTTTCAAATCGCTAATAGCTATTTTGGCATTTTAAGAAGCAAGGGAAAAAAACCAACCCTTTGTCATTTGAAGCCTTTCCCTAGAAAACAGCACAGACCATCGAACAATATTCATAAACAGTTTGTTTCTAAATTTTTTTGTCGTCGTTCGATGAACCATTGGTGAACCCATCCATAACACAAGTTCATTTAATTCTACGCATTTGTTCCTGCGTTTAATCAGACCATTGAATTAAAAGAGAAAGCATCTTAAAACCTGTAATGAGAAAATGAATTGGAATGGGAAACTATGCTCAAATTTATTTCTCCCATGGGACGTGTCAGCATTTCTAACTCACACTATTCCATAATAAAAGTTCTCTTAATTACCCTTGGAAATGCATCCCTACAAACTAGCAGGCAAATGGATTCATGAGTGCTAAAAGGACAATTATAGTGGAATCACCAGCAGCATTTTTACTGCTGTGTGACTAACGCTGGTGATAGAAAACATGTTGGGAACACCGCAGCGGTGGACCTCTGCCAGTGCTCCCTGCACAGGCACTACGAGTGGAAATACGAGAGGCAGGAGATTTTCTGTGAAAATGCAACTGTTCTTACACAGTTCGACTTTCCAAAGCAATTAGAATATTTAATAGCACTGAGAGAAAGCCCATTTACTGAGAGAGTCCAGTAAGCTTCCTGAAAACACAAAAGGAAAAAAGATGTCACTTATTTGCCTTCAAAAATGAAAAGTAGATGAGAACATGAGGAAAAAACACGTTTTTCTGGGAAATCATATGTGTCTGTTTATCACTGCCCTTTCTGTTGAAGCAATCTATATATCCTATGTCCTTCTTTTCCTAACACAACTCGTACTGCAAGCCAGTGTGCTTCTGATGTTAAGGATTTTTATTTATTTATTTATTTATTTTTGAAAATGCTTGTTCCTTACCCATACTTCTCTAATGTTCATTTAGGCTATGCCGGTAAACTTCAAGTTTGTAATTGAAGGCATGGAAGAAGCCGGGTCCTTGGGGCTAGAAAAGTTACTCCAAGAAGAAAGTCAGTGCTTTTTTTGTGATGTTGATTATATCGTAATTTCGGACAACCTCTGGCTCAGCAACAAGAAGCCTGCCCTTACCTATGGGAGTCGGGGAAATGCCTGCTTCTCTGTGGAGGTAAAGGATACAGGTGCATTTGAACTGGGCCCCTGGCCAGAGAGCAGTGATGTACCTGTAGTCACATCCATGTCTGCATGCAGAGAAAGACTGAGAGCAAGCTTAATATTTACAAATACAGAGCTTTCCTCCATATCCTTTTTGACTTGTACACATTTCCCTCCTCATTTCAGTTCAATTAGCCCTGTTTACTTTCATTAACTCCTCTTCTATATTCATTTCTCCACTTACCTCTCTCCCTTTGATCCCCTTCCCATCCCGCTACTCTCTTGCCACCCTCCCAGTCTTTCCTCATCACCCCCTCCGCACATCAACTCCGTTCCCTCGCAGCAGCATCCCCACCCCCCCCGACTCTCTCGCTCCAAACCCGTTTCTTCTGCCGCTCTGTCCTTTTTTTTGCAGCAGACACTGGTTAGTGCAATGTGTCTGCCTAAAGGGACTCAATTTAGTTGGATCCCTGGGTTTAAAAGTCACACAAAATTTTTGTAACCATTGGCAGAAGCAAGTAGCGGTGCACTGTAGTATATTTAGCAGCCAACGTGAGCTACTGTGAAATGAAGAGCGGAAATTTCTCATCTGGAAACTTCCTGATGAAGCATAAAAGGATTTCAGAGAGAAGATTAAAGGACTAGAGAGCTAAAGAAAAAAAATCTGCATTAACCTTTATGTCTGAAAAAGAATGAAATTTGTTTTTAACCAAAAGAGCCTCGGCAGCCTTGATTCAATTCTTCTAAGTCTTGGTTAAGAAAAATGATGCTATTAAAACATCAAAAATGATCTCTGCCTGCTACCAGACAGTTGGCTGTAATGAGGTTTTGAGAAGAATAAACAAGTTCATTGCAGGAAAATAGTTTATGATAAACCTGAGTATGAAAATGTGTCTGGAAAAAGAACCTATTTAATAAACCAAATGCCTCTCGCTATGCTAAAGCCGTATGATTCAAGAGACCTCTAAATTCTGATTTGTTGCAATCTGGAATTAAGGTTGGACATATATTTTCTTAATGCAAAGCAAGTAAGTTTCTTTCTTGCCTTTATTATGAAGATTTTGCATTAAATAAAAAGGATAGAGAACTTGGAGAATTTATTCTGCAATGTTAGAAACGGTAATATGCAAGCGTTTCACTTACGATGTGTTTAATCTTACTGAAGCAAAAGAGGGAATGGAGAGGGACCCTTGCTCTCAAATGCCTGTAAGTGCTATAGACAGCTGAATTTCTCTCTCTAGTGGTTAACAAGAGAGCCCTGTCTTTTCTTTACTGCAGCAGATTGTTCCTGACATGATATTTTCTATTTTATAAATAGAAACACATACTCTTTTTTCTATTCATTTATTGCCTTCTGTAAAAAACCTGAAGCTACCAGTGGCTGTGGAAAACAAACACTCGCAGAAGAATATGGTAGGGAGTATTTATATGTAACCAGTGGTTTTTTGGTACAGGTTGAATGTGGTGACAAGGACCTTCACTCTGGAACTTTTGGAGGCATCATTCATGAGCCGATGACGGACCTGATAGCTCTGCTGGGTAATAACACGCGCCATTGCTCAGGAGTAACTGGGGAACAACGCCTAGCAATCAGCCTAACGAAGATCAGTGCCATGTTTAATTGACCTGAGTAAGGCAAGTCTACTTGAAGCAAGAT
This sequence comes from Aramus guarauna, assembly GCA_013400195.1. Taxonomy (NCBI): domain Eukaryota; kingdom Metazoa; phylum Chordata; class Aves; order Gruiformes; family Aramidae; genus Aramus; species Aramus guarauna. The sequence goes on along the minus strand of VXBL01006451.1, from coordinate 10,703 downwards.
TCCCAGGTTTCCAAATCTCAGCATAGCTGCGGTGCCAGCAGCCGAGGACGGGAATGTCCCTGGTAAGGCCAGGACCTCAGCCATGCGTCCGTTGTGCTGTCAGCCATATGTCGATCAAGACTGTTTAAGGATTGCTAGCAACTTGAATACATACACGTGTAGCAAAACTTGAAGTTTTAAAGCTGATTTGTATCTCAGTAGGATGGTGTTTTCATGTCAGCTGCTGGGCTGACCCACCACACGCTGCACACAAACAGCAGCTCGATGGTTTTCCTCATAAACGTGAAAATACATCAAGTCAGGTGCCACAACTTAATGGATGCAAAGAGTTGTTAGCAGTTTAGTCGTTAGGCTTACTCATTCGGTAAAGAGATAGGTGGAAGGGAAAAGGTGTTGTGATTGCCAGGTGGAGGAAGTATGTCCCACTCGTACTGATATCTCTACGTCATTTTGTAGACAGCCTTGTGGATCCCACTGGTCGTATTCAGATCCCTGGAATCTATGACAGCATTGCTGCCCTGACGGAGGAGGAGAAGAAATTGTATGAATCGATTGAATTTGATCTAGAGGAACATAAAAATAATAGTGGTGTGAAAAAATTCCTCTATGGCACCAAGGTAACATAAAATCCATATAAATGGTCGGCAGAAAGAATTTAAATCACCTATTCATAGCATTTGTGTATACAGTCAAACTGAAGGACATTTTCAGTCAATGGCAAACTCAAAATAAAATAAAGGAGCACAGAGCATTAAAAGGTAGATTAATCTGCTGAAAATGCAAGCTACCGCATCTGGGGAAAGTGATCTGAAATATGAATAATCAATGAAAAGAAACAGGGCAAAACTAAGAGCTGCTCCCCTTCTCTTGCACTGCAGGTCCTCTCCCGCTCACCTAACCAGCCAAACAAAAGGAGCATTAAACCCCCTGCGTACAGGTTACATAGTAGGAAAGAAGTAGTATTCAGCTCTGAAAAATGGGAGGCAGCTTTAGGTAGATGTGTTTCAGGGTGGGTTTTATTTGTTTAATTCAGATTTTGATGTCTGCTGAGCACATTAAAAAAAACCACCCAAAGCTATAAGCCTTTCTGGGCCAGCATTTAAAAATTATATCCTAAATAAAAAACCAGCAGGTAAGGGCTGTCTCAGAAAGATCTCTCTGCGCAAGAGTGACGGCGGGGAGAAAGGAAAGGAGTGATTTGGTTTTTTATCACTAATGTAACTATACTGGTATCAGCTCTAACACGGATGCTTTTCTTCCATCCAAAAGCTTCTGAATTAACTTAAACTAGACTGTAATAACTGGTAATACAGAAATATAATGTAACTATTTTTTTTTTAAATGAAAAGATATTAGCATGGGGTTAAATCACAAATCAAACATCTTTAAAATACAGAGGCTTCCTAATACAAATATTAGGATGGAAAAACCTTGTTTCTTCACATTAATGATATCAATTGTGAATGGCTCCAGTGTTGGCTCCCTTTTATTTTTTGAAGGAAGAAATACTTCTGCACCTGTGGCGTTACCCTTCTCTCTCTATTCATGGGATTGAAGGAGCTTTTCACGAACCAGGAATTAAAACTGTCATTCCGGCAAAAGTCATTGGCAAATTCTCAATCCGTCAGGTCCCCCACATGGACCTTACGGTTGTGAAGCAACAGGTAAGAGGCAAACCTTTTCTTTGGCCTCTACTGCGTAAGGATTTTTATTTTTAGCACCTCACAAAATTTACACCCGAAGTAGTAAACCGAGCGTTTCTAGCATCTATCTGTTTCTGAGAGCAGAAGTGGGAACGTGGGTGTAAGCTCGAGCTGCAAGGAGATGAACACTTCTGAGTGCAACCTGTTTTCCTTGCAGGTGGTGGAGCACCTGGAGGGTGTCTTTTCCAAGAGGAACAGTCCAAATAAACTGAAAGTGTCTATGCCTTTGGGTGCGAAGCCCTGGCTCGCTGACATTAATGATCCACTATATAAAGCAGCAAGAAGGGCAACAAAAACTGGTATGTTCTTTCTTTTTTTTTTTCTTTTCAATTCTTAATGTGTCTGCAAGTGTGCAGGGGAATTGTGCTCATCCATAGAGCAAAAGGGATTTCCCAACTCAGTGCTACAGTCACTGAGCCCTGTGAATCTCACTGATTTTGATGGAACAACTCAGCCACATCTTCTGCCACACCTTGCTAAACTGGGGAATATTTAATAGGAGTAGCCAAAAGACCTCACTTAGGTTTTTTGTATAGTGCCAGAGGTTTGTAGAGTTCAGCTGATTCATGAACTCATTTGGCTACACACTCAAAACAATTTCTACTCAGAAGCTCTTAATATTGGCTGTCTGCTCAAATATATGGTAGCAGAAGAAAGCACCTTAATAATGAATTAATTCTTCCCATGTATTTCAGTTTTTGGAGAAGATCCAGATTTTATTCGGGATGGTTCAACAATTCCTGTTGCCAGAATGTTTCAGACCATCACACAGAAAAGTGTGATGATGTTTCCGATTGGAGCAGCCGATGATGGGGAGCACTCCCAGAATGAGAAAATCAGCAGGTTTCTGTTATTTGTCCATTTACGCTATAAGAGAAGGGGGGAGAACCGAAGTCCCCAGGTACCCACGCATAAGCACTGCCAGATGGGAAGCTTTGCTCTCCCTGGACAGTCCCAATCTACTGTCTCTGGCAAACATGCTGCTGTGCCAAGCAGAAAGCAAAATTCCCAACCTAACGCCTACCACTGTATACTTTTCATGAGGTGCTTACTCGATCTTTAAAGACATTGCACTGGCAATTAAATTTGTCTGAAAGACGATGATGTAGATGGGCACCTTTCCATCACAGCATCAATTTCAAAGTATTCCGGTCAGACATACTCAGGCTAATGGTTAAGTAAGGGTTTTAATGGTTTTCAGTATGAATGGATATAAAGGTGTACTTGTATTACAGGGACCAAACCTAGTGTAATTATATCAAAACTAGCTTAAACTTACCACTTGTGTTCATTCTTTGAGGAGCCATGGTAAGACACCGTTCAGCATCTTTGTGCAGCTCCTGAATGCCAAGCAGCTCCTCCTCATGCCAAGCTAGAGGAGCTGGAGAATCCTACAATAATTCTCAAATAATTTTTTGTTGTCTCTCAGTATAGCCTCAACCCTTGTGGCTACAGACAATAGTAATTAGGGGACATAACGCTGGAAAAAGTTTCCTCAGTGAATCCTTCAGAGGAATGCCAACTGCAGGATGTCCAGAATTTCTGTGAGCTTGGTCCTTTTTTTGGGTGACCAATCTTGCAAGTTCCTCTGAAGACTCTGACAACTTCACCAGGTTATGCCACTAGTTTGGACAGCAGAAAAGCCTGACAGGGCTTCATTATTTCTTTCCTTCTTCATAGACACAACTACATTGAAGGAACCAAAGTGTTTGCAGCCTTTTTCCTGGAGATATCAAAGCTACATCATCACTTACATGAAATATCCAGCACGGAGACTAACAACTGATAGACCATCATGAGAGAATCAGCAAAGCAGATTTCTAGTCTTAAACTTTCTAACTTCCTGATCTGGAAAAACATATAAATCATGTATTCAGTGGCTTTGAATTGGTGGGAAAAAATAAATGCCATGCTATTACTTGGCATACTACTAAATGGCATACATTTGTGATCTGGTCAATCAAGTGATCTTATTCCTAATGCTGTAAAACAGGGTTAGGGAGAATTCATTGTGGCTGAGTGGAGAATGTTACCTTTTAGTTTTAAAGTTCAGAGCAGTGGGAATTTTGGCATATATTAAAATAACTTTATTTCAATATTTTAGTATGCTCATGTTCATGCCACTCATGTTCATGCCACCTAGCTCATATTTCAATTTCTGAATATGAGCAATTTGCAACACACTCATTTCCTCCTAACTATAAACAAAATTTCACTATTTAATTATTTGAAGAAAAGTCCACTATCATGTCAATCTCTTCCCTGTCCTTCACAGAAGGCTGTAAATCAGAAATGTAATACAATTAGCTTGCTGATTTTGATGCAAAGACTTGTCTATGAACATTTACTTCTGGGAATAATCACTGAGGTCAATAGAACTGCAATAGTAAATAAACATTTCCAGGTCTGGATTCTGCCTTTCCCCCCGCATTTAATCCAAATCTCCTCTTATTGTGCTGTGAGCGCAGTTCTAAGAATCACTACGTAATACGTTGCCTTAATGTGACTTTTTTTTTGTACAACAGAAAAGAGTTTTTGTAATTATCTGTTCTGGCAAAAGTCTGTCATCAGAAGGGCGCTTTTCCGCTCTTTTACATTTAAAGCATCAGTTTACATTGATAATTAAAGGCAAATGATGTATTTTGAAATTAAAGCAACAGTTGAGTGGTCTGTTTGCTGTTTAGGCAAAACACCTAACACAAAGTACGTGATTCGCATCTCTGTATTTTTTTTTTATTTAAAAATGTGATTTTTATTATAACACGTAGTTATTTCACACACAACCAAAGTGACTGAACCAGATTTTAACAAAAACTTACTAGTGTTATCCCTACTGTTACAACAAGTGACATTAATTCCGTTACGGAAGGTAGTTGGTATCTTTCCTTTCTCTCCAGCAAAAACCTGCAAGAATAAAGGTGATTAAGGGCATAAGGTGTGGACATGGACTCTATAGAAGGGAATATTGTGGCACAGATAACGAACAGCTGATGTGGAACGTTATGAGAATAAAAGCCTTGGCTGAACTTAAAAATATGAATAAACAAGCTTCTGATTTTTAGTAGCTCCTTTGAAATTCCTGGGAGCTGGACACAAAGGTAGCTGGCCTTTAAAGAGGTCTGGGAGCAGTAATAATTTGGGATAAATAAACCCTCATTTTCAGACTTCCCTGGGGCTGTGAGGCTCAAGTTCAGCTGCGAGAGCGGAGCAAGGATGGCGACTGCTGGCGGCATTCAAGGGGAAAAGGAGGACCCAGCTCAGGCTCTCTTACTTGTCTTGGCTCTGCAGACTGTGTAACTGCAGCGTAACTTGCGGTGCCCAAGTCAAGAGAGAGGACTCCAAGACAAGGACCAAGCCTCCAAGATCAGAAAACTCCAGTTTGCACATCACCCACTTGCAGAACAAGGTCCTCTACAGTCTCTCAGCTCCCTTTGCCTGTTTAAACCATTTAGGAACCAGCACGGTGAGGAATGCTGCAGGGGAGAGCACTCCGGCACCTGCACAGGACTCAGGGCAGATTGGTCCAGGCCTAAAACCTAAAACCATAAAGCTAAATGACGGAATTTTGCTGAAGCATTTAAGGACATACAATTGACATAAAACATCATTTGCAATCTCCTGTTTTGCAATGGCTTTACAAAGTGACCTCAGCTCTCACTGAAAGAACAGCTGCTCATAAATATGACCCTTTTGGCAGAAGAGTAGAAAGCTTGGTGAGATGGTGGAGGTGGCAGATCTCCCCATGCAAGAGTTATGGAGGCTGTGTTTCTGGGAACAGAATTGCTTTGGAAAACACTGTATTCCATGCTGTCTATGGGTTCTACAACATTAAGAAGTGCAACTGAAGGTGGACTTACGCTATACGTAGGTTTTTCTGTCGCTCTTTGGAACGCCAAATAAAATGCAAAGTCAAGAAAGCCAGGATCATTTTATAAGCACAGGCACTATCATCAGAGCAGTGCACTGAAATAAGGTTCTGTTCTGAAACAGCCTCTTACTGTCAAGTCAAAACCATGTGTGTGAAAGCAGTGAATTATGCAGACCATCTTCACACCTCCTTCAGTCCCAGAAGAGAGAAATAGCAGAGAATTTCAATTTCAGGTTCTCCTGGCCATGAAAGCAAGCACTGGGGAAGCCAATCCCACCCACGGGGCTTTCCAGAGCTGCTCTTTTCTTCTTAGGTAAGACAGGGCATCCATTAGTCAACCTGTCTTTTTCTTTTTTTCTGTGGTGCAGCATCTCATCAGCCTTCTGGAAAAAAAAAATAAATTAAAAAATTATGTGCATTTTTCTAAGGTCTGTATTGTTATACACGATTTCTAGCAATGTTACTTCTTGGTTGCATTAATAGCTATTTGTTGCCACAGTAAGTTAAAGGTACTGCTAACATAATATTGTGTCCTGGTTTTGGCTAGGATAGAAATAGGATTCAAGTTTGCTTCTATTTTTTAGCCTTATTCTAGATGTGCCATAACGCATGTCAGAGCAAAACCGTTGTTAATAGCGCTACAAATTCAAATTACAAATGCTACAATATGTTTACTAGCACAGTTTACACAAAGTCACAGAAAAGGGACATCAAAAAGAGGTGACTTTTCAGTGTAAATTGGACTGGTTAAATTTTATTCTAGACTAATTTTTACACTGTGATAAAGGTCTAGTGTTAATTTGTGTTTACTCCAGGTTACCTCTTCACAGCGAAACCTAAGTACCATTTGTTTCACATATCATATTCTGCATAATCATATTAGGAGGATGCTTAAACCTACCCAGGCATTAAGAAAACTATTTGTGGGGATGTCCAACAGCAGCATCTAGACCTTTGAGAGCTTGATCCAGGTATCAAGACCTGGATGTCTAATGCCACTGGGTATGTCCTACGGTACCTCAGAAATATGCCCCAGGGATGGCAGACACAGCTCAAGCCCCGTGTGAACCCTGCCGGTGGAGTGGCAGCCGGCCAAATGCAGCACCCCTCAGCACCTCTAAGAGCCCCGGGCGCTCACAGATTGAGCTCTGCCTCTCTCCCCGGAACATCTTCCCAAGTCCTCCCTGCTGTAGGCTGTACATCTGTGCTGTAGGGAATCAAACGCTCAAGGGTGGGGCCATATTTTCCTACTGATTATTAATGTGAAAGAAGGAATTGGAAGATTTTAATTTCCATTTAAAATCAGTGGGCTTAAGTGTGAAAGTTTTTTTTTTTTTTATACTAGATAAATAGACTTTATAATCCTTCAGTAATGTCTCAAAAGACAAGACAAAAGAAATGTGGCAGTCAGCTAAAATCATGGAGAATAAGTAAAATAATAAGATGCTGACAATAGGAGCTGAAGGCATAAAGAGATGAGCAGCCTCCTGAGACTAAGAACTAATCAGGTCACCATCTGCTTAGCCTGTGAAAGTGGAAGATTGGGCTTACTCACGTAGTTACAGTTTTCCTTTTCAGTAATGTTACTCCCAAGAAGCTTGACTTTGACTCCTGCTAGTTATTCCTTGCAGAATATGGTATTTAGCTTGTTTGACAAAAAGTTATAAAATTCCTTGCTAGTTAAGGATGTCCATAGTCCATGTTTGGACAGGGAAGATTGTGCAACTGTGCTGTTACTGGTGCTACTGGAGCTGGTGCCAGCGAGGAGCCACCGTCCCCTTGTTCCTGCTGGAAACTGCCACCGTGAGTAACATGCAAAGTTAAAATACTGATGCACCAAAAATGTCCTGAACACGATCTTCTTATTTCATAGATCCTGTTTAGCCTCCCTGGCTGATCTCCATGTTGCACATCGCTAGGGTGTGAGGGGTGCCGGTGTGTGCAAAACTCGCCTGTGGGTAAGTGTATGGAACTGCACACCCTTGTTCTCGCCTCCCCCCGGAGTCTGTCCCCGCTGCTAACCAAAACACTCCCTGCCAGCTATTTTCCATCATGGGATTTTTCTAAGATCCTAAAAAAGCATTTGCAGTTTCTCACCCCTTCTCCTTTTCACTTGCTTTCCCAAATACATTTGTTTTTTTGAAGACTTCTCCTCTAGAAAGATGCTGACTCTGGAATTGGTCAGAATTGCAGATGTTACCATAGTTTTGATGCATGTTACTCTCTTACAGGGAAAAAAGCGTGGTGCTTGGCCAATACGTATTGCCCTAAGGTGAAGCTTAATTGATTTTTGAATTTATACCTTGTATCATAGAATCATAGAATCTCTAGAGTTGGAAGGGACCCATAGGGATCATAGAGACCAACTCCATATATGTTCATATATGTCTGTATTTTGAGCTGCAGACAGATCATGTCCTTTAAGAGGTAAATCATTATATAAACATTTTAAATAGAAATATGTGAATAGAAAAAAAAAACAGTTCCTTAATAGAGTGCATTTTTGTCTACTTAACTCTACTGCCAAATATTTCAGTGATCTTCTCACTTGTGTTCTTTGGAAACACGTATGAAGAACACCTTTACGTTACAGGTCATTTTAACAAGCATATAGCAAATGTTTTTCCTGCAATATCACTACATTAGATTACATAAAAATAAAACAGGAAATTCACAGTGACCTGCTAACAATGCAAGCATGGTGGTATACAATTTTGCAAGCTCTTTGTGTATTTTTTTCAACTGAGATATGAGCTTGAACCGTGTGGGAATCTTCTTTCTCAAGTCACTCAGAAGTCATTTGGATAACTCCATTACTTTCTAAGGTGCACGAAAGAGCCACTGGCTGTCGTAACGGGGCTTTCCAGCCCTGCTTGAGGATCAGCAGCTCCTGCAAAGCTTTTCAGCTGATTCTGCAACCCAGATGGAATGAGTTGTTGGAGACAGAGGATGACAGAGGTGGTTCCTCGTTACTTTATCTACTCTCACAGAATTTTAAACATTTCAAATGCTCTCTGAAAGCATGCTTGCATTTTGTTATGTAATTCCTCCCAGGTTCTTTGTGTGAAACTGGCCACATTGGCTTACTCTTTGAGGCAGGAACAACAGCTGTGTTTCTTTGTGGACTTAGATAGATGTGTAAATGCTTGCAAAAACATAACTAGGCATTGAATTTGGATTCTATTTGCTACAAAACTTTACCCTTGGGAGGGGAAAAAAGCCCAAAACATTGCTTAAGCTTCAAAGTACACACTGGACAAGGTGTGTCCTGACAGCAAGGAAAAATGGCTGTGTTCCTTACCCGATAAGCATTTGACGACTTCAGTGCATAACTAGGAAATGCTTCCCGTAAAGCTGACAGTTGACACACGTTCTTATTTCAGTAGATGTACCTCTAACAGGACTTGGATGCATGTGCCAGGTGGATTAGATGCTGACTTCAAGTGCAGATGAAAAATAAGGATTAAATCTGTATTTCATGTTGCGTGACTTTGTTTGCAAGTTCTTTTCTGATCTGATACCACATTAAATCTTAAAGTTAATGTATTGATGCATAATGTACCAGAGTTGATGTTTATATTTGAGATATTTGTCTTTCACAAACTTGCTTTGTGGGTTTGTGAGAGATTAATTATACGGTGGCAGAGCTGTAAATACTGGCTGGACATCTTCACACATAACAGATAATACGGGGTAATAAATGAATCTCTTTCACTTTACTGCAATGAATTACATTTTTATTAAAAAAACCCACAGTACAATAAAAACAAATCCTTGGAGGTTTGGCATTGTCAGGCTCTAGACAGACTTGTATATAGCCGTATTTAAAAAAACCCAGACATTGTGTACACATGCGTGAATAATACTGATGTTGCTACCTGCCGCAAAATCATTTCAGTGATATCTCACTGTGAAATAACATGAAGTGCCAGTCAATTGCATATTCCCTATCCTTTAGATGCAGTTACAATTTTATTATTTTTTTTTTATATCTGTAAGAATAATTCAAAGATCAGGCTAGCCATGTCTTTTTATTTGCGGAGCTGAAGGGGATTTTTTCTTTTGTTTGTTGGTGGGGTTTTTTTTGTTTGTTTGGGTTTTTTTTCCCCCTGAACTTAGAATTGAAACTGAAATCTCTGTAATAGGAACTGGAAAATATTCAACATGACATGCTTCTGACATGCAGCCCTCTGGTGTGAAGAAACAAGTGGTGGCAGAGCCCTCATATGAATTTCATTTAACTTTATATCACGCTTTTTTTACACACAGAAATTTGAGAGTTAGGACTGCTTTACTGGGCTCCTGTACATCATTGACCTCCTGACAGGACAGCAAATTCTGTACACAGGGTTAACATCACCAATTTGGCACCAACCCTGAAACTCCAGCGACTGCTTCAAATGATGCAGTTTCATTTAATCATAGTGGAAGGACCGGTAGGATCTGGCAAGTACATCCCTTCCAAAGCTGTTTCTTTCTGGTTCTGGATAGCGAAAGTTAGTTATAAAGTCCACTTTTTATTGAAAAACAGTGGAATGAAAGAAAATACATTTTAAAGAAACAAAACCACCATGGAGAGATGTTGCGCTAGCTTCATTAATGGTGAACAAACTAGCAATGACAGCCTGGGGTGCCTTTGCCAAGTTGCCACTGTAATGTGCACACAGAAGCATATGGGCCCAGGAAAAATAATCTTCATCCCCAATTGTCTCAAGGTGGCGGTCTATCTGAAAATGGAATTTTCTGAATGGAACAGCCTGAAGACTTCAAAGGTTGTGTCCATGGGTCAAAAATCCAGTTGTCTCATTCAAGTAACCTCAGTGTCTGGCAGCAAGGAAAAAAAAAAAAAAAGAAGAGATTTGATTTATTGTTACACTCATGTTGATGTTTCTATCTAGAAAGCCATACCCACAGAAACACGTGATGCCACTTGTTTGCATGTTTTGTACTGTGTATGCAAAACATTTTAATTATTTGTACTTATATACAATTGCTTTGTATCATCACTTATTACTCTTTAATTTTGTCATATTGACTACTGTGATACCAAGTAGATAGCCAGTTGACTAGACTGGCTGTCTAGTCTGCTCTAGACTTCTGTGTATCATAATTGTTACGCACAATTGTTACAC
>VXBL01006450.1:442822-454025 GCA_013400195.1 Aramus guarauna | reverse complement strand
GCTGCCTGCGCCGCTGCGGGGGGGGCGCCGGGCAGGGCTAACGCGATTAAAATATTGACGTAGTCGCAAAAATCGTTCATTAAGGCAATTTAATCTTTGCTATTAAATGTCTTCTCAATTCATTTAGGGTAATTAAGATGCAGTTAAAGTGATTAAATTCTAATTACTTATGCTAGACAAAGAAATATTTGTCACGGTAATATGGTTAACTAAAGACCCAGATCAAGAAATTTAGCATATACTTTAAATGATATCACAGGAAAATCGGGTGCTTTCCCCTGATTGATCCACTTAGCAACTTATTCTGTAATGGTGATGTCAGCTTGCTGAAGTGGTTACAGGTCCATCAACACTGTAAGTTTGTGTAAACCCCAGAATCCCAAACTGTTGAGTCAGCGCTCCTCAGTCGGATTCACTTTATCATTCCAGGGGCAGCAAATTAAGGTCACTCATTTGAATCCAGTGCACAGGAGGGAGATGTTTACCGTTCGGTCTCAGCTGGGATCTGTGTGTTGGCAGGCTGACGTCATTCTGTGAGCTTCCCATACAGGAACACATTTTTATCTCTTTTCATGTTATGGGTTGAAGCTTTTGGGAATGCTCTTTGCGGCATCGATGCTGTCCGCTAACCGCCACAGCGGGAGCACACGGCTGTGCAGAGGCTCCGTCTCAGGCAGCGCCTTTCCCGGGGGATCCCGTCTCCCAGGCCCCTTCGAAGGCCCCAGGGCAGTGACGAGCAGGACGGGGCAGTGCAGGGGACCACCAAATGGTGATGTCTGAGGGTGAATGGCACACAGCAGCCAGGGTTATTCATCCAGGCCAGAGAGATTTGCTTGCTTTTAGTTCATGTGGTGAAGTCTGCCTGCAGGGAGGATGCGTCTTACAGGCCCCTTATCTTGTTCTCCTGTTGCCCCAAATATGAAGTTTTTGACAATTAGGAAAGATCTGTCGTCCGTGTGTCTCTCTGCATGCTCCAGAGGTGTTGTTCACATGATAAGGATGGAGCTTATCACACTTTATTATGTATTATCATCACCATGATTTTACCATAAACTTTTGGCTACTTGCTTCCACTGAGCTGTTGCAGCCAGCATGATTAGGACTATCTGACGGCCAAAGTGCATAAGCAGTTTCAACTCCTATGGAAATCCTGCTGCTTTTCCCACCCAAAGTTGGAGCCTCCTTCAGAAGGTGTCCTCCAGGATATTCTCTAGCTTGTACCAGTGAAGAGTTTTCACTCTCTAAAAATGTGATTAGATATTTTGCAATGTTTCAAACCTAGAAGCAGCTGCTTTAGAAAAAGATTCCCAGGGACTTAGTGGGCGCAGTTCAGATTGTAGCTGAGGCAGGTCCCAGCCTTTATAGACCTGACAGAGGAGAGATTAGAAAATACATGTAAGGAGAGAATTCTATAAGGGTTTTCATGTCTCTAAAACACGTCCTGTACACAGGAGGCTGGGATAGCTAGAAGACTGGGCTTTGCAAGAGGAAAAGGTGATCATCACAAAACTTTTGAGAACTTTCTCAAATCAATTTCTCAAATCAATTTGCTCTCTCTCCTGTTGCAGATGCAGAAATGCAGGGCTTTTGTTGGCGCTTCTTTGAGCTGGGCTGCATCATTTCCCACTCATGGGAAAGGTGACTGCTCTGAGCCCACAGCAACGAAGCTGTTGGCTTGTAAACTCCTCATTGCTTCCTGGGTGTCTTGCACTGGAGTCTTTGAGAGAAACATAAAGCAATTGTGGGTTTTTTTCTCCTACCTGTCTGAAGCAAATACAATGGTCATGAATAGTAGGGGTGAGACTCTCCTGAAAACTAAACCATTTGAGTGAGGGTGGTAGTGAAGACCCCAGAGCTCAGTGCTGAGTTTACCTTCTGATGTGAAGCAACCAGAAAGTGCCTCCTCAGGCAAGACAGAGCCGAGGTCCTGTTAGCCCACAGACCTGAGCCATCACCAAACCTCTTTGCTCCCCAAAATGAACACTTTGGCTACAAAATGGGTTCCTACAGCCTCCTCCTGTCTGTAGCATCCAGCTCAACCTTCTAGCCATGGTGCGAACTGGTGTCAAATAATGTGTCAAATGTGATGGAAATTAGCACAGTGTGAACCTGCTCGTGGGGAGCTGAACCAAGACCACTGCTTCGTCTCATACAGGGCCCTCGATGGCCATCATGTCATAATGGCACGTGGTCAGCAGCGACCTGGGTCAGAGCTGGAAACGTGACCAGTTGCCTCAGGGTGAAAGGCCTCATATCCCGTCGCTGGTGGCCAGCACACGGTCTCCCCTCTGTGTCAACTAGGCTCTAAATTCAGCACGGCTGGAGGTGTTATCGTGTGTGTCTCCCCTTGCTGGCCTGGCCCCGCTCTGGGTACGAACAGAGGGCCAAAGGGCTCCCTGTAAGTGGGGACCCACGGTGTGCCTTGGCTTCCTCTTCCGCGAGGTGAGAAGACTGATGCCAAGGCACTGGTGGGGCTGTACCCTTCCCTTCCCAGAGGAGCTGGAACGCCGTGCTGTTGCAGCGCACCCGGGCAGGCATGCTCCCCTCCCGCTGCCCTGCGTCCCTCCTCCCTTTCCGGCCACTTTGTGCAGTGAAAAACCCGGTCGTGGCCATTGCGCGTGCCTCTCCCGGAGCCGTGGGAGCTGCTGCTGGCAGCTGGTGAGCGGTGTGACCCTTTGGAGCGCGTGGTCGCTGCCTCAGCCTGTCGGCGTGCGTGTAAGGGCAGTTGGTGCCAGGTCTGAAACCCCCTGAATCCACCTTCTTCTTCCTCAGCGTCTGCCACTTTTCCACCCTGGATCTGAGAGCGCACGCTCAGCGATGGCAGCGAGGGGGACCACCAGCCACGCAATGCCTCTTGCGCTGAGTGTGGTCCTCTGCCTTCACAGCTAGCCACCGGGTTTGCCCAAGTAGGATTTTCTGTTGTTGTTCCCCCCACTCCGGTGCCAGTTTTCCAGAGAAGCAGCCAGCAGAACTTGTGATGATACTTTATTACGTGCCCAAAACAAACCAGCAGAAAGCAGGTTTCTTGAGACTATTACTGGTTTCATTCTTTGCTTCTGGCTTTTAGAAAGGAAAATCCGTGTTTGCCAGATACAACTAGGCACACGTGTATGCACCAAGTGCTCCTGAAAATTGATTTATGATAATCAGGGGTTTTTTTTCCTTAGATTTTAAAAAGAAATCCACTCTCTAGGAATGAAAGACTAGATCAAGCGTCAGGGTTAACACCTGAGCTTACTGTAATCTCGACTTTTAGACTGACAGAACAGTGTCGTTCACATCACAGGTGGGCAAAATATCCTCTGTGCATCTCAACCTAAAGATGCAATTAGTGCGTTTTCACAGGGGACGCGGTGCTGCTCGCACCTCGGGCGGAGCAGGCCTGATCCTGCCGTGCTGCACGCAGCCGGGGTAGCCGGGCGCTGCAGGGGAGCGGCGATAGATGCTGCAGCTGCAGCGGTGAGACCCCGGTTCTGCACCACACAGAGGCAACCGGGCCTCAGCGAGATGTACAGACCTTACAAGGTTGGGCAAGTTAACTCGGCCAAATCCCTCGGGCGACTTAGAAGGAACAAAGGGAGACAAAAATAGATTGATGGACTGTATCAGGAGAATTGCAAGTGTCAAAAATATCTGTTGCTCAGGGCAGAGGAAGATGGAAGTGACTGGAAGAAGCCAGAGTTCAGCAGTGGATTTATAAGGCTCCTTCCGGCACTGATAATATTACATTGTCGTATCTGCACGTGTGTTGCCGGAGTCAGAGTGACTCTGTCTTTATCCTCTGCTTTGCTTTTTTCTTAATTAGACTTTACAAGGGTTTTTCACAAGGCATCGCAAGGAGCATCATTGCTCAGCTGGGGCGGCCCAGAGACAAAGCGCACATCTGGCCGCACAGCGGAGCGAGGGCGGTGTGCAAGGGCGGTGTGCAAGGGCGGTGTGCAAGGGCGGTGTGCCAAAGGAGAGGTGCACGCCTCTGGTGAGCACAGCACCCTGCAAAGCGCCTGCCTTCAGCTTCTGTCCGCTCACAGTGCTCATGGGCAGGGGCATGGCAACCACGTCAGTGCAAAGTGTTGTTACTATCTTCTGCTATGCAAAATAAAATCCTTATACAGATGTGTGATAAACTGTTTTGAAGACAGGCTTCAGCATTTTTCCAAAAGAGGGTTTCAGCTGGTGTCTCTGGAGCCTCTGACTTCGGTGGGCAGCCGTGCCGGTGTTCGGGGAGGACCTGGCCCAGGCAGGCGTAGCTGCTTTGTCTGAGCGTGACCTGGGCTGAGCGCAGGCTGCTGTCACCGGGCTGGATGGCCCCAATTTGTCAGCCCCCGCAGCGTGAGCCGGCCCGGCTCTGTGCCCGCTCTGGATAGACTCTCACGTTGGAGCAGATTTTATCCCGTGGTGTACATTTATTCTCTGGCAAGCTGGAAGCTACAATTTATTATTAAAATTGATTGGCTCCAGTGCAGGGAAAACGATCGTAAGGAAACCCTATTACGGTTTTTCATTATCACCATTATTTATTTTTAAGTGCTATTAATATTCCTGAGTCTGGACAAGGCAGAAGATGAAAGGTGGTATCCACCCTGGCTGCTCACAGCCCGAGGCCTGGCAGTACCGTCTGCAAGGGCTCTTTGAACATTTAAGCACATTGGGAAGTTTTTGCCCTCAATCTGCCTCTGGCGAAGGCTAACAGGAGCAGAGCCGAAAAGGAAACAGCTTTTGCATTGCCTGAAAATGATCTGGAGTTTGAAGGTGTTCCCGGTCTCCCCCAGGTGGAAAAAGGCTCTGTGAGCCAGGGCCAGCGTGCCGCTCANCTGTGGTGTGAGTCTGCCATGTCTCAGTAAGGTCCCAAACTGCAACTGAGTCAGTGTCTCACTTTCTCTGAGCCTATACATAGTTAGTCCTAAATTCAAAGGAGAAGAACTCCAACTTGGATGTGAGGACAAGATCTATCTTATTGCATAGGCTAAACCAGAGCGTATCTTCACCTCTTCCCACTAGGTGTGGACCAAGCCTGAGGAAACCAACAACCCCACACGACAGTTTGTTAAAAACTGAAATCCGCACGGGTCTGCAGGAGGAAGGGATGGCCCCCAGCTTCTGCAGGGAGCGGCATGGGAACCTCACACATGGCTTCTGACGGGCGTGACTGAAATGAAGTTTTATTTGCAAAATACTGAAATTGGCTTATTTGTATCATAGACTGGGTAGAAGTTATTCTTTCTCTCCAGCGATGAGCGCCTTTTTCTTAGCCCTGTGATGTTACTAGCGGTAATTATGAGGTCTCTCATACAACTGAAGTTCAGGCACAAGGCATGTTGCAACTCTTGGGACATTCTCTAAGGAAATAATTGTTCCGGAATGTTAAATTTCAGGAGATGAGCGCAAGCTCAGGAAACAACATGTTAAGCAAGTTAGTTTCACAATACATGGTTGTTGTTTTGTTATCCTCGATGATTTCAGAGAACTCACGTACTAGTTGTGATTGAGTCCCCAGAGGTTTACACCACTAATTGAACTGGCTTTGTACCATCTACTGCTGTGACTGTCACTGGCGATGTGACGATTCCTGCCCAGGCATTGTACGGTGCTGGCTTGGACCGCTCCGTTTGTGTAGCTGGGATTTTGTGACAAACAATGATCTGGACAGTGTGTCTATGTGAAAGCTGAGATTTGTGTAGTCTTTGAAAACGGAAGGTGTACAGCAGCGTGGGCAGAAATGAGGTGTTAGGCACGGCAAACATAATCTGAATTTGGTTCGTCTCCTTTTCTGCCCGTTAGCAGGGACAGAGTCAGAGCTGGAGACTGAGGATGTTACAGAGCCGAGCTCCGGCGGCTGCTTTCACACTGGTTGTCCAATGGTTAGACGTGTATAAAAAATTGAGATTCTGTTGACATCATCTTTGCTCCTGATTCCTGATATTTGTCAGTAAATAACAGACTGTTCTTGCAAAAGTATTTTTAACCCTGAGTCGTCAACGTTTGCTTGCAGTGGGGTTGCAGGATTATTTCGGCAGGCACTGATCCCCACAGTGAATTCTCCAGCTTGACTTCAGTGGGGGCTTGCTTGCAGGAGGAAACCTGGTTTTCAGCCCAGAAGCTCCACAGCGTTTTAGAGGTCAGGATGTAACTTCAAAGCACTCTTCAAAGGTTTTCAGATAAAAATAACTGTAGAAGATATGAGTTTGGCATCCCAGTCCGTTTGATCGATGTGTCATTGCTTATGAAAGAATGTGTAGCTGGAATATATATTGTTAGGGAGCTCTTCAAAAGCTTCTCCTCAGAGGGGGCTGAGATGCCGGTGTCGGGGTCCCTGCCGGCCTGGGCCAGCAGAAGGTGCCTTCGCGTCCCCTGAATTTTGCTGTCCCATCCGTGCAGTTGCTATTTCTCTCAGTACAAAAGGTGGATGACTATTTTTATACCTCCCTCGAGCACTTAAACCCTCGTGCCAAGGCTGGCTCTCGGTGGCAATAAGAGATGTAGGAAGGACCTTTGTAAAGTAATTTGCTGTTTTCGTTCCAATAACCGTGGAATAAGTGGAGACGCTGCACAAAATTCTTCGTACAATCAGCACCGACCTCCACAGAAATCAGGACTAGACAGGCACAGAGACAGAACGTCCATGTTACCTTCAGAAATACATCTCTAAATTGCCATTAAAGGACATTGTCAGAGAAAAAAGGGGAAACAGGCAACTTCAGACTCTTTTGAAAGTGAGACAGAGCAGTCTGTCCTCCCAAGGAAACCTTTTATCCTAGCGAAATGCTGACAAAGATGAGCTGGCAGGCAGTCAAAGGCTGCCGGGGGATCCGGGAGCTGCTCTCCCAGCCCTGTCGGATCCTGCCTGGCAGGTGATCTGCAAGGCAGATTTCAAATTGCAAGTGCCCTTTAATAATGCAGAGCAAAATAACGTTCTGAAAGGGAAAGAAGGGGTGGTAGATGAAACGAGGTGAAATTCTATGAGGAAGATTTACTACACCGTTGTTCTGCATGTCAAAACAGGGTTTATTTTGCTCAGAATACATAATTAGCCAGACTGTAGCAGCATCCCAGTTTCTCCCAAATCGTTATGTCTCAGCCAATTAAAAGCTACAGAAAGGAACTGATAACAAATGATGAAGGTAAAAAAAGGTGGGCAAGGCTGGCTTTAGAGCTCAGTGCATTTCCACTCTACCTCACAGGGATATGACATAGTTAAATTCTCAGCTAAGCGTAAACTCTCAGTAATAACATCTGCTGAGTTTTAACAGGCAATGATAAAGGTATTTTCTAATTTCTATTCCTTGTATTTTTATAGTCTAGAATAAGTTAAAAAATTAAATTGACGTGTCGCACATCCTTTCCAAATTTGGAAGCTGAACTGAAGGGTCCCTTTTCCCTAGTTTGTCCTGTGCTGCGTTCCCGCGGACTCCTCTGCCAGCCCTCTCTAACCATCCTCCCCTTTCTTGCAGCGTGCAAGAGGAAAGAACAAGAGCACGGGAAGGATAGAGGGAATACGCCCAAAAAGCCTCGGTTGGTCTTCACGGATGTCCAGCGTCGAACTCTACATGCAATATTCAAGGAAAATAAGCGTCCGTCCAAAGAATTACAAATCACCATTTCCCAGCAGCTCGGGTTGGAGCTGAGCACCGTCAGCAACTTTTTCATGAATGCACGGAGGAGGAGTCTGGATAAGTGGCAAGACGAGGGCAGCTCCAATTCAGGCAACTCATCTTCTTCATCAAGCACTTGTACCAAAGCATGAAGGAATAACCACGAACTAAACCTCGGTGGAAAAGCTTTAAAAATAAATAATTAAATAAATAAAGACAGACCAGGACCTCAAGATAGCAGGTTTATACTTAGAACTATTTGAAAAAAATGTTATTTATAAGTCCAAAGAAACCAAAGACTTATTTCACCTGCATTATGACTTTGTTCTAAGACACACACTTTAGTAGGACGACGACTTGCAAAAAATAGGGAGGAAGAAGAAAGCGAAATGGAGGGAATGAAATGGCACGCAAAGAGAAGAGAAACAGACCACTGGTCTTACACCTTCGCCCATGATCATCTTCACCGTACTTGGCTGTTTAGTGGTTTGGAGCATAGTGATTTCTTGTCAGTGAACGGACATCTCTTCAGATACAGCTCTTCATTTCCACAGCGATCGCCATGAAGGTGTAGAGTGTATACACGCTGCGTACACACCGGTGGTTAGGGACTTAGTCAGGGCTGGTCTTCGGAGAGGGTTGTGCCACGGCACGACCGGCAAAGCGTGGAGTCGTCTGAATCCATTTGAACGGTAGTGTGATTTTTGCTGTTTCTTGGTTTGAACTTAACCGGTGCAACGCCGGGAAACAAGTTCAAACTAGGCAAAGAAATTTTGAATGGTACCTAAACCAGTGCATTCTCTTTGTTTGTTAAGGAATGTTCAGATTTAAAAAAAGGAAAACTATTCCATCCATAAAAAAAAAAAATCGACTAGCTACCAAAGAACACATTTAATAATTATATTGCAGGTATTTTATTGCAATGATTTTAATATTCCAAAGCTATTTTTACACAAAATACTATGTAGAGTTATAGGTATAAACTAATCTAACTGTATAACACATAAAACTTGTAATCAAGACTGTTATTTGCAATTAGCCAAACCACATTGTCGTTTCTTTCCACGATTGGCAAGAAAGAATGGCACCCGAGGAGACCGCAGCCCCCGTGTGAGCACAGGAACTGGGATGCTGCTTCCTTTGAAGCCCGTCAGCCTTTTTGTCGCTGACTTCAACGGGAGCAAAAAAAGGGGCTGTTAGAGCTGGGGGTAAGACAGTGCGGCGGCTGTCGTGTGTGCGTGCCCTCGTTCCCCCCTCCCGGGCTGCGGGGCTGGCGGCCGTGGCCCAGCGCTCTTTGCCAGCCGCGCACCGTACAAAAGGTAGCTCAGCTCTGCCATCTAGCCTGCAAACAGGAGACCTGAGGCATTCGGTATGCAAAAATGAAAAGAATTGTGAAATGTAAAACCACAGGGCTCGGCATCTGATCGATACTCATTGACGTTAGTGAGCTTTTTTTACCTGTTGACTTTACTAGGCAAAGGAATAGCAATAGCTTTGAAGGCTCGTGGTCTTTTCCTGTTGAAAACAGTGGCACAACATCGGTTAATGGTGGTGGGAAGAGCTCCGACAGGAGCCCCGGGAGTGCTTTCGGAAGGCCAAATCGCGGTGCCTCTGAAGTCAACAGCAAAATTCCCACGACACCGAGATAGAGCCTGGTGTTTCGTGGTGTGGCATTTGTGCGTAGCAGGCTGAGCTTTTGTCCTGTGCATTCTTTCTTGCTCATCTATTAATCAGGATAATGCATGAAATAGTTTAAAGTTCGTAGCTGAAAAGCTTTAAATGCTCTGTTGCTAACAGACCCGTAGACAAGAAATCATCCCATTCCTACTCTGAGAGAATTAAAAAGAAAAGCGTGCAACATCTGCATCTTAAATTTTAGTGTAAGGGGAAAATAGACTTTAAAAACCATACATGATGTGCTGTTAGATTTCTAACGGGTGTTTCAAATTACTGTAGTAATTCTACTAGGTATACCAAATTCCAAAGTAACCAAATATGCAGGTATAGGCCCAATGCAAGGATTAGAAATAGGTGATCTTACTTACACCCTTTTAAAAAAAAAAAAAAAAGAGAAAGGAAAATTCAAGGTAAACTAGAATCCGACCAGCATCAACAATAGTAGATACTGGTTTTGGGGATGAAGCCCAC
This sequence comes from Aramus guarauna, assembly GCA_013400195.1. Lineage (NCBI taxonomy): Eukaryota > Metazoa > Chordata > Aves > Gruiformes > Aramidae > Aramus > Aramus guarauna. The sequence goes on along the minus strand of VXBL01006450.1, from coordinate 444,288 downwards.
TCAAAATACTAGTGACACCAAAGTTAAGCAACTTTGTATAATTTCCCAAGAGGACAGGGTCTAGTCAAGGTTCAGGGTATACAGTTAATTTCCAGTAAGTGTTTAGAGTTCAGCTGAAATATCTCTTTATGAAAACAAAGTCAAAGAAACCCAAGATTTTTGGCACCAAATATTTCTCCACGTTTCCCTATGTTAAACTCACTTTAAGACTGACAAAGCAATTGTCTATGAAAATATAATCTAATCCGTGAGTTGTTTAAGTCTCTAGCTTACCTTAAATTTTAGCAAGCTTTCTTTTAAAGTGTCCCATCCTCACAGAGACATAATTGACATGGAAACATTAATAAGCTCACGTGTAAAGCGTCTTATGAATGCAGTCTCATTAGTGTAAGGTTAATAAAGGACAGTGATAACTAGCGTTTTAGTTTTTTCCAGCAAAACACTGCTTTGTAACGTACCTATAGTTTAGAAAAGAAAGCCTTATTTATTTAAAACTTGAGAATTTAAAAATGCAGGGAAATTCAAAGTACATTGCCGCATTTTTTAGTATTTCCATTGTATTGTCTTTAGAGACTACTTGCTGAAACCAAAGAGAACTTTCATACCAGCATTAAATTTGCACCCAATATGCAATGTCAGGATCTCCGATACACACACACACGCAAGCCCCGGAATCGGTCTGTGTATATGTACACGCACACACGTTTCGGTGGGGGTGTATGTACGTATACATGCGCACACATACATCCACACACACTCAAACTGATGCACAAGTTATAGATTTTAAGTGATTTGGGTTTTTTTTTACACGTCTCTTTAAGTATATAGAAACCTTTTGGTTTTTTATAAGCCATTAGGAACAAAACCACTCTTCCCATAAGCAATATGCGCCTCATACTCTGAATAGGCAAAGACCACACTTTTCTTTGGTTCCTTTCGAAACGTGAAGCAAATAACTGTGGAACTGCTCGTTCTACCTGTAAAGCAGTTTCACCTCCGAGCAGGCTGCCTGGCCGCACGGACTGAAGCACGGACAGGTCACCTGGTGCTCCCAGGCTCGGACCGTTGCCCTTCCTTAGCAGGGCGTCCTGAAAGGGGAGCTTTTGTCTAACGCTGCGCTTGCCGCTAGGCAGGAGAGCCTGGCTCTGTCCTGTTAGCGTTAGTCTTTCGGTTCACTTCAGTCCTGACAAAATGGAAGTTAGTTTCAAATTCCACAGAGGGACCTAAGAATCTGCCAGGAAGGGTTAGGAGAGGGAGCAGAACCTGAAACAACTTGGGAGCATCGGGAGACGGGGCTTCAGCCAGAGGTGACTCCACGGGCGAGAGGGCATTAGGAGCGCGCGTTGGGCTCGTGGGCTGCTTCCGAACCCGACCGCAGCGACCCACGGGAGGAGGCTGGCCAAGAGGTGAACTGTCCGCATCCATCCCCATTGTAAATGGCATTATTACCTTTCCAGGGAAAGAAA
>VXBL01006450.1:414826-436056 GCA_013400195.1 Aramus guarauna | reverse complement strand
GTGGGTGCTGCCTTCACCCATCGTACACGGCATGAGGCCATCGCGGGTGGCAGTGCAGGCAGCACGGGCAGGGCAGGCAGCACGGGCAGGGCAGGGCAGGCAGCACGGGTGGTGCAGCAACTGCAGCCTGTTTGCATGTGATTAACACAGGGCAATAAAGGCTGCCCGAGCTGGGCTCTTAGCTGGAGGAGCTGTGCCTGGTAAGGGGGTCTGGTATTGTGTGGGGGGAATATGAGCTGCTTTGTGCTCAGGTTAAAGCTCTTCAGGGCTTTGTGTTTGTATGTGCAGGCTGCCGGTGGCTCAGGTGCCCTGTGTGGGATGGGGCAGTGCTGCTGTCAGGGTTATAAATTAGCAATAAGTGCTAAAAGCCTGAAGTGGGGACATGGGGGAGGGCTAATGAGGCAGGGGACAGAGATGGAGAGATGTGCTGCCTCCAGGGCTGGGACCGGCAGCAGGGTTCACCTCCGTGGCACAGGCAGGGAGGTCCCTGGCAGGTACAGGGGATGGCTGTGCCATCCCAGGACAAGCCCCGAGCGGTTTGCTCCCCATCGGGGCAGCAGGAGAACTGCTGGGGGGCAGGAGGCTGTGAAGTGCCAGTCCCTGTGCGCAGGCAGCCGGGCTGTTATTCCCCCTGGGAATCCCCGCTCGGATGGGGACAGCAGTATCACACCCACACATCTGGGAGCCAGGGCGCTGTCATGTATGTACGGGAAAAGCCCTTTGTAAAGAATGGTCTATTCATCAAGCAAAACAGTTTCCTGCCTAAGGGAAGTGCCCAGAATTTTATTCTTGGTGATGCTGTTGGTACTAATTATCACTTAAGGTTGAAGATGATTGGGAGGGAAAATTAATCCTTGTTATCAGCTTCATTAGGAAGAGCTACTGCAATGCAAAATATAAACATTTCATGCAAGTGAAATCCATAGTGGCTGCAAATACATAACCCCCCCGCAGCTCAGGATATCAGCTGAAAACAGCTGGCAGCATGAAGGGTACCGAGCAGTGCTAGCGCTGCGTGCCCACCCGCTCTGCGTGCTCTGCCCTGGGCACCCGCTGCTGTCCCCTCTGGTCACGGAGGTGGACCTTTGGTCTGACCGAGCGTGGCTGCTCTCTTTGTTCCAGTATCTTCATGAACAAAATACAGCCCCGAACTTGGCAGCTGTGCCCCCAGAGCAGCGCTGCTCGTCCAAGGTCTGCCTGTGCAGGTAGGCAGGGCTGCTTGAAAGAGCTGCTGGGCTGTGTATGGAAGGGTTAAGGAGCCCTTCCCCTGGCAAGGGTGAAAAGGGTTTGGGACATTTGAAAGTGGAAGCAGGATATGAGCCGCTGGGCAGCGGCCAGGCTGCATCACTTTGTGACTGCGGTCAAAGCTTTTACACTCTGGTGTCACCCGCAGGCTTGGGCTCCTGGCACCCCTCTTGCCGTCCCAGAGAACTGGCACTTTACGCTTTTCTCCTGCCGGACAAGCACAGCGAGTCGAACAAGATGCTTGGCAGGTGCCAGGCACAAAGCCTGTGCTTCAGTGTCGCGTGACTCTCCCCAGCTGAGCTTGGGTTGGGTGAAAGGTGGCAAAGCATCTTCCTATGAGCTTCTCTTGGCAGAAGATGCTTCTGAAATTTGCCTTGGTCTGTAAGGAGCGGGGACTGCGAGGCGCAAGGCGGGCTTGTGGCTGTGGCAGGAGGCTGGGTGAGACTGCTGGGTGAGACTGCCGGCAGTGAGCAGTGGCCTCTCCCCCGGCAGCGTGTGGTGCCGGGGTCACAGGGCTGCAGCAGGGACTGCGCTCAGCGCAAATATCCCTGGTGATGCGGGGACAAGGCTAGTGAGTTCCTCAAATTACTTGAATCTCCCCAGTGGTGCACAGAGATTCAATCTCGGCATGCCATTAAATCAAGTCAGTGACATAGATCAAAGGATACTGCTTTAATCACCTCGTTAGGCCACAGACATCATTAGTTACTCATTATGATGTGTTGATACCGGCATTCTCTGTAACGCAGTTATGTATGCTCACTATCAGACATTTTTCTCATCAAACGGGATGTCAATACCTTAACATCTTAATGAGTTACAGTCAATATCCATTGCAATAAAGCTCGTGTTTTCTCATGATTTCATCTACCCTTAGGGTTTTGATTAAAATGGCCACTTTTTCCAGGTAATTGATTGAGGAATTATGGAAATTCCACGTAGGAACGAGCACACGCTTCAACGCAGGCTCCAAAAACCTCAGGTTGTCTCCAAGTGCTTTAGAGACTACAAGGGAGTTTGCCATTTTTAATATAGATTTTGGATACTGTTGCTTAATTCTTCTTTCCCGATCACTTGTGAAACAGTTTTAGTATCAAATAAAGTAATTAAAATATCCAAGAGTGTATTGGTAAAATGTTAGAAGCAAATCATTGGTTTGCAAAGGTCTAAGAATGAGAACAAGTGCTGCTGTCAGGTGAGCACTAGTTCAGATAAACATGCACAATAGTACAATTTTTCGATTTACTGTGTTGGCAAAATATGAAATCATTTGCAGGAAGGTGAAAGCAGGCAGACGAAGCTGCAGTGTTATTTCAGGCAAGTGTATGTCTGCAGAAGTTCTCTAAGCTAGGGGCAGCGTCTATTTAGGCAACCCAGATTTTTTTACTAAGTGAACTGCGAAGGAGCTTGCCAGTGTAGGGGGAAGGCAAAGTTTTGAGAGCTCCTCAGCTTGCTGACCACCTCTTATTTTTCATCTGGGAAAAAATGCTTGCGCGTCACCAACAGAAAGAAATTAAACATTAAAAGGCAATGAGGTGCCAGCAGAACTGACTGGTTGCCCCCCGGCTGCCTCCCACCCAGCTGGACGAGACCAGACGCCACGTGGGGCTGTGCCCGTTTTCCCTTCCTGCAGCCTCCGAGGTTAGTTCTCCCTGCCTGGACCGTGCTGTGTGGGGTCCTGCGTCAGTCCCTGTCGCGCTGCTGCGGAGCTCTTGTGCAGCAGTAAGGGTGGGCTCTCGTCACCTCTGCTTCTGGTCCCGGGCTGGCCCCAGCCGTGCTCGTTGCCAGCGCTCCGTGGGCCATTTTCATAATCTTTCCCTTAGAAAGGCTGGGAGAAGCCCAAGTCTGTCTTTTCTGAGTGCTGGGGTGTCAGCAGCGCGGAAGGAGTACTCGCTATATGCTCGATGCGCACCCACTCCTGCTCCCCACTGCTACGTACTAATGCCAACTCTTTCCAGACACTGTCGAGGACCCTCTGACCCCTTGGGTGTCACTAGTTGCTGTTTCTTAACCTTTTTCCCCCCGGATGCACTTAGTCTCTGATTACACCTGGGAAGTACAGACATGAAGACCTTGACTGTGGCGTACTTACCCGTAAGCATCCTGCTGCGTGCAAGCTCTGCCATTACCACAACCGCACTGGTCCCAGCTCTGGGTCTTAACGCCGACTGGCCGCAGCTGTAGCTTTGCTGCTGCACCCCTTAGGTAAATCCACGGGGCTGACCCCAAGCACTTTTCATTCCCTCCAACTCTGGTGTGTCCAGGGTCACTTCTGCTCTGCGGTCTTGTCATGCTCTTCCATTTCTTCTGCAGCCAGGATGCCCTCGATGCTACCTTGGCTGCTCCTTTCAGCTTTGTTGCCCGCCCCGCAGCCACAGAGGAGATGTGGGCTCAGTCCCTGGGAGCAGTCGTGCCGTAACAAGTAGGAGAGAGTCTCTGATGGTTATCAAGGACCTTTGGCTTGTTACAGTTGTCTGCCCAGTCCTCTCCTCCAGCTTTCTGGAGACATCGTCCGTGTGGATCTGGGGGCTTTTTGGCGCTGAATTCAGAGCATAGCCACCTCAGCAGCTCTGCGCACTCCTAAGCGCGGCACGCAGGATGACCAGCAGTGCCGTCCCAGGGCGTCAGGGGAAAGCTGGGGGAAAAGACCAGAACCTCAAGCCCTGAGGCTGGGGGGTGGTATTGCTGGTCTGCCCCAGTATGCGTCGCACCTCCCAGCCGTACTGCAAAGTGTACAGATCAAAATCTGCTGCGGAAAGGCTCTCCAAATTGTGCAAAGCAAAGAGTTCAAACCAGATGAACGAGGATGAGCCTCAACTAGCGGCAAAACCTTCCACCCGTATTGCCAAACCCCGAGCGCTCCTCAGTCCTCTGCTGTTCCCTCGGGCAGCAGCGCAGGCGGACGGGGCAGAGCTCTGCCTGCAGCCCAGAGCCCTCTCCTGCCTCCTGCAGCACTTTCACTTCGACCCTCTGGGACAAATCCTGGCTCCAGGTAGGTCTTTGCTGCACTGTGACCTCACACTCCTCGCAGGCTGTGTCAGTATATTACTAAAATACAAGTAGCTTCAGTAATTCCCTTTTAAACAAACCTGCATGATATTTTACACTTCTCCTAATGACAGACCTAGGGCTGCAGTTTGGGACTGTAAAGCCACGTTCAAACTGCCTTTTATTTTAAAAACCTCTTTTATACAGGAAAAGACAGCAGAGGTTTCCTGGATCTAATTTAAATCCTGGATCAGACGTTTCTTTACTGTTTATGGCAGTGAAAGACCGTGTGGTTGCTGGATTTGTGGGAATAAGAGAAAATTTGTCATATTCTTAGCAGTCCCTGAAAATAGAAAATGAGCCGTTGTGATGCTCCCTGGAAAACGCCAGTGCTGAGCTCAGCAGCCTGGGAAGGGCGAAGCCCCGGCAGCGCCCAGCCGTGCCGGCAGCGGGCAGGCACCCCGGGGGGCACGGGGCACCGACCGGCACTGCCTGTGCCGCTCTGCCCCGACACACCTGAGCCGCAGGGCCCGGGCGCTCCTGTTAAGGAGGGGATATATCCAGCAAAAGTGTCTGGATTCTCGCAGACATATCCAAATATCCCTCCCAAATAACGCGCACAGAGGTTAGTGTCGCACCGAGAAGTGTGTGGAGTCATCGCCCTACCCGAGCCCCTGGTTTGTCCTCGGGGCATCCCCACTGAGAGCCAGGCTTGGGCGGCCGGATGTACAAGTGGCTTCTGGCGGTGTGTCCCCTTGTCCCCGGAGCATTGCACGCTGTGGAAAGGCAGCGTGGAGTTACCAGCAGGACTGATTTCTCCTGTTACCCAACTTGTCTGGATCACTGGAGTCCTAAAGTGAATAAACAAGATAAGAAATCTGCTTAGGAAACGTGCTGGATGAAAGCCCAAAGGAAAAATGTGGCTGAAAGTGCTCCTTTACACAAGAAGGAAAAGCCTTCATCTTTCCTTTTTGTGCAGACCTCGCCCCTGTGCTTTGCAAAGGTACAGGGAGACTTTGCATATTTGTTTTGAAAAGGACCGTGCAGAGGAGGAGGTGCAGGTAATGGTGGAGAGATAGAAACAGCAAAGGCAGCAGGGGGAAAGCCCAAATATCCAGAGTATTGAGGAGAGGTGAGACACTTTGGGGCCCGATCGGTGCCGGAGCTAGGCAGAGGGACGGCAGAAGGAGCCTGGGTCTCTGTGCCCAAGGAGGATCTCCCACGGCTTTGCTGTGCCCTTGGCACCTGGGAGAGGCCGTGCAAGCGCCAGGCTCCTGTCCGCCCCTTGCAGCGGGGCTGGAGATAAAACGGCTTAAAGCCATTTCTCGGTAAAGGAAATAAGCACGCTGGGGGGTGCTGGGAGCCAGGCCCCCTGCTCGGCGGGCAGCTACGTGGCTGCAAACAGCGGTCTCCCGAGAGGAAAGGCTCTGTGCTTGGGGGTGCAAAGGGCAAGGATAGCCCAGCAGCGGCCCCGGAGGCTGAAGGTGGCCCCTGTCCCAGGAGCGGGTCTGTTTCCCAGCCCACCACCAGTTCCTCCTGGGAAGGCACCGGGCTGCAGGGAGGAGGTGGCTCTGCTGGGGCAGCATCCCTCCATGAACGGCTCGAACAGGCAGTGATTCACAAGTGGCCGATGCAAGGGATGGGCTGTAACCACAGCCCCAGCTCTGCCAGCAAGCTCGGAAAGGGGTTGGATGCGGATCAGACGTTTTAGCAGGCTATTCTTAGTACAGCGAGTATGATCCAAACTCCTCCGGTTTAGATATGGAACCTTGTGCAGTGAGTTTGCATCCCTAACGATGAGCAAATGTTTTATTTATAGGGTTTTTAAAGACTATAAAGTACAAGCCTGGCTGAAGAGCAAACCTACGAGGTGCCCTGCTGACCCCAGCCCCTGGTCTGTTCCCATGGAAGTCCTTTTCGGATGCTCACAGGAACAGCTTGCCTTCAGATTTATGTGAGTCCCTGCTCCCGGGTTTACCAGAAGTCTGAGGAAAACTAACCTTTCCCTAAAGCCTCACCGGCAGAGGCACACAAGTGAGAACTGTAACTTCCACCTGGGAGGATGCTTCAAGCTGTCGTGTTTAGTGTGAAAATCAGAAAAAAAATTATCATGATGGTAATCCCTGAAAACTTCAGAACCAGAAGGCACGGAAGACATGCCAAATCCATCAGCTGCAATTATTTTTCATTGAAACTCAGTGCCATGAGTTTTGAAGGTTTACTTCACGATATTAACGTTTGGGTTTAGTAGAAGTTTTTTCCAGTCAGTGGAGGTCTGCCTGCCTCTCTGGAGGGGGAAATCAGTGGCCAGTGCAAGGCTGACTGCGAGGATCCCGGCTTTCAGCTACCTGTGCTGGGCTTTCCATCAGCTGGGTGTTGGCGGCTTTTTCCGCTCCACTTGCTTCTAAAGGAGGCCGACCTAGAGCAATTAACTCACAAGAAGTGTCGTTCACAACTAATAGAAATTATATGTTCCTTATCTTTTAATTAGAGTATATATAATGTTAGTAATGATGTATTATCTAAATATTAATTTAAAAGGGTTGTTTTGATGTCAGGCTTGCTTATGTAGGGCCATCAGTATGAGAATATGCATTAAAAACAGATTTAAAATCCCTGAAGAGTTATACAGCCCTGCTTTTTTTTCAAAGCACTTGACCTTGGAAGTGCTTTAGATTGCTCCTTTCTTATGTTTCACTTATTCATTATTTTTTTACATTGCGCCTCACTTGGCAAATGCTAAATTGCAGGAAGTCATGTGCAATGAGGGACAGAAAGAAGTTCGCTTTATTTGGCTGTTAGTACTGTCATTGGCGTGACGAGGAAGAGAAGGACAGCACCTGAAATGCTGGAGGGGACCCTCAGCTTTCATCTAGGGATGTGCTCCTGTATTCCTCTGCTGGGATCATTTTAGCATTTGGTCCCCTTCTCTCGAGCTCAGCATTCGTTTGGGAGCCTCGGGGTTGCTCACGCATTGTTTGCTGCAGACTCCCCTCGTTTTGCAAGCAAACCGCTGTCTCTGTGGCTCCCAGACAGGCGCTCTGGGGCTGGGACAGCCCCGCGCGTGCCAGCGGAATAAACCCCCGGCAGAGGTTTCTCGGCATTTCTAGGACAAGAGCAATGTTGTGCTGGAAGCTGATGCTGGCTACCTCGAGAAGGCCAGTCTGAAAAGCCATCCCTTCTGGGCTCTCCAGAAAACGTCCCCCAGCACTTGGCGCAGGATGGGTGCCGTTGGGGTGCTGGGTGCTGGCAGCAGCGTGCACAGCCCGGGGCTGGCCCCGTCCTCGCTGCCTGCACTGGTGCAGCTGGGCACCCCGGAGGGGTTTGCAGCCTGCCGCGGTCGGAGAGGCTGCCTGGGCGCAAGTGTCAGAATTGCAGTAACGTGGTTAGTGCAAGGGCACATCTGGAGGAGGGCCTGAGAAGAACCTCCTGGACGCTGGCTGGTAAACTGAGCCGCGGGCTGGTGACACCGGTGGGCACTGTGTCCCCAAATCCGAGGGCCTTAGGTCTCCCACTCGTGTTCAAACTGACCTAAACAGAGCAGCAGCCATCTCCTTCCCATGTAAGCGTATCTGCTGTTCATCGCCTGGTGCAGTGACAAAAAACCAGAGCCGACTCCAGTCTCCATTAACACACGGCTGCAGGGAGCAGCATCTCCACGGTCCCACCAGGCTGCCTGCAAATAGCCACTAGACCTCGTAGGAAAGAGAGGGCAGATTGAACATACGTGGTACTTGGATGCAGGTTTACTGCCGGTTTTGTAAGGATTCCAGCCCTGCGTGGTCAGGTATGGAGTGGGAATGCTGCTCCTCGGGGAGCTGCCACGAGCCCCCTAACTAAAACCTAAGATGGTGTTTGAACCTTCAACAGCCAAACGGGAGACGGAAAGGCACATCGGTGTGATCAGAGGAAAGCCAAGCAGACCTGGGAAAAACAGGATGGGACAGAGACACCAAAGAGCAGGTTTGAGACGCGGTGGCCGCCTCCGAGCTGTGGTGGGAAGGCGGGACAGGTCTGCGACTAGACCTAAACAGAGCTGAGCTAGAGCCCTGCTGCACGGGGTTTGCACCAGAGACAGAAACCTGAATCATCAAAAACGTTCGCAGACGAGAACTACCGCTGTGTACTGAAGTGTCAAAGACTTTCATATCGATGTGCTTAATTGAAGCAGCGCAGCCTGGCCCTTCGAGCACCAAACTGTGTGACGGCAAGCCACGTTTCTCCATTGCAGCACGCATTGGGCAGCAGTCGTGGAGGTGGGTCCCCGTGCAGCCCTGCACACCAGGTTTCCTGCTGGGAATTCGCCTCCCAGGATTCATCCCGGCTCAGGTGACAACGCCCCTGTCAGGTGAGACTTGGGAGATGTGATCTTATTTTTGGGGAGAACAGCAGGTTAAAAAAGAGTTCTTGTGGAAGCGTGAGTGATGGGGAACCCACGGTGTTTTCCCAGCTGCAGACTAACTTGGCAGCTTGGCTGTAGCATGGGTTTTGGGCAGTATTCCAGCAAAACACTCGAGTATATGCTTAATTAAATCATGTGAGAAGTTTAAAGGGCTTGAAAGCATGCAGCTAAATTCTTTGCTGGGGACTTAATATTAATGCCTCAGTTTCCCTTCTCCAACATAGAGAAAGAAATATTTACTTCCCGTACAGAGCGCTGACAAGCTTAATTCAGTCTTACTTGTAAAGTGCCTTCTGGGCCTTAGGGAAAAGGTGCTATAAAAATCAGAATATTATTCTGCGCTCCCTGGCAAGAAAGCTCTTCGCTTTATATATTATCCTACTGGTGATACATCCCCCTCTGGCCGGCAGCAGGAGCAATTAATGCATATAAACCAAAAGAGGCCGTTCAGAAGGCTTGTGCTCCATGTAATCTGCAGACACCTGATGACAAATCCACATCTGAAAAGATGGAAGTCGGTGGTTTTAAGGGATTTTAGTGCAAAAACGTGCATGTGTGTGACTTCAGAGCAGCAACGGGAAAAGGGCTGTTTCTCCGGTAATGTATTTTTTTTATTCCCCATTCTCTTTTATAGCCTTTGCTACAAATTTTTCAGTTTTTCTGGTCTTTTATGAATCAGCAAACTATGCTCTAACACTGTTCTCTTATTTCAAATTTTCTTAATTGGATTGAAAAGAATCTGGAACTGACCTCAGAAGCAGCCGGAGTTAAGTGAAGTCAAGGGAACTGCTGCCAAGCAGAGGCCTGCGAGTGAAGCCAGCGTGGGAGAGGCTAGGGTAGGGTTTATTTTTGGAAAATGCAGATTATAATTTAGAACAACCCTCTAATTGTGATTCTGCATTTATACGTGTTGAAAAAATACTGTTCAGGACAGAGTCTCCCAAGACACACACATTTTCCTTAAGGTTCGCTGGCATCACTACAGCTAACATGGGTGTATGAGACATTTTTAACACTCTGTCTTTTCACGCATTGAAATACAAGTTTACGGTAACGCCTGCTCCTTTGCCAAAAGTGAGTGAGAAAGTGTTGCTTCAAACTATCTCCCCGGGTAAAAACCAAATGACTGAAAACATGAAGCTCTTCACGGGTAGTTATTGTGAATCCTCCTGTCCTGCCTACATTGCTAAACGCTCCGTTCTGACTGAACTTAATGGTTTTTTCTTATTTTTGTCTTCTTTCAATGACAGATGATACTTAGACTACCACATAGTAAAACAAACAGAATCAGAGCTACTCCTTTGGCATTTTTTACATTTACTGTATATTTCATTTGCAATATTAGGTTGATAATGAGTTTTAACAAATTTCTTCTTGAATACCTGACAAGGTAATAATAGCAAGTCATGAATTACTTTTTTTTTTTTTAAGAATTTTTTTAAAGTATGAACGTCGGCAACTCCTTTCTCCATTCATGCATGTGTTTCTGCCCTGCCTGTCCAGGACACAACCTCTTTATGGAAATCATAATTCCTCTTCTATGCCTGCTGCAAGTGGCACACAACGGAGCCTCATTACTCAACAGACTCTGTGCCATGAAAAATAAATAAACCCCGACTATTTCAGCAGGTAAACACTGCCTTTCTCACTTGTGTGCACAGAGCAGCCAGCGTTCGCGTCCCCCGCAATCCTCTCTGGGGGTTCAGCCTCCGTGAAGAGCGCTGGTATGAAACCTTCACGTGCTGGGGACGCTGTCTGTCACCCCCAGGTCTGTCCTGGGAGAAGGGATCAGTTGGGATATGAGTCCCCACCCCTCCTCGGGCTGCTGCGTTGGAGTCAAGGGAAGTTTATGACCAAACGATGTGTCCATCACCCTCGTGAACCCTTCTAGAGCTGTACTTTATGTGTGTGCCAGGAAGCATTGATTTTCTGCTCCCCCTGCCATGTTGTGGGGGTTTTTGGGTTTTTTTTTTGCTCAACTAAGGCTGGTTTTATCATAGCTGACATGGTCCATGGCCTAGGAGTTTCACAGAAATATTCTAGAAGGACGAAATGCAGACCTGCCTACCTGGGATTCTCCGGCTCCGCAGTTTTGAGGTCAGTGCTGCCCTGACAATTCCTAGTGGGTAAAACCAGGATTTGGGGGGGCAGCGAGAACCACCGCTGTCTGCTCAGTCTTACTCTCCTGTCTAGACACAGCAGTTTATTTTCATCTATAACTTAGTGCGTTTTCCCCTTGTTTTCTTCACCTCTGGCTTGCCCATTTTTCTCCTTGTAACCATACTACTGAAAAAAATAAAATGTGTATATATATTCCCTCACCCCAGAGAAGTGCGAGGGAATGTCTGGATTTTCTCTTCAACACAAACTGTAGCTTCTCCGCATGCCGTGGATCCTCAAGTGCTTTATTTTGTAAGTAAATTTCAGGTTACTGGTTTGCTAGATAATATGTACGTAAACTGGGAACTGACGAGCACCCATGGTGCTTTTGGGGTTTGAGTAATGATGTAAAAGATCAGCACCAATTTGGCTGTCGTTTCTAAATCACTCCCTTGGAAACTTCTGATGAAAGTTGTTGGAGGGGCAGGGTATGTCAATTAGGTCGCGTGGCTCTGGCTTGTGTAACGAGCGCAGGCTTAATCCTTGCTAAAGCCGCACAAGCATTGTCGAGACGGGGTTATACAACCGCTGCCAGGTGATAAAGCTTTCGGGTGCCTGTTGCGCAGGTGGGGGAGGCTGTTGTCAGAGGGGGAATCCCACCCTGCCAACGAAAACCAGCGTTCCTGGTCAGCGCCCGAAACCCGCAGGGGGGGATGGGGGCAGGAGCGGCCAGGTAGCAGCCAGCGGGTGCGGGGCGTAACGCGGGCGGGGGGGTCCCAGGTGCCCTGGCAGCACCCCGGTGCCCGAGCTGCCGCGGGGCCGTGCCAGCCTGGCCCTCCGCCGCCGTGCAGCGCTGAACCGGCTCTGGCTACCCACGGCTGCTGCCGGGACAAGCTGCCATTGCGACGAGGACCCGGCTCTCAGGTTTTCAGACATAAGGGGTGCGAATCCAGAAGGCTGATGACAAAGCAGCGATGAAGATGCAGTGCTAGAGTGACCAGAGCCATGGAGGAAGTGGGAGAAAAGCGACTTCTCGGTTTGTGGCTTCACAAGTTGACGCTGTGCTGGGGCGTCTCAAGGCGTCTGCCGTAAGTTAGAGCAGCCCTAAAGGTGCGGCAGTTCACGGCAGCCTCCTGAGACGGAGCCCCGGAGCTGTGTGACCGTGTCCCCAGCTCCCCCACTCAGTCCCTTTCACAAACAATATATTCATTTAAAGAGGGGAGGGGGAAAAAAGATTGCAAGTCTTGGCATGATGCTGCTTTCGTTTGCCAAGCAAAAACCTGAAAGCATTAAATGTGCGGAACAAGTGACTCGGTGAAGCAAAGCTGAGGAGCGGCTTCAAACGGGACGTGCATTTGTTGCTGGAGCTTTGTTGCGATAGCTGAAGACAGTTTGCTACTGGCTCCAGACAGCAGGAAAAAGTCACGTCAATGACAGCAAACAAGCAGGGACAAAACCCTCCCCTTCTTAAACTCAGCGCAAGGAAACAGACTCTGAGCGTGACGGGCTGTGACTAGGGCCCCGGTTTTGAAACGTGATCCATGCGTGCAAATCCCACAGAGATCGGATGCCAAAACTGCAGCACTTCGTTGACGTTTCAGTTGAGAAGGAGAACAAATGTGTTCTGTACTCATCTTTTCTTAAGCAAAAACAATTAACTTTGAAACAAGGGCTTTGATTGCTATCTCTCTGACGTCAGCTTTACATTGATGTAATTCTATAGACTGGTGGGATCATTGCTCGTTTGCACTGGTGTAAGCAGGAGAACAATCGGGCTCTGTGTTTTCCAGGCAGTGAGGTTGCCTATGTTTTGCGCAAAGAAAGAAACTCAGTTAAACAACTTAAAGGGAAAATAAATTAACCAAGAAATTCAGAAGGAGCCAAAAGCAATATAAGCACAGATACAGTCACAATGTTCTAACTGTATCTCTAGTTTAAAAAACCCCTAGCCTAATTAAGTAAAGATTGACTTTGCTATAAATACGTACAGTGATCTTTTTCACTTTCAAGTTTTAATTGACATCCAAAGGTGAGCAATTTAATAACTTATTGCGATTTTAATTTTTTTAGTATACGTACTGTACTTTATTGCTTTTGTTTGAGATCCTTGAACAAATGTCAACTCCCTTCCCCTTCAAATAATGTCATACAACATGAGAATAAATCAACTGTCAGGATTAAAATTATAATTGATCTAGTGCGAAAGTAGCAAATAAAGCACTACCCAATATAGCCCGAGTTGAAATCCTAGCTCACTCTGTATGGAGGGGAATTGACCTTTGCATATGGGCCAAGGACTTCACCATGGGTGACATTTGCCAGGCACGGTTATATATATTTTTTTTTTACACAGGGAAGTACAATCAGGTCTTTTAGTGTTTAGCTTTTAATGCTTATTTTTTGCCATAGTTTCTATTATGGTCTCACTTTCAGAGGATGCCAGGCTCCTGAAAAGAGAAACTGTTTTGGTTTAGGAACAGTAAAGTTTACAAGTACTACGCTTGGGGTGAGAGACGTAGGCTTAGTCTTTGTCTCAAAAATTTTGGTCTCTGAAGAGAGTGGAGTTGGGCCCATGGCTGAGGTCACCTGAGTCCTTGGCAGGGTTGGTCAGCTGTAGCATTCTTCACTGTGCACCATACAATTACAGGACAGCACCTAATGAGGGAACTTTTAGGGAATACTTTTCGATCTAGAAAGAAAAAACTTAGGAACCAGCGGAACCTGAATCTGGGTAATTTTCACATTTCTGTATGGAAGAATCAGCTCTGACGGTGTGCAACCCTTTCTGCTCAGTGCTGCTTGCATTTGGTCACTACTGTTAGCATGTAGTATATGCCACTCGATAGCCGTGAGTGTCTGAGAAGGGCTCTGGCTAATAACTACGCCACGAACATTTTTAGAATGAGGCCGCGGCAGTTTTGCAATCGCTCTCTGGCATCTGCCTAACAAGGCCCAACTCACCGACCACTTTAAATGAGATGCAACTTCTCCTGTAACCCATGCATGTGATTACATTAAACACTGCCCTGTATTTAACAACGTGCTACTTTCCTGCCCTGCTCTCTCGTGAGTCTGGTAGGAGTTGTAGTATTAATTTAGCATGGGTGGAACTGTAGGCTGGGCTTGTTGTTCCAGCAAGGTAATTGCTTCTCTACATAAACAAACTATCCTTTTCCTTCGCGGTGCCTGCGGAAAGTTGTCTGTAATTTCAATACGCTCAGCAGCGTGGCTGCAGTAATTCTTTAACATATTGCGAACGTGCTCGGTGTGTCAATTTTCTCCCAGGTGCAAGAGCCGTGGTTGCAGGGTGAGATGTGCGACAAGACGGCGCTTTGGAGGGATGCTGGCTCTGCTATGAGTTGGGTATCTCATGTGACGGAGGAAGAGCGCTCCTGCTCCTGGCAAGTCCAAAGGCCTGCCCGGCAGAGGCTGAATGGGATGGCAAGTCTGCGGACAGCCGTGTAGAAAAACCTGGGAAAAGGCGGTTGTAGTCCAAGCTCCGGATGAGGAGCCTGTAGCAGCGGAGGCACGTGAGGGCCAAGGCTGTGAACGCGAGTCCTGCCGCGGGTGAGAGCTGCCCAGGCTGGGAGAAGCTGGCTGGGGTGTGCCGCCAGCCTGTTGGTACGGTGCTAACCCTGACCCAGCTGCTCTGGGAGGAGAGGGAAAGCAAACAGGGCTGGCGCGGGCCTCAGAAGTTGAACTTCATGAACTCCTACCAGATGGAGTTACACCAGCTATTAATTTGGTGCACTTACTTGTGCAGAACTGCACTGGAAATCATTGCAAGATGGATCAAGCCATTAGCAATAGGAAAACAGCATTGCAAAACTCCAAACACCTCCTTCCAAGTGTTATGCGCTCAGTTTCCACTGAAATTAACAGAAATAATATAAATGGGGTGCTTGGATTCCTGCCGGATTACTGCAATGAGTAACTGGGGTATAGCTTCTGGATGTACCTGCGCAAAAGCAAACCGAGAGCGCTGAGTGGCGAGACATGACCTAGACTGGAAACGGTTCTTGTGCTTCTGTTTTCCCAAAACCTTCCGCTGGCGACATCTTGCTGTTTCTCTTGGCAAACGTGTAGCTCGAGCTTCTGTTCGGGGACTGTCCGGGCTTGCTGCTGCTGCTACAAAAACTTCAATTTTAATATAGAAACCTATCTATTCTGATTAACGTTTCCATCGAGCTTAGTCTTGGGAAAACATTGTGTAATGTTAGCATTCATCAGTGAACTTGCACAATCTCCTTGAAAAAATATGGTGGGGGGGGAAGTTTCCAGTCTAGAATGAATATTACAGCCACAAAAAGATCTTCTATGTAAAAGAGAATCTCTTCCCTCTCTTTCAGAAATTAATGATCTAATCACAAGTAGATCGTTTACTTTTCAGTGCATTACTGCCTCATTAGTCAAGTACTGATGCAATGGAACGTAACTGCTGCGATCTTACCAAGTAGGTATCCGCTTAGAGTGGCATTTATACAGAACGGGCGGTTAGTCTTTTTGTAAAGCAGAACCTTTATGTGTCTGCAGCTTCACGCTTCTGCATCTCCACTGCCACCAGTCACCGCTTCAGATGAGACAGCACTATTCTCTTTTGGACCTGGTATCTAATTACGCATCACAGCTCAGTTGCTAAAGAAGTACACAGCCTTTATGAAATATCATTTTAGGAGTTGCTCCAAACAGAGATGAGATTATACAAGTTACTGTTTCCCAAGTGAATTATGGAAATGCAGGAAGGGCTTAACTTCTGCTGGCAAGGAGTCCTGACTGCTCGACCTCAGCCTCTGGAAGAGCGGCAGAAGAAGAGGTTCCATCCCGAGGTGCTAAGCTCCTGTTGCTGCTGCCAGAAGAGTGAAGAAGGCACGGTGCATCCCATGTGATCGGGGGAACTTGAGGAGCAGCACAGGACAGGGACCGGGTTGCTTCCAACTGAAGGAATCTCGTGTATGTAAACAAGGTTTAGTAGCAAAGTATCGCGTCCAGGAAATTATTTCTGGCAAGGAGGATAAGCTTTCCTTTTGAGAGGAGTGCAATTACTGCTCTGTTCTCATAGTTCCCTCTCAACTTAGTCTTGGCTCTGTCTCCAGTGAGAAGGTACTACTTGGAAAAAAAATAAGGAATTTGAGAGAACACAGAGGAAAAAAACCCCACCCAGATGTAATTTTACTAATTTCAAGAGGAGGTAAGAACATCATAACAGCTATATGTTTTTACTTTGAAAGGGCCAATCAGTAGTGAAATTAAGTAATGGAGGTTTTTGGTAGGAACATGAAAAGATAAATCCCTGTAAGTTACCAAACCCCAGGGTCTAACAGTAGAGCACCTGCTGATTCATGCTTGCTATGTTTGTTTACTCTCTTCAAAATATTTAACACCAGGAGCATGATTTGTGTATTTCTAAGAAAGAAAACTAAAATATTGCTGTTCCTATTCTGTCACAGATCCTGATTTTCCAGTCATGGGACAGGTTTCCTGTAGAAGTAACTCCATTGCCTAAATTGATGCACTTATACCAGGGACAGCTGATGTAGCAAGATGAGAATCAAGCCCGTAGGCCAAAATTTTCAAAAATAAGTATGTAAAATTAGCTGCCTAATTCCACAAATAGGAACCTGAGGAGAGATGGGCTGATTTTTAAAAATGTTGTGGATTGACAAATTCTGATGAACACAATGGGAGTTGGAGATAGTTTTTCCTCTGAAAATCAGACTGTTTTATTTACATCCCCAAATATTGTTATAGGCTAATGTTGGATTGATGGTTTTAATTTCTTATCCCTGTGTATAACCCAATACCCTGGGTTCTCATGTAGTACTCTGTAGAAGGTGAATATGGCCCATCTTGCCAGACTTTCTGATGTGACAGTTTGTGTTTGGGGACTGCAAACGAAAAGATGAGATGAATTTACTTTCCTCTCTTTGATCCTGAGGCAAGCCCCAAATGTAACTGAGCAGAGCCTACAGGCTGGTCGGAATTATGCTGGTGAGAAGCTTTCTGGAGGAACTCCTGCACGGGCTGGAGATGCACACAGAACAAAACCTCTTCTATGGCTCCCACCATTGACGTTTTCCTGCCAGTGTGAAACACAGCAAGTGGCTGAAGTCTGGAAGCACTGCCTTAAGGCCGCTCAGATATCTCTGCGTGAGGTAATGAGCCATGTTACCTGTGGAAAGTGTAAGGGTGGGAAATGCAGCTTGGGCATTTTTAATGTGTTTTTAAATCTGCATCTGTTGATGCTACTGAAATACTTAAATCTAGCTGTTAAAGATGCATGGGGCTAAAACATATACTCAGAAGTACTGGAGGCTGAAGCCCACAGCAGTACCACAAAGATAGGCATACATACAGAAGACAATTTTCTCAAGCTATCCTTGCTACTGCAACTGTAGGTATCTTGACAAAGAGCTATGATGAATTGTCTTCCATTCAACTGGACTCACTTACCTGTACATATTGATGAATTAAAAACAAATCCAAAATGACTATGACCCCTAAAATTAACTTTTAGAATATACTGACATTTTAATTATATTGGTTTACAATTCTCTCAGTTTCAGTAACAGCTGGCTCTTCTGTTCTTGTGGACTAATAAATTCCTACAAGCACATAACTCATTTCTATTTAATGCTCTTTCCAAAGTGGTTACTACTGGTGACAAATTACAGTTGATTCTTCACAGGGTTTTTGGTACATTTCACATTTGTTTAATTGCATACTGTAACTTCTAGTCTATTTCTGATTGTCTTCGTCCTTTGGCTATAATATTCTCCCAAGTGCGGTGACTTTATACCACAGAGGTGGCAGCCATGTCAAAAGCAGCTGTGTCACATCACTTAACAGGCAGTAATTGTCTCTAGGAATCACTGGAATCTTGATCTGCTGCATCAGACATAATTTCTTTGACAGCTAAAGCTGAAAAGACACTTAGGGATATAACCTAAAATATACTCTGTTCCAGGTTGCAGGGACTGTGCCAAAAGTGTAAAGTGCTGAAGTTCTGAAAGAAAACACAGATGTACGTTTATTTTGATTTATTAAAAAAAAACCCCAAACTTCATTTCTATATGAACAAGGTTTATGTGACAACACTGTGTCATGCTGCCTTAAATAGGGATTTTTTTTGTTTGTTTGTTTTTTTTAATGCAATGGCTGGTTTCAGCCAAGCTTCACATATGGGTAGTGTTCCTAAGTCTGATGCATTTCAGGAAAAGGGGGTAAAGCGGCCCCGTTAAGGTTTCCACCGAGGAAGAGGCTACCACCAAGACTCACTCTTTTCAACACCACAGACCGTATGTGCGAGAGCTGCCGTTACTGCACGTGTGCTGCAGCCTAAGGTCTCCCCGGTCTAGACACCAAAGTTAATCAACCGAGACATACAAACTGATAAGAAACCTGTTTTTGTCCCTGCTCGTGCTCCCAGAAGTACGTGTTGGTCTAGACTTGGCAGTGGGAGGCAGTTAAAGTTCTCCCAGTGTTTCTAAGCTAATCCTGCTTTTGTGTGATACGTAATGCAGCCATACGCTTTTCAGATGTTTTAACCTGATGTTCAGCTTCTGATGTCAGAAATGCATTTCAGTACTGTCATTGTTCTCAAAAATTTCCAAGTATGTGTAAGCAAATTCCCATGGTTGAAGCCCCTTATGTCATAGTTTCTCTGTGTATTCATGGAGCACTCATCGTTCAGTTGGTGACTGGGGGGAAACTTAGGAGTTCAAGGCCATTTTTAGCCATTTTAGCCTAAGTCCAGAAATTGGTTTGGGATGTTTATCCTTATCTTGCTTTTAATATTACACATGAAATATTGTATAATTAGATCTCTCTAATCATTCTCAATTTTCTGTTCCGTTTTTTTCAGATCCGAAGCTAGATCCATGAAGTAATGGGAAACCGTGCAGTTAGTATTTGGCTCACTAATTAAGAAAACACTATGGAAAAAGCGCTTTGAGCAATCATTTTCTTGGAAGTTGGGCCTGTTTGTTTCTGGTGAACTGTTTAAAAAAAAGGTGGTGAAGCGAGGTTAAGACTTTAATAACTATTAAAAAATACTACATGAAGCATAACAGTTAAATAGCTATAGCTGTAGTTAAACCGTAGAAAGGCAGATTTGATTTTGACTGTAAAACCAGTATTAGAACAAGCTACAAACTAATTTGCAATGTCTTACAGCAACAATTAGTGGCCTAAAGGATGTGACTTTTCATCAGGATGACTGTCAGCGGTAGGAGGATCTGACAGGTGGCTGAATCATGCCCAGTGTAGTCATGCTGAGCTTCACATATACATACATCTACAGCATTTATTGCTCAGTCAAATTCCTCCTTTTATAACTCTGGATTGCCACATTTGCAATTATATTGCATCCGGCAGAGAGCTCTCAGATCTGTAATTACCAAACACGTCTACAGCAGTCACACAGCAGCAGAAGTGACATTCATGTACTCATGAGCGCAATATCAAAGCACTGCATGTGATACCCTCCTACTTGCCTCTGTATTTCAGGGTATGACTGAAACAGAGGTGTTTACCGGACAGATTATTCTGTGAAGCATCCTCCCAGTGTAATGATGCGCAGCTGATAAATGAGAGAGGGAAATAGGTGCAGTTCGTATGAGCCAGACGGCGTCGAGTTGTGCTGGAAGTTTACATCCTTTGCAATACCTTCAGTGGCTGCTCGGCTAGCTGTGGGAAGAGGGTGGCCACCAGATCCCAGCGTGTATCCATCTGCAGGGGGCCCGGCACACCAGAAAGGGTGGGAGCTGACTGACCCATGTGCCTTGTTTCGCTGTAGAAAGGGCAGAAGACGTGTATGTTTATAAATCACCTTGCAGGGCTCCGTCTGTAAGGCGGCAGTGTTTGTGAACAATAATCGCAGTGGCAGGGAACTGCCAGCGTAACGGCTGGAGATGCGGCGTATCTGTGCATGGCCCAGCTATGGGATGGCGTTAAAGCAAGGGAGGCCTGTGTCAGCCCGGCTGCCTCTCCTGACCCACTCCACTCCGAGCACTAGGGCTGGCTGCGGGGCTGTCCCGGCCCCGAAAGGAGCAAGGCCCACCCCCTCCACTGCCCCGGGGCCGCGACCCCACCGACACTGCCGGGGAGCGCTTTCACCACAGCCGCTTGGTCCCGCGTTCTCCGCGGGGGCGTGAGCAGCGCTCCGCACCCCGACGGAGCCGCTCAGAGCACGGATTGGGCCGCGGCCGCAGGGAGGTTCGGCTTCCGCAGCCCCGGCCCCTGACCTGCTTCGCCGGACCTTGAAACGGGATGGCGCGGGCCTGTGCGTTTCGGGGAGACTTGAATTTCTGCTGGATTAAGGGCGTTGTGTAACCACAGCCTGGCTGGTGCCATTGTTTCTCCGCACAAAATAAGTTATCGGTGTAAAGCGGGCGTCAAGCACAGCGCTGCCAGGCAGGGCCGTCCATGGGCGCTCAGGGGAAGGCCTGAGGGCAGCGGCCCGGCGCGGCCAGGGACACAACAACGCCTCCGCCCCTCTTTCGCAGCTCCTCCGGCCGGGCGGTGTGAGTGGGCGGGGGGCACGGCCTCCCGCGGAGCGGCCACTTCACACCTCGAATGGCCGCTCGGCGGGCGCCTACGCGGGCGTGTATATATACATCCCCGCAGCGATGGGCACGCGTTCGTGTGCAAATACGGGGGCCCGGTGCGAGAGCGCCGGCGTAGCTGTACGGGGCGAAGGGGGAGAGCCGGCAAGGGGCTGACGGCAGCGCAGGAAAGGCTCTTCGTGGGAGCGGGATAAGGCGCCGCGCCAGCCTCCGCCGGAGCCGGGTGAGTGAGGGGCCGCTCTCCGCCACGGGGCGGGAAACAGCCTGCCAAAATACCTGGGGGAAAGGATGCCGTTGGGGAGAGCCGATAAACGGCAGCGGCGCCGTTGCAGTGCGGCGGGGCAGTGTGCTGCCAGGGCAGCGGCGGCCGCGCTCCCCGCCGCCGGGCCGGGCCCGCCACCGCCGGTAGGCCGCGGCCGGGCCGGCACTCGGTTGCCATGACAGCCGAGTTGCACGGCGGGCGGGCGGGCAGCCAGGCAGGAAGTGAGGGCAGGGGATTGGCCGCCGTGGGGCACGTGAGGCCGGCGAAGGGCGGTTGGGCCCGGCCCGGGGGCGGGATGAAGCGCGGCGCGGGTGCGGCCCCGCGGNNNNGGGGGGGGCCCGCTCGCTGCCCTCCTCGGGGGCAGGCGGGAGGGAGGGGACTCCGGCCGGAGCTGCCGTCGCCCGGGGCCGCGGTGACTCAGAGCCGGCGCGGCTGGGGGTGAGCCGAGGGCTGTTGTTGTGGGATTTTTTTTCCCCGGCAGGTTATAAATAGCCCCGCTCGGCGCCGTGTCACGGAAGGACACCCTGGCCGGGTGCGGGGAGAGGCCGCCGGCACTCAGCCTCCCCCGGCCGGCCGCCCCCAGCCTGCCTGCCGGTGGGCCCAGCTGCTAGCGGCGGGGTCGGGCCCGCCCCCGGCGGCGCGGCCGGCCCGCGGCCGGGGGGTTTTACAC
>VXBL01006450.1:345916-414812 GCA_013400195.1 Aramus guarauna | reverse complement strand
GCGCGGCCGGCCTGCGGCCGAGAGCTTTTACACGCGAAAAATAATTACTATCGCTAGCTGGAGGCAGCGGCAGGCAGTCTGCTCGGGGAGAGCGGCAGAACGCTTCGGCTGCTTTCAGACCTCTCTGAGGAAACGGAGAAAATGAAGCCGGATCGAGGTAAACGGTTTATTTAGATTTTTTTTTTTTTGGGGGGGAAGGGGAGAATGTTGCTTCTAGGATTAGAAGTAGCCTGGTATTTTGTTTCAGTGGTATCGCTCTATTTCCTTGTCCCCTTCCCTGTCGTTTTGGGGGATGGGAGAGAATCCAGGTACTCGGGTTCACCTCGGGGAACTGCTAACGATACTGCGAAGGTACCCTGCGAAGGGGATTAACAGCCCGTGTCCCGCCTGCCCTTCGGCTTTCCATTGTCTTGCTCGGATGGAAAGGAGACCGCGTAGCAGACTGCTTTGGCTCTAGGAATGCTGCATTTTGTGTGTCAGATACAGCCGGCTTGTTAGCACAGAGCTGCAGTGCTGAGGTGAGAGTCGGTCAAAGGCAAATCGGGCATCGACAGACAATGCCAGCACATGCACAAAAACGCCAAAATGTAGCTGAAAAACACCCTGAAAATAACCATAACTTTGATCTGTGTCGTTTTATAACCTGGCAGTATTTTTTGTTCCAGTTACAAAGGAGATGTATCGTAACAAGCATGCTGAAATACTGATTTTTCACGATTATTTGGTTATTATCTTATCTGGATTACTGACATCCGGTTTTACAGAAAAATAAAGTCGACTGTCTACGTATATGTTTATAACACTTCAGCCCTTTTGCAGTATAGCAACAGCTGCTGATGCCCCTAGAGTTGAAAATATGTCATGACTTCTATTTTGATCCACAGGAGCAGTGATTATTGATTCCTGTTAGTTAAGGATTAATTTTTTTTTAAATGAGTGCTCATCGTAGAATTCTGAGTGTTAATTAAAAGAAATAAATCCTTGCACATATATTTGGGTTTCTTAAAGTTGTGATGATTCTATTATTTACGTGATTGCTTTCAGTTTTAAAAACACATCCTTTTTGTGTTATAATCACTTTGGTGTTTTGAGAAACACTTTAATATACTTTAGATATCCGTGTATTAAATACTAACATGACATACGCATCTTAATTAGGTTTGTAATGACACATTTGCTAATAGCAACACTGCATAAATGACGACTCTTAGGTGGATTTCTTGTATGTGTATGCTGTAAGGATTATATGGTGTCACAACAGCACAGATAGAAATGATTGTAAACATATGCATAAATTAATGGCATTTAAGTGCAAGGGATTTGAAATGGGCTGTTCTCTTTCTTCCTTGTCTCTTAATTGCTTAAACCTTCACCTGATCGATTGCAGCAAGGCAGGTTGTTTTTAGAATCTCTTTAGATTTTAATACCAGACCCTGAAGTTTGAAAACTATTTCCTGTCAAGGTGAATTAAAATTCTAAAATAGCCAGGTAAAACCCCAGTCAGCTTTAGAATGTTCTGCTATAGAAGTTCAAAACCTCTATATGACCTGTCTATTCTTTTCTTTAATTTTTAGGCAGAAAAAGTTAGAAAATTGAAAACCTTTTTTTAGTTACTGTGTGATTTGTGATCAGGTGTCTTTTTTTTTTTAACCATTCTGGTGCAGAGGGAACCAAATTTATAAAGAAAGCAGGTTATAAGGTTGTTGAGTTCTGGTGTTTTTTTTTCTTCTCTAAGCTGACAGTTAATAAATGGAGAATCTTACCCGTTGTAACAAATGTCTTTCACAAACTGGGTGAAACCCTTTAGAAGTAATGTGTTGAAATTCTTTCAACAAAATAATACAATAATCAACAAAAATCTTGAAATAAATCATGCATCTTGCCAAACGTTTGAGAGTATCTCCAGCCATTTTAGTAGATCCCTCTAGCTTAACTGTGTACTAACGTAACAGACCAATACCATGCACAAAGGGGGTTGTGAAAGTGCTGCCTAAATGCCACATGAGGCCCACAGAGACTCCGAGGAGGCACGAATCATGCAAATGTTTACATGTGCTGCTTTCTGCATAGCAGCTGCACCACAGGATACAAGCAGTCAAGTGTGCAGTCACCTGCTTCCAATCGTCGCAAACTAATAGCGAAGGACAGGGGAGAAGCAGGCCACTCAGCTAGCCACAGTCCTTGCTTTTCTACAGACCCTCAAAATCCTGAGAGGGCTGCAAATCCACACACCAAGTGAAGCATAAAGAAACAGACTTCAAAAGACTTGAAATGTTTTGGGTTTTTTTCTCATTCTTACAAATAATGATATTGGAATCCATTTGGAGTAGATAGATGTAGTTCTTGTAGTTAGAATTAAGCTTAAAACTATACTTAAAAAGATGGTGAGCCCAGGCATGTTGGGAGAAGGTATAGTTTAGCCTTTGTCATGCTACCCATAAGATTCTTCTTGTTATCACCTGCAAAAATTGGTGGTGCAGGAGAAGGGGAGATCTAAATGTACAACCATGTTTTTAACAGTGGGAAGTGTGATAGAGTATTTTCAATTAAGGAGAAACAAAGAAAAAAGGGAAATTTGGCCCTAAGGTACTTACCTCCCTTTATAGCAAGGAAGGTTTGAAAATTACAGATATAAATATGCAATATATGAGACCAATATGGAGGAGATGGAATGTGGAGTGTTGTATAGCAAATCCGTGGAGCAGTTTTGCAAGTGAGGAAGAGAGGTTTGAAAGCACAGGTGAAAAATATGGACTTATTCCTTTGCCATGCAAATGCATGGAGCGTTCACAGGACATGTCTCATGAGCATCGCTCAGGACTGAACCATCAGGTGGGGTGTCAGCGTGGAAGGGCAGCGGTTGCTCTAAGCACATTCACTTGACTACCTGTATACCAGGTCTAGAGAATGCAGAAACTAAAACACTGGTGGCTGCTGCTCGGCTTTACCTTTCCCATGCTCACATTCTTCAAGTCAGGTGTTGAAGCATCTTAAAATACAGTGATCGTGTTGCTTCAGCTGAGGCTTCACTGGTGCCACTGAAGAGAATGATTTATCTCCCTTTCTCACATAACAATGTTTTTGGAGTGATATTTGAGTTTTGGTTTTGTTACTGGTTTGTTTGTTGGTTTGGTTTTTTTTCCTTTCTGCAGTAACAATGTATCAGCTTACCTAGCTTTGATCCGTGATACCATCACAATTTAGTTTCTGCAGTACAGCTGCCCAGTCAGCTGCCTCATGTTGTGTGTTTGGACCACTGTTTCC
Organism: Aramus guarauna; assembly: GCA_013400195.1. Classification (NCBI taxonomy): domain Eukaryota; kingdom Metazoa; phylum Chordata; class Aves; order Gruiformes; family Aramidae; genus Aramus; species Aramus guarauna. The sequence goes on along the minus strand of VXBL01006450.1, from coordinate 411,548 downwards.
TTTCTTAAGTCCAGAGCTTTGCTCTTGCTTCTATTGAACTTCGTTCTAATGACTTCTGCGTTGCCAGTTTATTGAGTTTGGAAGACAGAACTAGACTTCGTAGCTGAGTGCTTGCAAACGCTTCCCGTTCAGCTTTGTTCATAAACTGTATAAACATGCTGTTTCACCATCGGAGTTAATGAAAACATTGCATAATGTCAGGGTGATAGCTTACTGCCAAACTTGGAAGGCTTGTTTTGTACTCTTGGAGTACACTTTGTGCACAACTGGAAAAAATCTTGTGGTTTAGATGAATCTACAATATAGTCGTATTTTACTGTGGGAATGTTACAAGACATCAAAAGTCTTACTATAGTCTAAATAGCTCAGAGTTACTGCTCCTTCCTCCTCCCTCCCCCTCACTGCATGAATGATCAGTTAAACGAGGAAGACAGGCTTGTTTGTCTTTAAATGCATTCTGGCTGGGTTTTATCACCTTATTCTAGTATTTTCTTACTTTTTTATTACTTTGTTTATTCCTCTGCTGTGTGTTCTCTGTGTGGAGACTATTCTGTTTTCACTTACAAATTAAGCAAAAAAGCAGTTGTCTCTTACTTTCTCAAGCATTAATTTCCTCCCCGAGATTATCCTAATTTAAAGAAATGGCTTTCTGTCTACAAGAGAGGAACAATCAGTCTGAAGAGTGCTTTTGCTCTTCTCCTTCCTTCTTTGCAAGTCAAACTCTGATATGTGCCTATGGGTCTGTTTGTTAGTAACCAGATTAAGAGACTTTCTTCCACCTTGTTTGGTGGTTTGGTATGGAAAGAGCTCACTCTTTGGGTTCAGCAAAAGTTTGGTTGCTACCTCCTATTGGAAATGTAACTGAAGGAGTTCTGGATGTATCTGTGAGGAAAGCTGGAGGAGGGATTAAGGAAGACGAACGCTTGATTGAATGCTTTTCTTCAAATTCTTATGAGGAAGGATGAGGCATGGGGATGGGGGAAAGTGAGCTGAACCAGTGTGTTCAGTTGTGGAGTGAGTTAAGTTTGGAGATCTGGATAAGATCCTGGGTTTTAAAAACAAGATTTATTATTATGGCTTATATTAACTCTGTGAAAGATTTTGTGAACATTTTTTTAGCAAAGATCATGTGCCACAGTGTGCAGATCAGGAAGTGAAAATCTCTTTTGAAAAAGGATGAGTGGTGTTTTAGTGTCCTATATTGCACTGTGATATAGACACTTTAATTTTATAATATCTTCTCAGCAAAATGTCACAAAGCACTTAAACTTTTCTGTGGTAGAACGATGTAGCCAGTAAACAAAGTAATAAACTGGAAATGAGGTGCTTCCTGCTTAGTGGAGCTGTCACTCCAAAAGCGTTTGGGCAATGCTTCGGGCTTGGTTGCCACAGGTAAGTGCAGGTTGGGTGATAATGAGCTGGATGGAGGTGACGCGGCTCCCTGGCCCAGGAGGAAGCCGTGCTGGCAAACACGCTCCACCACGCAGCGGCACGTGTGAGAGGCTGCATGTGGCGAGGGAGGCTAGCTCTGACGGGCAGGAAAGGGTGGGGGGTGTCTGCTTTTCCGATGTGGATTACTTTCAAATCAGAACAGCTTATTCTTTAAGAGAAAGAAAAGCTAAAACTGTTTAGGATAAAAAACCTGACCAAACTGGCAGGTGGTCAGGATATTGCACTCAGATTCCATTTGTAAGGCATGAAGCCATCTAGCCCTAATCTTTGGGGAGAGCAGATTTGTCCTGATAACACTTAATATATAGATGCAGTGGATGAGGATGAGTGAACAGGAATATAAGCCTTTTTTTTTTTAATTGAGGGTGGAGTCTAGATTCTTTCAATACAACTCTGTCCTTGTACCCAAGAAAATGGAATGTATGCTCTTCTATTACATTTCTACCACAAAAATTTAACTTAGAAGAATTCTTAGCTTTTAGGTACTTAAATTCCTCCGCCCCCCAATAAATCTAAAGATAATCATTTGTAGAATTGGAAAATCCTGTTTTAGTTTGAAATACCTGTATTATGTTACTAAGTTTTCCTACCTATTCTGCACCACATACCTAGATGTTGACAGTGAGGCAAGTCCTCCCCTCACAGAAGTGGCTCTTGGGTTGGAAGAGTGCTTTTATCCATGTTCAACAGTGAGAGTTCCTCACTGCGTGCCTGTTCCTCAGAGAGAACAAACCATGCTAGTAACAACTTGGCTGTTTTGTTTTTGTTTGGTTGGTGTTGTCCATACTAGCTTCCTTCAGAGGGGCTCCTGTTGCTAAAACAGATGCTGCTGGAGTGGCATTTAGGTGGATATTTTGGGGCTTGCGGATATGCCAAGTCCATAGGCTTGGGCTATATAACTGACCCTTCTGGCCGTATTCTTCACTCGCTGAAGTGAGAAGCTTTGGCGTGCCAGATCAGATCCCTGGGCTGAAGCGTATTAGATTGGACTTAGGGCAGCATTGAAACTATTATTGGATCTGAGGTCTGCCAGCGTCTAAATGTTTTTAAAAATAAGCTAACATTTATAAATACAGATTCTCATGAGATGTGAGTTTATTGCCAAATGAAATTCTGCTTATTAAAATTAGAAATCCTCTGTGAAAACAGTAACTGAGGGGAACAAACCAACTACATGACATTTGTTAAAAGAACTTGCTCTGTCTACTTCACTGTTTACAAAATGCTGCTTCTGTTATTTAGACAAATGTCTACAAATAGCAACTATTAAATGGTGGTGAAATAGCCATAGCCTTTTGTCCTATCAGCAGCAAGTTTAGGGTAACAGTCCAGCAGTTACTAGCTGTTCTTTTAGTCAATAAGGTCTTGCATTTTAACTGTAATTATAGCTATAATAATGTCTTTCTCCATTCTGATGCAATACTTGGTCTACAGTGTTTTTTAGATTTTTGAAGGTGTCTCGCATCATTGTCTTTCAAGGTGGTAGTAAACCCTTCAGTCTTTGCAGGTAATTTGTATTTCGTGTTTAGACAGAAGCCAGTTTTTAAGTTTAAATTGGTTTAGAAGCGCGTGTACAATTGCATGGTTACCTCTGTACTACCAAGTACAAAAACTTCATGTATAAGTTGGCAGTTAAGGATGTCTATAAACCTGGGTGAATGCAAATACAGAAGAGTATGTCTTGGATTTGGGTGGGTAGTTAGACTTTGGAAGACTTCCCATTTGTTACATATTCCTTTTTCTGCTTGTTGGGTGCACAGGGTGGGATGACTAGCCACGTGCAGTTACTCTTGATCAGCATGCATAACTGTACCAAGATTGGAAGAGATATTTTTATAAAGGTTACTTGTTAACAGTATAATCTTGAGTTGTAAGACAGTAATGGAAGTTCTCCAGCTGTTCTTAACAATTCAGTGTTATTCTGACCAAATCAAATGTTTATAGGTAACTTGTATTAATATATTTTAAATGTTTATAGGTAACTTGCTTGTCTTAATATATTTTCTTCCTTGTTAAATGAGCCTGACTAGTACTTTTCACTGGTGGTTGTTGCATTAACTGTTAATGTTAGCTTTGGGACCGAAGCTATTTAAAGTTGCTATCTGGGATGCTATTACTACATTATGTTGACTCAAAATGCAAAGGTGTAATGGGATAGTATGAGGACGTTCTTGGGGATAATTTGGAGAGAAGAGCTGTGCATGAATCAATGGAGGTGGATGAACACACAAGGAAGGAACCACTCAGCATATGTGAAATGCTAATGACGCTTCCATGGGTGTTCTCAATGGCAGAATCTTTAATATGAATAACCAAACAGCCTTACTGAGAAGTCTTCTGGACAACTTTGTCTCTTTAAGAGCAGTAAAAGGAGTTCTTCAGCTCCTCCCATACACATTTATTTTGATTTGACTGTTTTCCACTTTCTGGGAAGACATCCAATCTTTCTCTCCAGGTATGTAGTGCCCAGTAACCATGGGGCATTTATACTTTTCTTTTAGCAGTGATCAGCATGTTTCCCAAACCCATTGCTAAGTGTGGCTTTTTTTGTTCCTAGGGAACAACAAGTTGGACTTTCTTCTGAGGTATACTAAAAAAGGGAATGTTTCTGAAATAAGGATTCTCTGCTTGCACTTATGCCATGCCATCTGTTTTACATTGTGTATCCTGTGAAGTTAGTGATTTTTTTTTTTTTTTTTCCTGTTAAGATCCCTGGGAACCAGGTTGGTAAGTAAATACATTTTGGTTTGTAAACTTCTTTAGTGAGACTACCAGCAGGTGACTGCTTACACTAGTTTAACCTCTTAATGGTGCTGTGCATGCAGGGATTCCTTTTGCCCACTGATGAGCCTTCGGGATTTCCAGGGCATGTTTCACACTTCTCTGCGCTGCAGTACATTACGCTTCTTTTTCAGGGTGCTGTGCAAGTATCATCTTGTTGTTAAGTGTAATGGGGGAGGGCAGGGCAGAGAGAGAACTTCAGCAGAGAGTTGAGGATGGTATTAGCCTGTATCCTCAGTACGGTCGGTACCACCGTGGGAAGTGGTGGGGTGGCTCCCAGTGGGTGGTGGTTTCCTCTGAAGGTCAGGAGAGGTGCAGGAAGAGCTGCTGTGGCCAACACGCTCTTTTTTCAGAGTGGTGGGAAGCCCTTCTCCCCTGCCAGGTGTTGTTCTCCTTGGTTCCTTGCCAAGGCACTAGCCCAACAATGTAAGTGAGACAAACCGTGGCTCAAATCATGCTTTCAGGCAGGTCAGCAAGTTTGATAGAAAGCTTCGTCTGCTGGCTTGGAGGAGCAGAGAGGGTGGTTAGGAGCAATAGCTGAGTAAATGTCTGCGATGACTACTTGCTGAGTACTTAGTGTTTTTGTATTCTGCAAATTAATAACTCAATTCAAAGCGATTGTTTCAAGCAAGGCATGCATTGGTAGAAGTGTGCTTTTGTTTTAGCTTGTCTCTACAACTAGGCTGTGTAAATATAAGGTGGCAGGAAGTCATTTATGCTTTGCTCCTTAGGGGTCATGTGCACACCTCACTTTTCCTGCACAAGGCAGGGCTGGTATCGAACCGGAGTGTTTTTCTAAACTAACTCGTTACTAGACATCCTGTGCTTTGGCCCCTCAAAGGCTGAAGTTGAGTGTTTCTTGTAATGTAGGGATGATGCCAATTATGTCTACTGGCAAGTGCCGCTGAATTGATGCGTAGTCAACTTGATACTGCGATGAACCACACTCGGCTGTGATTTCCTGCTTTGAGAAATGTGTAGGACTGCTTATTCCTAAAGTTTGTGTTGGGATAAAATCCGTTCTTATCAAGATCTCATCTTTTTTAATTTTAGTAAGTGTTATCCTATTTGTGGCAGAAGGTGGGTTAAAACGCCATCTGTTTATCTTGCTTATTACTAGTCACTTTGCACAGTATAAAAACTGTGAGGGTATTAGTAGTATTTTAAGTGCAGCTACTTTATGATGGTGGAATATGCAGCTTAGGGTAAAGTCTGATGTATATCCCTGTGTGCTAATGTATTCTTTTATGTTCAGTCACACTAGCAATGTCCTGTTATCGTGTATCTTGTGCCTCTGCTGGAATTTGTGGAAGAATATAATATCAAACCAATAAATGAGTAACAGGCTTCAAGGTGGGTTTTCTTTGGTGGAATTTCTAATATTATAATTTCTAAATTTAGCATTTTGTTAGGCCAGATGCATCCATTTCTGGGGTGTTCCTCCACAAATATGCGCAGAGCTCGTGTATATCTACAGCTAGCTGAGGACAGTAAGCTTAAAAGCTGGAGTGTTGACATGCTGTCCTACTTTTACTGTATTTGAAGAATATCAGGAGTGAAAAGGATCTTTGTGGCTGCACTCCAGTAGCCCCATGTGGGGAGACTGTTGAGGAGCATTATGGTGGGTGGGTATGCCTGTCTTCTAGAGGCAGCTGCTCCTCACTAAGACATTGCTAGCTGGCCTGTAAAAACAACTGGTGGCTCTTGGGTGCTGCTGCTGCCGCGGGCCCCCTGACAATTGAGTTAGGGTTGTTGCTTCTGCCACTTAGCAAAACTTTTAAACATACTGTGTTTACCAATGTGATAAATATCCCTCTTACCCCTCCCAATCCTCCCATAGATACTGAATAACTGTTTCATAGAAAGTCATCTGAGTACTTTCTTCAAAGGCAAGGTGGTTGCTTGATTAAGAAAACTTGAAACTGCTTTTTCAGACAACTATGTAAACTATGGTGTTTGTGTAGAAGTAAATGCTCCATGAAAGAAAAATACTTGGAAGGCAAACAGATAAAATATACAGGAAACTTGAATGTCAGTGACTAATGAAATGGTACGTTTTGCGTTTAACTTTCTGTAAGGCACTATCTGTATCTACAGTCTTTACATGAGCCAACTACTAAAAGGTATACAGCTTTCCTTGGATAAAATGTCTACTTAAAAATCCGGTATAGGCTATGTTTTCTCACGACCACAGCTAAATGATACTGCTATATAAAATGTGAGTGGGGAAAAGTTGTTCTGTGAAGTAGCATGTTTTCCATGCTCTTGAATGGGTTAGTGAGCACTACTGGATTTTGAATGGTTGTGAAGACTAGTTTGATCTGGGCTTCTCATAGTCTCATGGCACCTTAATTCCAGAACAAGAGGTTTATTCCTGTTTTGTGATATGGTTAGGCTGAGAGTAAGATTTTTCTAATGTGCTGATTGTGTTAATATGATGAATGTCACCTGACTTCAGTTCTTGTAAATAGGTAGGAACCGGATGAAATTGTTTAATGTGGAAAATGTGTTTAGGCTGCACCTAGAATAACACGTGCAGTTTTGAGTCTACTCTCTTGCAGTAACTTAATAAATCAAGCCCAAAAGTGCCTGCTAAAAAATTGAGGAGGTGGCCATAAAAAAACCTGAAGCAGGGAGCTCAGTGGGTTTAAGGCCTACAGTAATGCGAGGAGAGGTAGCGATGGGACTTCCCATCCCTCTGCACTGCCTGTGCGGTAAGGGTTAGCAGGATGAGGCAGCGGAGCCGCTTCCAAGCGGCCTGAGCGGAGCAGTGGAAAAAGTGCCGTGGGAAGTTAGCTTGTGCTGGCTGGGGCCGTCGTCTTTTTCCACTCCAGATGTACATATTCATCGCCTCACGTACACCGCCGCTCGGGGCCGAGTCTTCAGAACTGGCGCTGTCTGTGAGCGTTGGGTACGCTGGCACTACGCGCTCACGCTCCAGGGCTGCTCCGAGCTTGGGTTTCTCGCCGGTGCCCGTAGCAACGTGCCGCTGTGCGCCCTGCGCCGCCCGCGTTCTCCTCCCGCAGGCGGCAGACCCGGGCCTTCAGTGCCTTTCACATCCCGCTGCGAGCGGGAATCGGGGCCGAGTGCCAGCCCGGTGCCGGCTCGGCGCTTGCCCCCCGCGGGGCTGCGGTGGGTGCTCCTGCCCGCCGGGAGGTGGCGGTGCCCGGCACTCCCCGCCCTCCCACGCGTGTCGGCATTTCCGCGCAGCCTGTTCCCTAGGCAGGGGCACGCGTGGCAGTAACGCTCTTTTGTTGCTGCCAGTAGCGCTTTAGTACCGACTGTCGCGGCTGCCGCTGCTGCGGGTTTTCTCCCCCGCCCGCCCCCGTTCACCTGCCCCGGCAGGGCGGTGGAGCCGGCCGGGGGAGGGGGGTGGAGGGCCGGGCCGGGCCGTGCCGCCGAGGAGGCCGGCGCTCGCCCGGCAGGGCCAATCGGCGCCCGGCCCTGTTGCTATGCTCGCCCCTACTCTGCCTCCTTTGTGGAAGATGCCGTGGGCACCCACCCGCGCCGGCGCGCCGGCCGGGCTGGCTGCGGGAGCACAGGGCCGCGCGGAGAAGGTGTGTACCGGCAGGGAACCGGGACCCCCCCCGGCTGCTCCCGCTCCCCCCCGGGCTTGGCTGGCTGCGCCGGGCGGCAAGGTGCGGGCCCCGGCGGCATTGCTCGCCCTGCCAGAGTTAGGGTGTCCTTGGAGTGTGTGGCTGAGGAGATCGTTTGAAGAGGGGTTCGGGGGCTCCGGGAGGAGGGGGCGGGGAGGAGCGGCGGCGGGGAGGCTTGGAGGCCGGTGGCGCCGGGCCGGAGAGTCTTCCGGGGCTTGAAACGAGTTCAAACTGTGTAACCGTAAGAGTAACCTGCAATTTTTGTTGGTGTTTTTCTGTGAAGGGTGATTTAAAATCCGGCTATACTAAAGTTTGCCTCTCCGGCTGAGCTGAGGAAGTGTGCTGTACTTAGTCTGTAAATAGTTCCTTTAAAAAACCAAACAGTTTCACCATATGTTCTTCCTTTCGTTCCGTGTACTGAGCCTATGCTGGATTTTTGTGAGGTCTTCTCTTTCAGCCTCCCTTTAAAGGAAAGTAATGGACAGCCTAAAAATTAACTCTGTTAATTCATTACATTGTTAGGGCAGGAGTATTGAATGGCCTGGAACAGGAGGGGGGATATTTTTAAGCCTTAAAAGTGAGACATCTAGTTAAATGTCAAATCTGCTAACAGTTGTAGTTAGTGTAGCCATATGTAACTGCTTGACTCTCCATTGTTAGGGAGGAAAAAAAACCCTCTCCCTCTCCCAAAAACACCCTGAAGCTTAACTGAGTTTCTTCTGTGCCTTGTTATGTAGGTCAAGTTTCTCTCTTTTTTTTTTTTTTTTCTTCTCCAGCAGGAGGAAACTATTATGGTATTTTGATTTCTGCTAGAAACAATGCATGAAAGCATTATCAACCCTCTGCCACTACTTGTTTGTCTTGGGGCAAATGAAGCTGATGCAAATATGTCAGCTTTGGGGGCAGCTAAAAATACGTATTTTTAATTAGCAACTTACTGGTTGTTCAGCTGTATGCTATGTTTAAAGCTAATTAAATAGCCTACTGAACTCAGTGCTGAATTGGGGATGGGGATTATCCATTCCTTTTTATGCAAACCTGTTCTCTCAAAATGCAAATGTTGTTCTAACCGAGTGCTTGCATATATTTTCATCCTAGAGCGTGTTGATATTCCTCTGAAAGGTACCGGAGCTCTAGCTTAACCGAGCCTGCTGATGTTAGATGTTCACCTCCTGATACAGAAGGAGGAACAATTCCACTAGTGTACTCTTGTTGTTTGTGTGGGAATAGTGATTCTGAATCACTGAAGTATTGCTTTATAAAGTAGTAAGGAATTTTTGAGAGGACAAAGTGAAATTTCATAATTGCATATATTAACTTTTTAAATGGGTTAATGTCTGAGATTTTGCTATGTAGAAAATTACCATATATTAGGAGAGATGAAGGCAAACTAAATTCTTGGCTGAAATTCGGTTAAGCCTTTAAATTTTGACCCTATGTAACATTTTATTCTTTTGAGTACCAGAAGACTATTAAAGCTTAATAAGATGACTTTAAATGTGGAAACTTGTAAATAGCTGAATTGTGCTGTGTGACACAGTTCAATTCTAAAACTATCAAAAATGTTTTATGGATTCAAAATTCCATAGTAGGCCCTGGTGTCCATTTTAAAATGAGCAGTCTTTTACACAGCTTGAGAGTTGTAATGTCCTCATTTATCCTCCCAAATAAAGTTTAAAACCAATTTTATGAACCTGGCCATTCTCCCAGATTTTTTTTAAATGAGAAGCATGTATTGTCTCTTTTGTAACTTTTTTACTTTTGCAGGTTACTGTTTAACCACTTAAGGGCAGGCCTTGTAGGTGAAGGTTAATAGCATTGGAAAAGTTACCCGAGGAGCTCCACGCCGCTCCACCATCATGAATTTCATCTCCGTTCTTACAGAGCTCCTTGCATTTCTGACAAAGTACAGTCTCTGCCTTTGGCCTGCTAGCCTTATGCTTTCCCTCCACCCCACCCTCTAAATATCTAGACTGCAAATGCTGAAAGAAACCTACTAAAAGCTGGAGGTAGGCTCACTAGCTAGGAGGAAGATATTGGGTGGTCAAACATGTTCTGACAAAGTTCCACAAGATAAATTACCCACCACTTAGATGACAATGAACAGGTTGTAACATCAAAGTTTTGAGAGATGAGGTAGGAAAGCACAAAGAGAAGATGAATACAGAAAGAAACTGCAGTAGAAGAGGTCAGATGTCATGAAAAAAGTTTGCTCTGAGCTTTTTATTTTGTCTTTCTTTATTTCAGATAAAATAATGGGATTCTTAATCTACATTCCTCACTTGAGGACACTTCCTAACAAGTCCTATGCTTTTTTCTGTGTGCTTTTTTAAGTACTCTGATAGCTAGTTCTGTTCTAGCAGCAGTGCTGCAGAGGTTTCCAGCTTGTAGGTGTGATTTCTAACTGACATGGTGTTGTAATAAAGTTATAAGAATATCAGCTCCTACTTAACCTGCGTATGATATATCTAATGTTTAATGTGATTTCCATCAAAATAAAATCCTTGAGTGTTTCTATCTCTTCTCCTTGTGAATATTCTTTAAAAACTTTATTATTAACAGTGCAAATGCACTGTTTGGTTTGTTTCTCATTTTCTTGTTTTTCAGTTATTCCGGGGAAATAATAAAAAAAGGCAGCTCAGCAGCATTACTAGGTGCCTCACACATAGGTAGAAAATGTGCTTCACAGTTCTTCCCCAGTGTGACTGTATTTATCTTGGGCTTAGTTAGGTATGCCATCAGTGTTCGCATAGCTTCTTGGAGCTGAACCAAGTCTCTGGAGTTGACATGGTTTGATAGTCAGAAAGCTGCCCTGGATGTAATTCACCAGCTTTCACATGTGAAGTTGAGTATCTGTAATGGAGGCTTTTCCTGAACATGCTGAATGAAAAACTTTTTCAGACGCTTCTAGACTTTTTAGTTGCATTGTTCTCATTGGAACCAGAAGTAATGAAACTCTGAGGTCTTGTTTTGATAACAGCATCGCGTGGGTCTCTAATAAACCATCGGATCTAGCCTATACGCCTGTGTGTGTGGTTGTATCTACCAAATCTCTCATCTTTGTAGAGTCTGAGAAGGCATCTTAGCCAGTGCTGTCTCTGCACCAGGTCTTGCCATGCTGAGATTGCTAGCGTGTATAACAGGCTGCTGGTCTGCTTGTCATCTGAACGAAAGACTAGTCTGGAAAATACTGTCTTGTTATTTGGATTTGTGAATTAGTCTTCTGATGCTCTGCAGCTCTCTTTCCTTCCGACGTAAGTACTTTTTTTTTCTTCCACTCTATGAGTTCGGAGGATCTGAGCTTTGCTGGCTGTACCTGTGAACAGAGTGCTTTTAGCATATGTGAGGCAGTGTTTAAGGTGTTAAATGACTGAAATAAGGACTTCCTGCTGAAGGCCTCTTACTTGCTGCTAATAGTACTGATTGTTTTGGTTGGTTGTTTTTTTTTTTTTTTTTTTTTTTTGGTTGTTTTTTTTTTTTTTTTTTTTTTTTTTTTTTCTGAAGTAGTTTTAGGAACAATAGAAGAAACAGTTGTGTTGTTCCCCTTTTGTCATTGTATAGCCTCCTACTTTCTTCTGAGACCATGATGTGTGAGGAGCAACAAGACTAGCCTGCTTTCCTAGGACTAGATTCAGAGTCAGTATTTTGCTTTAGGTTATACAGGTTTGGATGAAGACACTGAAGTCAAGATAAGGTAAAAGATTTTTAACTCCAAAATTCTAAGCTTGGAAATGTGAGAACTAAGTTTTTGTTTTCTTAATGTATACAGCTAGTAGACAAATGTATTTCAGATTCTCTTGGAGGGTACAAGGCAGTATTTCCTTGCTAGTAACATGTAGTTGAGTCTATGCTGTTCAAACTCTGAAATAAAATTACAAAACTAATTTCTGCTGCAATATTGAGAAGATGGGATATAGAAGGTTGAGGGATGCTGTGGAACCTGGGAGTATTACTTACAGTGGAGTACGCTTAAATGGGAGGGATATAGCCTGTCTTGCAGTGCAGACACATCATCTACTGTCTGATGAAATTATTTTCAAATTGATATCTCGAACAATAAAGCTGCTGCTTTATGATGGTGTCTGCATAAGTGTATGCTGCTTCCTTGGTGAGAAAGGAGAATATTGACCAAATTTTAGTAATGGTGGTCATCCTACCTGAAAGATTGCTGACCCCTCAGATGAATTTCCACGTTAATTAGGAACTTTACAAAAGGGGCGAAGGTGGGGAGTTAGATTCTGTAAACTTAAATAGCAAGCACCAGTGCTAACAAGCAAGACTGTTGTTAAATAGTTAATAACAGATGGCTGAACTTCTGATGCAAATGATCAGACAGAACAAGAGAAGTTCTCTGCATCCTAACCTAGAGACTCTCACTGCTGCCATGGCAACTAACACTTTTTTCTCTCCAGTTTTAGCAAAGTTTATGAAACTGAAGATAACTTGTTGGGTTTATGACTTTTAAAAAAAATTTAAAAGGCAAAGCAGACTGGCTGGAAGAGAAAACGTAAACTAAGAGAATGTGGACATGAATTCCTAGAGGCCTTGTGTATTTTAGTTCCTGTAAGATCTTTCTGAAAGATATCTGAAGTACTGTATACTTTAAAATGTCTGTCAGTTAAAGCATTAGTTTAAATATAAAAGTTTATAATCTGAGCAGATTTATCTGAATCCTTTTCATTTAACTTAACATGAAAATGACCTACTGGAACTAGAGTAGCATTGCAAGGGGGAAAGGGCAGAAGGAGGTAAGAAGCTTTATGTATTTGACATGGTACAGAGGAGCAGGGAAGAACCTGTAGCTTGTGGGTGGATGTGGCCTTTCATCTGGCTTGCACTTGCATCCAGGCATTTGTCCTCCTCAGTAGGAGTAGAGGGATGTTGGTGGTGTTGGGTTGGTGGTTGGACTTGATGATCCTGGAGGTCTTTTCCAACCTTAAAGATTCTATAATTCTGTGTTGCTGTAGGACACTGGAGGTCTGTAGCGGGGGCCATAGAGGGGGTTGAAGATGTTTGCCGCTGGACAGGGTAGGACCTTCTCCTCCCCTTTGGCTCAGTTGTTAAAGTAGAGAGTGTTCTGGAGAAATACCGCTACAGTCCTACTTTGTCCATGCTCTTTTTGCCAAGGTGCTTGCCTTTGGCTGCTGTAAGCAGGATGCTAGAAGGACTCCGAGTGCTATCTTTCTTATTTTTATAGCGAAGTTAATCTACAGTTCCTGTATTAACTATAGTTAAATTCAAAATAGAAGGTTCACTATCTCTTTAGGGATACACCTGAAGGAGTGTTAGTGTAGACTAAACTTCATGGTGCTTAAACTACTTACTGGAGGGAAGGGTTTCGAGGTAGGTTTTCATCTGGTCCCCTGGGAAAACCGTGAACAAGACCTTTGTGTCTTAATGAATGCAGGTCACTGCTTGTAAAGCATAAATGACCCTGTTTTATCAATGGTGTTGAGAACACATAGTTTCTTCAGCTCTTGCTGTTTTTCTGAGGTACACCTATGCCTGTGGGTCTTACACTGCAACAGTGACTTCTTTACAGAATTAAGTCCTTCATGTAGATGTGTACCAAGCCACTATATTCTCATATGGTATTTCCGGAGTGTATCATATTGCTGCGTTTGTCTAGATGGATCGAGGATTTCTTCAGCATCCAGGTGTATAACTAGGTCATAATATTACTCTTAATGAGAAGGGAAATAAATTCCTGGAGTTCTTACCTGAAGATTATTATTATCTGATACAAATGTAAGAGGCACATTCAGGTATTACTTTTTGCTGGCTATTGCACAAGCATGGAACAAAAGACCATCCTCACCTCAGACCTTATGTGAAATCGATGACTTCCAACAGTGGGCTATAAGGAAACAAAGGGATAAAACTGATAAGACTGATAAACTTGTGCTCCCAGCTACAGGCTAACAAGCCTTTATCACCTTAACAGAGAAGCTGGAAAGCAGAGTCATTTTGCATCAGACATTTTATTCCCTGCCATAGGACAGCACTGGGTGAGGAAGTACAAGTGATTAAAGTGATCAGAGGCTAACTGGAAGTTTACTGCAATAGTGAGTGGGAGTCAACAGGAATGGTGGTAAGCCATGGAAGATCTTGAAAGTTTTTTAAAAAAAAAAAAAAAATAATTTGCTTGTTATGAAAGATGATGTTTTGAGAGGCAAAAGAGACAGCAGGAAAATACGGTTTCCTGTTAAGACACCAACCAGATGTACTTTCCTCATAAGGCTGGATGCTGGTGAAACATCATCTTTTCTATGTCTTTTTCACACTCATTTTCGGTGATTAATTCCATGAGAAATCCTGTGGGCATCGTTGGCATTTCCCAAGCAGGCAGATAAAGGCACTGCCATCTGCTAGCTGAAGCCCAGGTGGCATTCATGTGGTCAGAGGTCCCCACTGGCAGGGTGTGTTTCCACCTTCATCACAGCTTGGACTGGGATGAATTTATCTCTGAGGAAAATCTTAGTATTTCAGACCGTGTTTTTTTCATAGTCAAGAGTAAAACCAACTCACATGGAAAGGAATTCTCCATATGCTCTTTCCTAGGGATCCGACCCAGCAATAAGAGTGTAGTGAACCCAATTTGTGTGTTTTTCTGGGGATAAAGAGGGCAGGTTGCTTGTTGTCTGGATTCCCATGTAGATTCTGTTCCTTTCAAGATCAGTCACTAATTCAGATGGTAAAAATAAAATGTTCTGTGCTAAAAATCTCAGATATGTTTTTTATTAATTCTTGAAGATAAATGATTGCAAAAAACAGCTGTTTACAGTAATAGCCAATGAAGTCATATGTAAACTTAAAATTTTTTTGGACTATACTCTTATACACTTCTTTGTTATCTCTTAAAAAAAGATCCTCTTACTCCAACAAAAATATATGTTGTTGTCACTTGATAGTAAAGAACTTTTGTTGTCTTTATTGATTTCTAACAGAAAATGTCTCATCATCTTGGTAACTGAAAGAGTTGACCAAACAAGTATGTCTATCAGGCACTTGGATTCTGTAATGTTTGGGGCTTTTTTTTTTTTTTTCATGTTGCTCAACTCGAGCATTCACAGTAATTAAATCTATTAAACCTGTCAAGTGGGTGAATCCTTAATGTTGCCTGACCTATGCTAGTAGCTGATGTGTAGCAGGTAGTGACTTTTTGGCATTTCTGAGCTGAAGGCAGCTTGGAACAATTTTCCCTAAAAGAAAGTAATTTTGACATAATCTGATTTAAGTTTCATTGAATATTTACTTTGGACATTAATACCTTTTCTGCTGGTCTACATATTTTTCCCCTGCTGTGTACTTTTGATTAGATATCAAGTTATCAAGAAGGAACTGCAGTTGAGTTTTGTTTGTCTGTCTTTGCTTATGTCGGTTGTCTTTGCACAGAATACAAACGAGGCTGTAGAGGGCCTTGAGCTTTGACTGAATAAAAACTGTTGTTCTTCATACGCTGCTCGTGTACGCTATTTTTAGTGTAGTGTTTTGTTTTTCCTAATAATTTATTGCTCTGTCTCTTGACTCACAAGTCACCTGATTCTAGGGCACGCAAACGTAGAGGTTGGATCCTTTGCTATTCTATAAACTGGTAGTTTATCTTGAGGAGCAGCATGCTGCTGAGATTGGGTTGGAAGTGGTCGTGGAGGGGTGAGCTCTGTCCCTTTGGTTCTCTGGAAAATATGTTCTAAGAATACACAGTACAGGGTGTTACAAAACACACGTGCAACCAATAAACTTGGAGCTGAGGCCAGGGATGATGGGTGACTTGAGGTCAGCGCTGTACAGGGAGACTTCTGCCTGTCTTCATTCCATGCCAGCAACGGCACAATCATCTGTGAACTCGCTTTTTCCCTTGAGGAGGGAGAATTGTTTTGAAGAGATACGTTATGAATACACCACTATTATTCTTGCTCTAGTAGTGTTAATTTTGGCACTTTGGATGAGAGTCTTGCATCTAGGGTTGTCATGAACTTGTTTTGTTCCACGAGGTGCCCAGTGGCTGAATGTTTCTGGTAGCCTTCAAAGCTGCAATGCAAGCCTGGCAGGATGGTTGAATGAAGGGGAGAGGGAAAGCAGACACTTAAATTTTATAAGCAAGTTAGTTATTTGAAATTTCAGTGGTCAAGTGGACCCAGTTTTTAAAAAGGTACTTTCCAAGATATATGTATGTGTGGAAGGTCTGAATGCCCCAGAGCTTTATTGGTCTGATTTTTTTCTTTCTTTCTATCTTTCTTTCTTTTTTTTTTTTTTCTTTTTTTAAATCTTAAAGTAAGTTAGAACTGTAACAAGATGAATGTCACTCAGCTAGGTCCTGGTGGTTCTTCAGATTGTGTGAAAACAAAGGAACAAAACCCGAATCCATCAAGCTATTCAGTATTTGCACAGGTGAAATAGGTCTAGACATGTAAAATAACTATTCTGATGGTTTGGATAGAACTGAAAGTTCATTTCTGCCCAGGCAGTTGCAGATTTTTAATTCCTGGCCCATTAGGTCTTTTCAGCCTTGTGGAAAATTGCATAAACTGTGATCTTCTCTAGAATTTAAAAATAAAGCAAATAAACTTTCACCTTTCTGGATCTTGAGTTAACTGCAACAGGGATATCAGCTGACCGAGGTAACAGTGCTGGCATTCTCAGGGCTTTCTTTTCATAACATTATAGTTTTTATAGGTTCCTCTAAGACAACAGAGTATTTGAAATTGAGTGTTACGTGCCCTTGAGGGAGAGCGCTTGCTTTTTGGGTGGGTGCAGGGCTTATGCTATGCTGATCAGTTGCTGATGGCACCTCTTTTGCCCTCTTACCAAATTTACAATGCTAGTAACGAAACTGAAACTTTTTGCAAATGTGACCCATCTAGATGATGATCAAAATTCTTGTCCCTGAAGAAATGGCATACTAATCATGCACGTGGGAGACCTCAGTTTTTCTGTTGTGGGTTTTTGTTTTGTTTTGTTTTTTTTAATAGTCTTATAATAGATTACTTTCACCAAAAAGCGGGCTAGGTCACAGTCGTGTTTTTTCCCCAAAACATCTAGACTTCTGCCCACCCCCATCCCACAACCTTTTTTGGCTTACTGTTTTGGGTTATTTCGTTACCACAGTAAAACTGAGAAATTGTGATATCTATTAAAAATCGATACTGGTTGGTAGTTTTGAGGAGATTTTCAATGTACAAGAGAGTCCTCAGTAGTCTTTACAAAGAGTTGTCTTGTGTCTTGCTGTGCATTGAAAAAAAATACTTTTCAAGAGATTAAAAGCAGGGAGGAATTACTGAGAATGTTTGATTTGTGCAAGTTTAAATTAGCTTATGAAAGTCAGTAGTTCCTGACTTCAGAGGCTGAAGATCATGGCTATCAAAAACTGTCGGTTGGGCTTCTTTGGTACCTGACCGTAGCGTGAAGATGGGAGTGTGTGGCTACTCGTTGCAAGTTTCGGATTGTGTGGAAGGCTGAGTGCTTTAGTACTTAAAAAACTTCACTTGCTTTGACAATATTAATGTGTTGAAGGCTGAGTGGTTAGTGAAGGGTTTCCATAACGTGTGATCCCCTAAGTCAACATGATACTTTTTTCAGGGGTTTCCCCGACTCCAGCAGCTGTGGCATCCCTGCTGATTCCACCCAGAAATGAGTCACTGCTTTCACACTGCATTTTTCAAATTCAATCTGGTTTATTTTCAAGAGCTCTGACTGTGTTCTGAAGCAAATGACGCGTGATGTAACCGTTCTTTTTCTCACAGTGATCTTAGGGAAGAAGAATACTTGTTTTTGGCCGATGATTGTAAGTGGAAGTGGAACCTGTGCTCACACAGAGCATAGCTGGCCTTCCCCGGCAGGACGTTTGTGTGCTCCCATTACAGTTTTGTTTGTTCAGCCCTTAATGACTCTTCCAAATCATTCACTCAAAATCTGAGAGTTGAAGGCTGCTTTACCTTCCTCCTCATAAAAGATGTGTTATTTTATCAATATTAACAGGAAAAGAAGACTTGAAAGTATATTGTCAAAGTTTTTAAGGAAAAAAAAAAAACAACAAACATTTAAGGTGATGAGATAAAGCATGAAATACCTAGAGACTAATTTTTAGTGTTAGTCGGGAAATTTTAAACCCCAACGTTTTTTGGCAAGCGTAACCCTACATCACTATGAATGCTGTTTCCAAAGATACTTGCTTATATTGTGAAGATGAGAAGCTACAGAGGAATAAACTGAGTAACACTTGAGCAAAAATACGGTCAGCATCAGATGCAAGCCTGTCCTGTTTTAAGTAGAGGGCTGCGCTCTCTGGCAGCTCTCATAAGCATTGGAATACCAACTGTAGGATTTTTAAACAGTCCCGTGTTGTTTTCCAGTAACATCTGATAGTGATTTATTATCACAAATTACTGCTTTCCATCTTTAAACCAATCTCCATATAAAATATTGCAGGAGTCTGCAAATAGTTGAATGTTTGTCAAGCTGGATTGTTAAAAATTAAAGAGGAAACGCATGTCTGTTGTCCTGAATTGTGTTGTGTTTAAGGCCTCAAATAAAATTTCTGGCATGCATTTTTATTTATGTATTATAAAAATGCTATCACAGCTGGAGTTTAACGCAGAGCTGCCGTCAACCTGTTTAATGGGAGGGATGTCTTGGCTTCCAAATGGAGTTAGACCTCCCAGTACTCAATTGTTGCGACTGTAATATGGATCATAGGCCTTCAGAAAGAGATGAGGCTTGGCCAAATACATGTGCTTTTTCATTGTGAATTCATGTTGGGCTTCCTTTGAAAAGAAAGCAATGGCTATGGAGCCACTGCAGTATGGTATTTACAGCTAACATAAAAGTTGAAAGCCTTCAGTTTGTATGTCTTCAGCCATGTAGTTGCTGCTAAGCTGGTTCTTGAATTAGCATGTAACAATAGCGGAGATGGTCATCTGCCATTGTCCTCCTCATCTCCAAACACAATTCCCTTGGCTGGGGAAGCCTCGGTGAAAGATGAAAGTCATCAACATCAGTGAAGGAAGCGTGGAAAAAAAAATATAGATTGAATATGTATCTGGAAATCTCGTATTGGAAAATCTATATTTTAATATGAGTGCTTAACTGCTTTTCTAGAAAACACCTTAGGAAGAATTCTTCACATATTCTATAAGCTTAAGTGTGCTGTGTTTTCTGTTCTAGGGTGACACACGGCTCCTTCAGCTCCCCAAACCAAGCATGTTGGATGCGGTTTCACATTATGGTGGCAGTGACTGTGAAGCTAGCCTAGGTCTGATCTCCACATTGCCCTTGCTTACTCCTCTGAACTAGGGTGGGATTTAAAACAGCATTTCACTAATTTGCTTTCAATATAATTCTGCAAAATTTCTATCAGCATATTTACAGGGGTGATAAATCAAAGTATTGGTGGTGAGAGTGAAGGCTACATATAAACCCTTTGTTCCCTTCCAGTTACAGCTGTCTATTCTGTACTTAGTGCCACATACTTATTCTAAAAGACATGTCTTCTTTTCTTGTATGAGCTAACAGAAATAGCTGAAAAAATTGTTTTGAGTTGCAGAATTAGAAATCCTATTGCTTTGTCAAGTTTTTTTTTGTTCAAATAGGTTTATCAAGTCACACAGTTTGTTCAAACAATCTAATTTAGGCAGAGCATCAGCTAATCAAGGGAAAAATGTAAAAAAAACTAGAGAAGAATGAATGGAAAACTGATAAATTACTTAGTCTGCTCCTGATAGGTGTATTTGTTTCATTGTAATGTAACTTCAGAGGTTTTTGTGTAGTCATATTTAACAAAATCACAATAATATAAAGGAAAGCACAAATTGGTGTGTGCTTAAGTAAAGGCATTAGCTGAGACAAGTCCTCTTTGCTTTCAGTACCTGTTCGGTTATAGCATGTTGGTACAAGTAGCATCTTTTGTAACCTGTTCTGTAGATTAGTAAGTTTAGGGATCAGCAAAAAGCGTATATTCTGTTCCTCCAGCTGGCTTATTTAAAATGCTAAACATTGCAGCACTGAAAATCTTACAGCTTTACACTGACATTTCAGCACTTATTTACCCATGTCAGGATGCAGTAGAACAACTGTATTTGAGAATATAGGAGCTCTCTTGCAACTTTTGGTGAACTGAAGTTTAAAATAAGCCTCAAACTTCATGTTTTCAGGTGTTGCTTTCCTTCTACTAAATACAGACGATGAAATCATAATGATTGACCTACTTCACAATTTGTGATTTCCTTGTGAAGCAAGAAATGTTTCAGCTTATGTCATTCATTCTTAAGTATTCCTCTTCTTTGTCCAGCTAAGAGAAAATAAAACCTGTTTCCCTGATCAAAATGCAAATATTAGATCTAGAATTTGCCAAAAAAATCAAAAGCAGCAGGTTAAACTGTTGTTGCTTAGGTAAAAATAGAAAGCTACGGTTGGAAGAAAAGTGACTCAGTAAGCAGCATGGTGATGGCAAAATAGGATGTCAGCCAAAACGCAGGAAGCAAGATGGGAACACCCAGATCAGTAGCAGTCTGCATTTTACACTCTCTGAGAGTGGTAGTTTCTGAGATTACTGCAGGAAATTTAAGCTTTAAATTAATTTAATGGGATTTTATTTCTGTACTCATTAAGCTGTTTGAAACTAAATAAGTTTTAGTAAAATGTGAATTGTATGGTTTTTGGTTTTTTTCCAGTCTGATTTTAAGACCAGTGTCTTTTTGGTAACTTTACTTACGGTAAAGCTGCCTCTAGATTAGCTCTGGGTGCTGAGAGAGGCACCCAGCAGAAGCGTGTGGTAGGTGGGCAGCGAGACACACATTCCAGGAGTTACTGTGGTGCTGCAGTCCGGAGTGGAGCTGCTGGCACTGATTGGTACCGGTTGGAGTAACTTCATCAGCTGCCACGTAGCTGTGTCTTGATTTTTAAAAATCTCCCCTTACTTGTAAGATGACGTGCTTTGTTTTGTTTTTCTAATTGCAAGCTGGCATAACAACACAAAAACAGGTGAATTTCTTCCTATTCTCCTACACAAACCTAAGTAGATCCTGCGATTTTTTTTTATAGTTGATACTCTTATTTTCTTTGAATAGCAGGTATGCTTCAATTCTAATGTAAAGTTCTGATGCTGCCATTTCCTGCCTACAGCTGAGCTGCTTTGATAATCAGGGTAGTGGTTCAGTTTGGTACCCTGGAAAAAATCAGGAGACAGCAAGAATAAGATGAGGTACTGTGCTGATCTCCTCGTATTTTCATAATGCTTGTCCCCAAGCTCAAAGATCTAGAGCCGTAAGAATCTAAAACAGGAGTCAATGTGGGGGAAAAAATAGCTGTGTAGGAGTATTCCTAAGATAAGGTAACCAATTCGCATTGCATTTGCTTTAACTTAACTAATAGCTTGTTTCTTGAAGCAAGTAGACAATCTCATGACTTTAACTCTTGATAGCTTAAATTGTGCTTAAACTCTTAATATTGCAAGGCTTTTGAAGCATGTGACTTCAGAAATAATTACAGATTTGTAATACGCAGACACAACACGACTGCTCATTCAGAGAATCATGAATTTGGGGGGTTCAAGGGCAACTTTCTTTTGAAGTGAAACACAACGTGGAATTAATTAACTGAAGCATCCGTAGGTGTTTCTAATTCCACAAGCGAAGCTGTTAGTCAAATGTTTACATTGTGTTTCATTTCCTTTACAGTAGTTTCTTGAATCCCTGCCTTACTCTTAAAATCTGGAACTACCTTTATCCTACTTCTTGGAATAGCAAGATAATAAAACTTATTCAGAGTTGACTGTTTTGGAGGAAGGGCCTGGGAGCTTTTGCTGTAACTGTTTAAATGCGGAGCGTTGCCTTTGCTAGGAGGGGATGGGTCTGAATGCTGACGGTGCAGCTGCATTTTCTCCAGCGGACCTGACTCTCCTGCCGCAGGACTCTCAGACTGAACTGTCTCCTTACAGACTGCCTCTACTAAAAGTACAAAAAAAAAAATAAAAAATCCAAGTACATAAGTGATATTTTTAGTCTTTCAAAAAACCTGTAGCATGTGAAGGAAGCAGAGAGCAGAGGGCGGCGACTGTGCCAGGGTGCCCGCTGGGCAGCTGGGCTAGGGCAGGAGCAGGGCTTGCGTCAGCTGGGAATCGAACAGCCTACCCCATGCACTCTGTGTTTTGTTTAGTGTTTGGCTTACTGGGCTTCAGCTTTCTAAGAAGTGAAATAGAAATCTGATTACTTTAAATTGCTGGCCTTCAAAAATCTGTTATGGATGCCTAAAGATTTTCCAGGGAAGGTATGGACTGTTAGCATATTTAAAGGCAATTATTAGTTGTTTCATGGGCTCTCTAAGAAAAGAGCCTTCCAAATCAGTGGAGGTCAGGACTAAATGGATACTCAAGTTGAACAAAATGGTTTTTGAAGAGCTCCCCTGAGAAGAGGGGGACAAGCCTGGTAGATATCAGTGGTGCCCAGTGCGGTGTGAAAGGTGCTAGGACAATAAACTCTAAGCATGGACTAAGGGAGATTACAGTTGTGGCACTGCCTGGTCCTGACAGGAGGGTGGCACAGGGCAGGAGAAGATCTGCTGGGGCCGCTCGCTGCATCGCAGTCCTCGGGCAGGATGGGGCAGCAGCTTGCAGATCATCTTCTAGTGTTCCCTGGAGCACAGCGGGTTACGTGATACCGAATGTCTTCGTTTCCTGTCTAAGCCTAGAAAATAGATTAAATTCTCTTCTGATACATGTATTTCAGGAAAACAGTTTCTGTAGTTACTACAGAAAATGTTGCAATAGGAAAGGGAAGGGTGTTGGTCTGCACAAGTGTGACCTAGTTGGGAAGGGAGTCAGCTGGGCACAACTGGATTAACTGAAGTTTTGGGGTGGTCCTCGGGTTACAGTTAAGTGGATTTGTGACTCACTAGTACCACATACCTAACTTCCATAGGTGTTTTGGGATGTGAACCAACTTTTTTTGGGGGGGTGGCTTGAGTTCTTATTCTTTATTCCAGTGCTGCAGTGATTGTGCGTGTGTGTAGTGAACAGGAGAGGATGAGGATTTGAAGACTCTCTTTATGGCATCTCTGGTTAAATGGGCTTTTCTGTTTGTCCGGAAGATGTAGAAAATCAGTCTTTGTTGAGGTTGGTATGTAGGAGACAAAGGAAGACAAAATGATGTGCCTCCAGGTTTCAGTTCTCCTTCAGTATTGGATGTTTTGGTTTATGTGTAGTAGCTTCAGTCTAAAATTATATTTTTCACTTTTTTCCCTCCTAGAGTAGTCTGTTATCTGCTGCTATCTCTTGTGACCACCTGGTCAATAAACTTTAGTTTCAATCTATTCATTAAAGGGCTGTAGTGCCTTGTTACTTTAATTCCTATGTATTTGTGTCAACTAACTGGATTTTTTTGCTATTTTAAGGGGAATAAAACCCAGACACTGCTGGGATGCATATTTTATGCTATGTACTTTCCATGTTCCGTTGCTAGAGATGAAGCAGAATAATAATCATATTTGTATAGTTGGATTATAGGATTGAGATTATTCTATGCACAATATATGATGTGTGTCTTATATGGGCTGATTCATACACAAAAGCAAACAATTACAGCACACACACATTAAGACTTTTTTTAACTAAACACTGAGTTTGCTGTTTCTATAAATGTCATTCCACCCTTGTCCTCAATTACATCAACTTGCATCATCTGTGTCTGTTGTATAGGAACAATTACTGGGCTTCTCAGTGTTTATAGGGTGTTTTCTTTTATGAAAACTGTTAGAAGTTGCTAAATGATATAGAAATCTAGTGGAACTAAGAAAAAAAAAAAGTCAATATACCACATGAACTTTGGGAAAACATATTTCTCAATATCCATTGCTATTCACGCTTTAATTTTTTTTTTTTTTTTTTTTTTGAGTCCGGATCAAATACCTGGTTTGTAACATTGCTGACATTTTAAAGTGTTGGCCCTGTCTTTATAATGCTGTTATGAAAACAGGAGCATTTCCTAGTTCAATACTTACTGTTTATCATCCTTTAATGAGATGCAGTTTTTATTTTGAAACAACATCGTGTTTTTGTAACTGCAGCCAATACAAATGTCTCTCTAGCTGGTTGGGTCTCCTCTTCCATCCACAAGGCAAGAAACTGGTTGCCTCTGAAGTAACAGGTCTGATACAGAAACAGAGGCAGTATTTGCAAATTGAACTAAAAAATAAATTTTGTCTTATAAGTTTAGATAACATAATATTGTGTATGTATTCTGAGTCTCGAGTAATGATTATTTTGGATTTATTTTCCTTGCTGTATTCACTAGATCTTGCTTAATTACTAGATTCACGGGATCTTGCATTTGAATGTGCTTAAACTATCTATGGCTTATGTCAATTTGTTGTGTATGTCTGTGAAGACAGTGAGCATTTTAAGTATACAATATAAGTTTGGTATCAGAGTTTTTGAATGCAGAAAGGGGGTGGGCTTTTTACGTGAATCTAACCAGCTCAGCAGAAGCACTCAGGCCATAGGATAATTTGTGTAAAATCCAGTAGCTTTTGATCAAATGTGGATTCTTTCTGAAAAGAGAGGTCTACTGCTTCACATAGTAAGCTGCTAATGTTAATTAAAGGGCATGTCTATTTTATTGTTACTTGGCATTTAAGATTCTCTAGTGTAAACTTTCAGGTATCACATCTTACTGTGCACATTTCTGGTACAGTAAGAAGGTGTCGGAGATAGGATCTGTCTGGATAAGTACATGCAGATCTTGATCAAACTCTGTAATCTTTTCTTTAAAACCACAGATGTTTTTACGTATTTTAACTAAACAGAATTCCTCTGCGTGTTTTCCTAAGGATGATTTCCCCTTCGGTTTAGTCTGCTAAGCATGAGACAATTCTTGTTTAAATTAATGTCACTCCTGCTGAACACTTTCTAGATTTTTTGAATTTCTGTGTCAGAGTAGGAAAAATACTCCAGTAGTGATCCTTCCCGCTGTGACTTTAACATTACCGTGGCCTTTGGACATATAAAGATGAGCATGAGGCTTGTGTTAGCAGCAAGATAATGCTGCAATTATTTTTTTCTTTTTTTGTCAGCTGTAATACCCACATCCTTTCAGAGTCTTTCCAAATCCCATTTCCCTATCCCTAAGTATGACATGCCTATTGTTCACCAGACTTTCAGCTGAAAAAAAACCCCAAAATTGCAGGTACCTAATTTTGTAGGTGACTCATACCACTACTGAAATGTCTTGTCCTCTCTGTTATTTACCATTCCTTTAATCTTTCATGCACCCTTTATTAGTCATTTTCTGCCATCCATCAGATGAATGACCATTTTAACTCACGCCAGATGATTTAATGTATTGTTCACATGCCATATGGGGTCCCCCAGGGTAATTCATCTATCCTCTGGCTTTCCTTCTGCCTGAGGGCAGGCAGTGACCAGATGAATTGTCCTGGCAGCACCCTGCTCTTCTGGGGCCCACGGTCCCTTCCTGGCCGGGGTGCTCCCCAGGGTGGGGGCCAGGCAGATGGCATGGGCGACTGTTTTGGAAGAGCCCCTTCCTCGCTCTCCCCGAAGGATGGAGCCACAGGACTTGTGCTGGTTGTGGCAGTCCAGTGCCTGGCACCTTTCAGAGATGTGTGCATGCAGATGTGGCACGTATGGCACGGGTCAGGAATGCTGTACCAGCCACGTGTGCCACAGGCAGCTGTGGATGGGAAGATAGTCCCATCCTGGCTATAGCCTGTCCCTGCCGCCCAGTGTATTCCTTCAAAAAAGGGGAAGAAAGAGTCAGTAAAGGTGAGGACTCCTGTGCAATGAACTTGAGTTCCATGGCAGAGGGCTGACTTCTCTTATTTACATTATGTAGATCCCTCAAAATAGGCTGTAAGCCCTGGGGTCCGTGGAGTACAAGCCTGGACTAGGAAATACATATGAGCAAAAGCTAGTTTTACACACTTTACAATTTACATATGTGGGTAATTGCTCATTTAATTAGAGCTTTTGTTTCATGCATCCTTTCTTATATGGATCTCTCAAGTCTGTCTTGCCATGTTTGCTAAATGCTCTGCTATTAGGGAATGAAGACAAAAAAAGACTTTTGAATTCTTTTTTTCCCAGATGGAAAGGTATTTTATACAAGGTAATCAGAACACAAATAGCAATTAACTCTGCCCCTGTGGCAGTTTTGTTTTGGTGGATGACAGAGGACATAAACTAAAATTGTGAAGATGTCATGTGCTTTTGTTCCTCTAAAGCATAAAAATAAAGGTGAAGAACCACTGACAGCCTTGCCTCCACCTGCTTTTCTTTGCTGCTCTTAAAATAGACTTTGAAGTGAATGTATTTTAGCTTTCTTGGAAAAGAGATTTTTCTGTAACCTCTCCAGTAACTAAATAGTTTTGAAACTTTTAAGAGTTTCCAAGCAGAGAGGGGAATGACACAATCTGGTTGTACTTGAATCTGTTTGAACGATGCATGACATCCTCGTGATGAGGGAGGAGGAGAAGGGTGCTCTACAAAACACCATAAATCTGGGGACTGGTGCATCCTACCTCTGCAGAAATGGAGTGTGCCAGGGTAATTTATGAAGAGCAATGCCAGCTGCTGCTTTGTCTGCGGAGACTTGTTGAGTTTTAATTCTTTGCACAAGTTTAGACTGAACATGGTACAAACCGATGAATAATCTATGTTCTTGTGAACCTTTCCTATGTGTTAATGGTAACTAAAAATGGACCTCTCAAGCTTTGCTCTCAGCAGGAGGGACTCGCAATAAAAACCTTAAAGAACATTGTGTCCCACTTTTTCTAACAGAAGTAAATCTTTCTATTTTTTTTTGTCATATTCAATTTTAATGTATTTTATGAGGCATTGTGCCTTCTCTTTCTCTCTCTCATGTGATACTAACAATGCAAAGTCATACTGCTGTTAGACTTCTGACACTAGAGCCCAGGAAACATTTTTTCTTTTAGAGAAGCTGTGATCCAGCTGTGGTTCACAACACAAACAATTGTTTATCAGCATCACTGAAATGTGGTGCATTGGCCAGTTTCTACATGAAGCTTTCTTTAGAGTATTTCTAATTTTGTCTGCTTGTAGTGACAATGTTATGAGATGAGGAAAGATGTTTTGTGATGGTGCAGTAACTTGGGCCTGATGGGGAGTGCAGCCAGTCTGATACCAAGATCCATTTCCCATAGCTCTTGTTGTAAGTGTAAATTGAAACAAACCGCAGGGTCAGCCAACAGTTGAAAGCTTGTTATACAGCAGATGTCATTATTTTTTTTTTTCTTTTTGAAATGACAGATACTTTGGATGAATACTTTGAGTATGAAGCTGAGGAGTTCCTGGTCTCCTTGGCCTTGTTGATCACTGAAGGTCGAACACCCGAGTATTCGATCAAGGGCAGAACAGAGGGCTTTCATTGCCCGCCAGCACAATCAAGTCAGCCACCAACAACTAAGCATGAATGCAGCGACAAACTGGCTCAGGTATGACGGTACTCATTTCATTTTAAGTGTCGTGGCGTGCATCCTTGCTACCCTGATTAAAGTCAGCTGAGAACCCCATGGTATGTTCACAGTTAAGCATGAATAACAATTGCTTTCTGTCAGTCCCGTATTCACGAGTATGTAATTCAGTATTGTACTAATAATAGATCTGTCCTTAAAGTGAGAGCCTTTTATCCTTGAACATGAAATTCTGCATGACTACCTGAATGCAGTACCTATTTGAGTCTTTATTATGCAAATGGCTAGTGCTATACTTAGCATTTCTGGTCTGGGTTGGGGTTTTTTTGTTTTGTTTTTTGGGTGGTTTGTTTTTTTGTTTTGAGAACATGTAGGCTGACTTGCCTAACTTTTTGCTTTTTCCAGGTATTCTTGAAAAGTTAGTGATCCAAAAAACATGAGCACATCAAATCTAGCTAGTCTATTTGGGAGTAAGGTTGGAGCATCTCATCTCTCAAGTTCCTAAGTACTGTGTGAATTTAAGTTGTTATTCTTGCAACAGTTAGCCTACTCAAAGACACAGAATTTATAAAGATACTGCCTGAGTGCCTCTATCCAAGAGGATGACTTGTGGAGAGAGAAGTACAAGGTAGAATAGTATAGTGGTTGGGGAAATGTATTTTTATGAGCACTCTTAATTTTCTACAGGAGTTGCTCAAACAGCAGCCATAAAGGATTTGTTAATTATTTTTTTGTTAAATAGCTTTGGAATCTTATCTGTGATTTGGTGAAATCTAGTTTACAGAATTTGACCCTTACCCTTTTCCAGTACTTTGGAACACGTTTTTAAAGTGGATTTAAATCTGACTGGTATTTTTATGACTTGCATATGTTGATGTTTTTTCTTTCCCTCAGTGTCGTCAAGCCAGGCGAACCAGATCTGAGGTTATGCTACTGTGGAAGAACAATATTCCAATCATGGTAGAAGTGATGCTACTTCCAGACTGTTGCTATAGTGATGAAGGGCCCACCACTGAGGGGAATGATTTAAATGATCCTGCAATCAAACAAGATGCATTGTTGTTAGAAAGGTGGATTTTGGAGCCAGTTCCTCGACAGTAAGTTGGATATTAGGATTAGCTGACAGTTAAAGTCCTTCAAGTAATTGGTTTTAGTGGTTTTGAACTGGCTCTTTGCCATAAGGACCGATCTAAGGAAACCACTATTTACTGGTGATATCTAAGCATCTTTTAATCTTAGTCTTCCTGTACTCATACTTTCTGTAGTGCACATTATTAAATGCTCCTAGCTGAAAATGGTAATTTTATGTTATTTTTTATGTTAAATTGTATAAATTATTATGTAGATAAAAACAAACCCAAAATGTTTGAGGAGTTTTATTGTTTTGCTTAATTCAGCTGTGTTTTATTTTCAGAATGAAGATCTGAAAATGTTCTAGTCCTAATAGTTTTCTGTGGGTATCCTTACCAACTTCTGTGTGTTTCTCTTAATATGTTTTAGGAGTGGAGATCGGTTTATTGAAGAGAAGACCCTTTTATTGGCTGTTCGTTCTTTTGTTTTCTTCTCTCAGCTAAGCGCATGGCTGAGTGTTTCACATGGTGCTGTTCCCCGAAACATTCTGTACAGGTACGTCTGGGATGCAAAAAACCCTCTTTTGTTGTTTGCAGGTTATTGTAATTTTCTTAACTATTCTTCCCTCCTATTGTCCTGTTTGCTTTCAGAAGGTTCCATGTTGTTGGCCCAGTATTTTGGCGGTTGTATAGGATTCAAATACTATGCAAAGTGCAGCAGTTACTGGTGTCTCTAGTGCTTTTTCTTGGATGTTTGTGTTATGAAGTAGATAATTAAAGACTCTTCATTTAGATATTTCTGTAAATGCTCTTCTGTATTGTTTCAGGGTGAGCGCTGCAGATGTGGACTTGCAATGGACGTTCTCCCAGACACCAACTGAGCATGTCTTTCCTGTTCCTAATGTTTCTCACAATGTGGCCTTGCGAGTCAGTGTCCAGTCCTTGCCCAGACAATCAAACTACCCAGTGTTGACCTGTAGTATTCACACCAACCTTAGCTTTTACGAGAAGCGAATGCAAGAGCATAAGTTTCATCAGCACAGTGATTCCAGTGTGGCACAGCAATGCAGTACCTCCAGTCCACAGCGCTTCTGTGGGAAACAGACATGGACAATGACACCTGAAGGCCTACTTCATGGAAAAAAGACACCTGAATTTACTACATCTATCAGAAATTTAAAACTTTATCCATCTGCTGGACTTGGATCAGACTTTGGGGCATCGCAGTCTAAAGTTCAGTGCTATAATGCTACGGCAGACAATAAGATACAATCTCATGAAACACCTGTCAGAACTTTTAAATCCTTTTCTCTAGTTGATTCTCGTGTTTCAAATAGTCATTGTTCTCATCAGCCCACAGGAGAAACCAATCCTTTGATAGGCTCTCTACTTCAAGAACGACAAGAAGTCATCGCAAGGATTGCTCAGCACTTGATTCACTGTGATCCAGCTACTTCACCAGTTGTTGCTGGACGTCCATTCAACATACATGAAAATGGCTCAGCTACACCGAAAACTTTTCGGACCACTTACGAAGACGAAAACTTGCTGAGGAAAGGCAAGGAAACCTCCCCTGTTTCTGTTGCCAACTTAGACAATGCAGTACAAGAAGATGGTGGTGAAGGCAAAACTAGACCAATACCAGAGATCCCACTGCTCAATGCCCGTGTTCCAGTGAACCACTGTGGCCGTCAGCCTGCAGGAGAGAGTAATCCCCTGATCGATTCTCTGCTCCAGGAGCGGCAGGAGGTGATAGCAAGGATTGCCCAACACTTGATTCATTGTGATCCAGCTACTTCTCATGTTACCGGACGTCCATTCAAAGTGCATGAGACTACCCCAGTTACATCAAAAATTTTCCGAAGTACATATGAAGATGAAAATTTGCTGAAGAAAGGCAAGGAACTGTCTTCTGTTTCTTTTGCTAAATCTGATTTTTCTTTGTTAGAAGACAGCAGTAAATCAAGGACGAAGACACCTGATACTCCTATCAGTCCTTCTAGGTTTGATGGAGAATTGAAGGCTTCTCTGAAACTCCAAGCAAGAAGAAAATTGGTCTTAGCAAAACCCAGTGAAGCTGTCCGAAATGCATTTCATCAAACTTCAAATAAAACTTCTCATGCATTTGCTAACATTCACACATCATCATCATGTATTAAAGAAAATAAATCTGAATTGCCAGATAAATTGGAAATGTTGCATTCTGGTTATGCACAGAAAGACCAGATAACCAATAGAATTAAACAGTGTTCAAATTTCAGCAGCGTTGATGAACAGATTTGCACAAATAAACTTAAAGAAAGAACAATTGTTATTGAGAACAACGACAAGGACTGTTTTAACAATTTACAGCTAGATAAATGCAAAATACTTGAAGGTACAAAAAAAGCAACTGCAACGCAGGTATCTGATTCTTTGCACAAAAATGAGCTCAAGTGTTTAGATAAAGACTCAAAACCCCCAAATATTTATGAGCAAAATACTCAGCTTATTAGTATTGAAAATTATTTAAATAAAGACCATGACAGTTTCAAAAGCAAAACCAAACAAGATAAAATGAAAACTGCACATGATGAGAATGAAGACCCAATAGGCCTCGATTTCCAAAGCAGTTCTCAGAAGAAACCTGCAGAAGATGGTGCAGTTAAGTGTGAGCGACTGAAGAACCCAGATGTACAGGTAAATATGGAGAGGAAAAGACCAATTCCTATAGCTGCCCTTAGATAGCTTGTACCCTGTGTCTGCTGGGGACCGATATGAAGAGGGATTTAAGTCTGATCGCAGTAAGCAGTGTGTAACTGTTGTTGTCTTGGTGGTCTGAAGTAATATTTGGCCAGTAGTGCCTCTCCCATAATTATAAGTTTAACATTGAGAAGAACATTGGCTTATTCTGCTCACAGCGAGAGCATTGTGAATGACAGTTCCCATAGGAGTTAGGCATCTTGTCTTTTTATAAATATACCAGTGTCTGAACATGGTGTGCGATCTTCAGTGGGCAGTCTGTGATTGTAGATTGAGTCAAGGGGAATTTATACTGACTATTTCAAAATATGTTAGTGTGACACAGATCCACCTGGTTCAGAAGCCTTCTCCTTTACAGCAAGCAAAGTATTACCATGATAGGCTATTGAAATGTCCCATTGATATCTTGAGTAAATTTGTTTTTCTGACAGAAAGCGCCATCTCTAAAGCACACAAACATATGGCGGAAACATAATTTTCGATCCTTGGATGGAACTTCAACCAAGGCTTTTCATCCCAGAACTGGATTACCTCTGCTTTCAAGTCCCGTAAGTTATTGTTCAAATTATAACTTATCTTTTAAATGAGAAAGGAAGTATAAAAAAGAACATAAAGATATAAAAAGAACATCTGCATATGTGGTAGAAAATTTGACAAACTACCTAGGTGAAGTATGTGTGTTTAGTTTCAGTGTCAGAGTGAATACTCTTGCAAGTGGAAATTTGAGAGTTAACACTCAAATGAAGTTTAACAATAATCTGGAAAAGAAAATATTAGAGGTAGTTGTTGAGATCCTATCAAGATTAACAAAAGGTAACATGCTTAGGTGCTATTTTAGAGCACAAAAGAAAGCATTTTGAGGATTAGTGTTTTAAGTGTAAGCTAACACACTTTGTCATTTAAGAGTTTGCATGAGTTATTAATAGCCAATTGCCTATTATTCCAAAGCTTTTGTTTCTGTGAACAGTTTGTACCATATATTCTTCAGCAATCAGAGATATCATTGAATAACTAAGTGATACAAAAGTACTGTGATAAGACAGAAAGACATTGGGAAGTGTTACACTTCTGGTAGGTTGTTGGAAGTTTTAAAGAAAAAGGCAGTCTCAACCAAAACTACTGAAGTAGTTATGTTCTGTAATCGACACGTGATATGTTTTATTCTTCAGTGCTTGTAAAGGCTGGCATGTTTTCAGGGAACTTGGGTGGAAATTGTTACAGCTTGTTTATTAGTAATGTTCTGTACTGTTCCAGAGAGACGTCAGCCTCTTTAATGAGTGTTCAAGTACTTCCTGTTAATCAGAATTTACAATCTTGTCATTAATAGTTTTAGAATTTTCTTCACTAAGTTGAGAATGTGTAGGAATTACTCTCTTCTGCTCTGTTTTTATAATTTTTGTAATGTCATGAAAATTCTTGGCAAACTTGTGCTTCCTTGGCAAAAGTGTCCTTACTAGAGGTACAGTTTTCAAATTAGCATCTTCTTTCCCTCTTCAGGTTCCTCAAAGAAAAACACATTCTGGGTGTTTTGATCTTGATTCATCGCTGCTGCAGTTGAAATGTCTGTCTGCAAGAAGGTATGTTTTATTTACCAGAAACTTTAAGAATTTTGGGGGAGATACAGTGTATATACATACCTGTGCACAACAACAAAGCATGTTAGCAAAGACAAAAAATGGGTGCCATTCAAAAGAATCCTTATTTTGAAAGAAGGCTTTGCAGCTGAGTTCCCCCGGGGGTCTCCAGGTTAGCATGGCTCTGGTACATAATCGTGGTATGTCAGCTGCTGCCAGGACGAACTCTGTCCCATGCTGGGGTAGGTATGCTGTAAGATACACTTGAATTTTCAAAGAGAAACGATAGTAATTGTTGATTCTTCTTCAAATCAGTGTTATTTTTGTGTTATGTTTTGTTCTTAGTGTTGAACGGGTTAAACATTTTGCCTTAATTTGTTCAGAGAACTTAACTTTTAAAATGGATTAACCATGGAGCACCTCTCCTATGAAGACAGGCTGAGAGAGTTGGGGTTGTTCAGCCTGGAGAAGAGAAGGCTCCAGGGAGACCTTATTGCAGCCTTTCAGTACCTAAAGGGGCCTACAAGCAAGCTGCAGAGGGGCTGTTTACAAGGGCATGGAGTGACAGGACAAGGGGGAATGGCCTTAAACTGAAGGAGGAGAGATTTAGAGTAGATATTAGGAAGAAATTCTTCTCTACAAGGGTGGTGAGGCACTGGAACAGGTTGCCCAGAGAAGCTGTGGATGCCCCATCCCTGGAAGTGTTCCAGGCCAGGCTGGATGGGGCTTTGGGCAACCTGGTCTAGTGGAGGGTGTCCCTGCCCATGGCAGGGGGGTTGGAACTAGATGGGCTTTAAAGTTTGTTCCAACCCAAACCATTCTATGATTCTGTGACCTTTTATACATTAATATGTGTAACATAAACAGCTTTTAGTATGGTAATTTGGTGTTGGAGACAAAAAATACCTGCATACAAGAGAAGATAATCTGATACTTTGGTTTTTGCTAATAGAGTTATTGAGCAACCTAAATTTTTATTGTCTTTATCCCTTGTAATGTAAAACTTGTGAAAGTATTTTTTAAGTTAACTAGAAAATGTTTTACTAAAGTGTTAACCGGCAATGTTGAACTGTTACTTCTTTAGAACAGTATTTTGTAATACAGTAAGCAAATGATTCTTTCTAGAGCTGCTTATACCCGGAAGACAAAAGTAAATGTGTGTATCCTTATTCTGTCTTTTTTTTAATAGCCCGCAACAATGTATAAACAGAGACAGTGATCCAGAGAGCCATGGGAAACCATTTCTAAGTTCTAGTGCTCCGCCAGTAACAAGTCTTAGCCTTCTGGGAAACTTTGAGGTATTGCATATTCTTGTGGTATTTTTAGTATTCTCCTGCAGTGCTTTTAAAAGTGCATGTTTGCATGTAAAAGTGAATGTTTCCAGCCTGATTACAGTGTAAAAGTTCATAATTAAATTGAATAAAATTTGTTTTAATTTCCAGCTATAAAGACACATATTTCACACCCCAGACATCATCTGTCTTGGAGATTCAGATACAATGAGTTGCTTATAACTTTTATTTCCCACTGTGGTCAAGTTAGGAGGTGTTCTGTTGACTTAAATGAGATTTAACAACCTATCATTTTTCATGTTTATAAAGTATATACTTAGAAAAGATTTACATTTTCACTCTCAAAGCCTACTTAATACGTCACAAAAGCTGCGTTAAATCAGTGTAGTAAACAGAATGTATTTGAAGTGTAGCCTCCAGCTTTTCACTTCATGTAGCCTATCAATTATCAACAACTGATAGCTATTGCGTTAAGGGGTTGTATCATACTCCATATTTGAAATATGGAGTGAATATGTTGAGGAAAGTTACAGATTCTAGGTGTTTGGTGGTTTTTTGGTGGTGGTTTCCCCCCCCCGCCCCCCCCAGACAGTATATGTCAAGGAAAATTATGCAGAGAGCCTACTGCAATAAAATCCTCTGTGGCCTTTTGCACAGGTTTCAGTAGAATGAAGACTGGATTTGGATGATGCTTTCTCTTAAACTGCTATCATCTTGCTGAATGTTCTGGTGTTCATCATAATTTTTTCCTCAGTGTTGATTTTTGGCAGGTCATCTTACAAGACCCAAGTTCTTACATAAACCTGTCGCCTTGTTTGCTGCTTAGTTTTGCTATATTTTATTTGAGGCGTTCCCAACCTGAGCTGTAGGTGTTTTGTTTTTCAGGAGTCTGTCCTGAATTTTCGCTTAGACCCGCTTGGTGTCGTGGAGGGTTTCACAGCAGAAGTAGGAGCGAGTGGAGTCTTTTGTCCCACGCACATGACTCTGCCAGTTGAAGTGTCATTCTACAGCGTTTCAGATGATAATGCACCCTCCCCTTACATGGTAAGTGTGTGGTTGGATTTGTTTTAAATAAATTCTGCTAGGTAAGGAACAAGAGCTCGGTGAGTAGAGGGTTCAGGAAGTAGGGATTTGCAGGGACCTGGGTTATTTTCAACGGCTTCTGATGGCATTTTCCTGTTGCTTCTTCCTGTCCCTAATTAGTGCTTCTCCTCCCATTGCGCTGCCCCAACATCCAGCTGCTCTCATCTTGGGATACTGAATGTATTTGTCTGCCTCCACACTGGAGTCATCAACCCCCACCATCTCTTTTTATCCGTCTCACTTAAAATAGGCAGTGAGGCAATAGCTGGACTTAATGGGATACATTTTGTTGTCCCAACAAGCAGCTGCCCTGGGCAACTAAGCACTCTGCCAGCAACTGGCTTAGGTGCAGGCCGAGGTGCAATTGCTGATGGAGACCTTAGATGCAGAAGCTATTCAGCCCTTTCTTTTAAAGCAAATATTGTCTGAGCTAGTGCGACAGTGTGGCACTCTCACAAGCTGCATGGTTTGCTGATGTTTGCACCGACATGGTATTTGTGTTCTCGGTATCTGTGTGCCAATTCTGTTCTACATTTCTACAATGACAGTGCAAGTTTTGGATGTCTAAAAGTGCTTCCTGGTAAAAAGCAAAAGGTGTCTTGCATACTAGCGTGCGTGCAATCAGATGGCTAGATTTGTTCTGAACGCCTGCTAAGGAACTTCAGTGTTACCTGGATGATGGATCTAATTTTTAGAGGTTTTGAGATGTGTATGTCTGTCTAAAATATGGTAAATATTTAAACATGTAAATTTAAACATGTAAAGCAGTGAACATCTGATTATCCCAGTATTTAGATTTTAAATTCATAGCACTGACCATATTTCTGACCTTCAGTTTTTAAAAGTATTCAGAAAATGAAATGGCTTTGAAGTTAAGTTTGAGCAATTTAGTTTAAATTTGTATATGTCTTTTCTTAACCACTGCAAGGAAGTATCTGTTGTTTTGCTTTCATCTTTCTAGATTATTACACGTGCTTTTCCAGGAGGTGAAGGGATTCTGATGTGCCTCAAATGGTTAAAGTAGTATTGCTTATTTTCCCAGCTCGGTTTCATTGTTGCAGTCTTTTTCACATGCTCTAAACATGCTATTATGGCCAATCTCCCAGGATTAATACAACACTTGTATAGTGCCTCTGTCATCAGAAACAGTTTCTGTTTGTATAGCTAGTTTCTCTACTCTGGGGTCTTTTTTGCTGTTTGTTTGGGGTCTTGGGGGGTTTTTTGGTTAAGCCCAGTGCAGTGGGGTACAACAGTTGTGCACTGCAGGTTGATCAAAGGTGCGCTCTAGGGCGGTACCCTAAGGGTGGCCTCAGCACTGTTGCAGCACCTGTGGGACACTTAGATGCTCTGTCGATCACAGCTGGTACAAAAGCAGATGTCATCAATGGTAAGGTTTGGGTTAGAATGGAATATTAAGTGCATCTGCTGCCTTTGAAAAGCAGAAATTAGTTCTGTGAGATTTGGAGTATTATTGGTGTGATTGTAGGTGATATAAAAATGGAAAGGAGGAGACAAATCTTCCATTTGAACTTACAAGCAGTTTTGAAAGGAAACCTTTGCAATAGTTCAACTGCTAGTTTGAAGATGTGGAACCTTGGATCTCGTTTCAAGAGGAGAATGTACCCCTTATTGCACACCTTTTAATGATCTGCCAAAGTATCTGTAAGGCCCCTACTGTTGATTTTTAACTTCATTTTAAATGTGTTGCCTTCTCTAGTTTTAGTTTTTCTACATTACTGATTGTTTTTTGAACAACTACATGAATAGAATATTTTGATTTGTTTATATCTCTCCCTGTCAACTAAATGTGTGTCTTTTTTTTTTCCCTAGGGTGTAATTACTTTAGAGTCCCTTGGTAAAAGGGGTTATCGGGTACCGCCTTCAGGAACAATACAAGTGGTACGTACTCAGCAGATAAGGGTGCCTTGAAACCACTAATATCAAGAAAGTCATGCAGAGGAGATGAGGTTATTGGAGATGAGTATGAAGCTAGCAGTGGAAATGTGCATCTCTGTAGGTACTGTCATTATTCAAAGTAGAAATCTGTGTGTAATCTGTGGGACAAAAAGGACTCCCAACCTTTGAACCCATCTGTGCTGTGAAGAGACTTAAAATCAGTTACTGAAGATTCAGAATAGTTGGGGACACTGTGGCTTTGAAGAAGTAATGGAGAAGTAATTAGGCCACAGTCCAAATTCTGAAATCCTTCTAAAGGGATTGTTTCTAAATTTTGTAACATTTTAACACCACCTATTTTTGGTAGTAAAATCAGGAAGCAAATCACAGTCATTGCTTAGAACCAATGATCTGCCTTTTTCTTTTAAAAAAAACAGTCCAGGGTAACAGATTGGTAATTTCAGGTTGAAAAGCAGAGCCCACCACTGTGCTTCCTGTGACCCTATTGTGTCTAGAAAAAAACTGTGTAGACAAAAAGCCACCTGGGAAAATAAACAAAAATGGGGATGCAGATCAGCAAAGTAACAGTAGTCATATACTAGTGTTTCATTCAGATGAGGTTGTGTTTAGTATTATATTTAAAAATGGGAATTGCTAGTAGCTGAAGTGTTGAAAAACAGAAAAACTGCGCAATGATTTCACAGAAATGTTTGTGTAGCACCAAAACAAAATGCATAGAGAAGGGTGACTATTTTGGCAGGTGGGGTTTGGTTGTTTTTTGTTTAAATTTGTCATCTCTGAAGAGTATTGTATTGAAGTGTTTGTCTTTTCAGACCTTATTTAACCCTAACAAAACTGTGGTGAAAATGTTTGTGGTGATCTATGACTTGAGAGAAATGCCAGCTAATCATCAAACATTCCTACGGCAAAGAACTTTTTCTGTTCCTGTGAGACGAGAAATCAAGAGAACTGTCAATAAAGAAAATAGTCAGCAGACTGAAGAAAGGCTACTACGCTACCTCATACATCTGAGGTAAGCTCTTCAGAGTTTAAAAAAAACCCAACCACGTGCAAAAAAGAGCCAACCTAAAACCAAACAAAATCAAAACCACAAAACCCAAGTACCTGCCAGAATTTATCTTGTGATTTCTTTCCCAGCCAGCCTTTCTGTATACAGACTTAATTTTTTTTAAATAAGGATGCTTTTAACTTAGTCTTTAAGCTAGACAGTAGAGGAAGAAGAGCTAATAAATAATTTGGATTCTGTTTGGGAGAAACACAGTTAAAATATAAAGATCTTTCTTGGCATTGAAGTATTTTGTATAGCCTTGTAAAACTTAATTCTTTTCTTAGCAAGAAAGATTTAGTTCTGGCTGGATCAATGTACTTTTTCTGAGATTACAGGAAATAGTGAGTGTGGATGTTACATGGGTAAAGGCCAAAACTGAGGATCAGTGTAGACAAGGTGCCCACTGTTCTACACACATGCCTCTTCACAAGAATAGCTTGTAATGTGAAAAGCATTCTGCGTTACTCCTAAAATTACAGTGTTTAGTAGGGAAAATGTAAATACCTGTTTCATCATGCAATACTGCTAATAATGCCTTTCACTTTATAAAATATTCACACAATCTTCCTTAAATGATTTACAAAGCACTGCCTGAAACCAGATGCTGTGCTGCTGCTCGGGATGTTCTGGAGACTGCAGTTCAAAACAAAGGAGGAATGATGGATTTACTCTCTCCTTCTGCAGTTTGCAGACTTTTGTCTGCATTATTGTAGTAAACAAACCACATACGTGCAGACCCAGTGCTTTCATTGCAGCACTTGGAAACCCAACAGTGGCTGATATTCTGAAGCGAGCAAGCAGAACAAAATCAAATCTCTTACACTTTTCTCTTTAGCTTGTTGTAGAATTACTTCTGGTACATTTTACTTTCCCTAATTAGTAGCATTGACTTCTACCCAGCAGATTTTTGAAACACAACTTTGTTTAGGGCAGTGATTCCAGGGCAAGCCTTCCTGTTAAATGAAAGCTGACAGTCATAAAAAAATGTGTTGGTTTACTGGAGTGTGAAAATAGCATCATGATGAGGCTGTTGAACTATGTTTTCATTCTGAATTTTAGCCTAGACTGAAATTCATCCTTTCAGGCCATGCTAACTTGCCATGTCTAACTTAACCACCTTCTAAAAATTTTCTTCTGGGGTAAATTCTGAAAAAGAGCGTGTAGCCCAAATAAAAGGTTCTATTCACTTGTAATGTTGATCTAACTGATGCAGAGGAACTGGGGACAGCCACCAGCTGCAGAGGTGGGCAAAAAAAAATATCTGTGGCCAACTGGCTCTGTTGTACAGGCATGAAGAGTAGTAGATTTGTGTCCCCTTTCAGTTTCTACTTTAATGTAGTTTTTGAATTTGTTGTAGACAGACCCAATAATTACTTCTATTTGAAGGTGAACCTACTTTCTTTTATCTTTTATAGCTAGAAGATTTTCATGAGTTTCCTATTTGTGATACCTGCTGAGAGACAGAAATGTAGCAGATCTGATGCTTCTAGTTTTGAAAGACCTGTACAATTTAGCTCAGCTTTCAGCCCTCTGGTAGGGATCAACTCATGGATTTATAATGGGTAATTGGAAATGCATACATTTCTGGCTGGAAAAACAAGCTGTCTGATAATTACAATGTTTAGCTGCTTTCTTTGGAAAAGTGAATACCTGCAGAGTAAGCCAGAAGTTTTTTGCTTCAGAGATGAACCCAAACATTGGGTCCTTTCTCATAATGGAAGAAGTGCTAAACTCCTTGAAATATTAAAGTAATTTATGTTGATTTGTCTCATGGTTGATTATACAGAGTACTTGAGATTTTACAAAAGACTCAGTTGTCAATCTAGTAGCCTTCTTTACTGAAGATTATTTTGATTAGGAGAGCTTAAAAAGTCTCAGTAGTATATTAATTCATATGTCAGTTGGTTTTAAAACATTGTATTTAAAAGCAGAAATGTTTCCTTAAACCCGTTTTACTGAAAACTTCTATACAAACCTAAAAAAGTTGAACTTTTTTTCTTACTCAAGTTAGCTTAGAACAGCCTTTCAGTTTTAGTTGCAGTTGTTGAAAACAAGCATCTTAAGCTTACATGTTGAAATTTTTGCTCAAAAAAACCAAATGAAGTCACCACCAGTAAGCTGCATTGTGGTTGCATCTGCTTGTGAGCCTTTAATCACAGTTGTCAGCACTCACATTATGAAAGCTTCTTTTCAAGTGGTAATTCAGCAAAAATGCTTGCATAGGTCTGGAACTTAACGTTGGCAGCCAGATTTTCCACAACACTTTTTTTTAAAGTGTCAGATTTATTGTTTATGCAGGTTTGTATGTTGGAGATACTGTTCAATATGCCATTAGACGGTATTTGTACCCACAGCTACAACATGTAGCTTGCACCGACAAAAGAGCTTTGTTCACTGTAAGAAAATCAAGAGTTGCACCTGCAGTTTAAGTCGTTTCTTGAAGATGCTTTGGGGATACATTTTTTGTTGCATGTGAAGCAGTGATTTTTTTTGCATTGCAATTAAATCTACATGAGCAAAAGAGATCGGAGTCCAGGTCTGCTCACGCCTCGTTTCTGCCTGGTGTTGTGAGGGTGATTGACCATCTGCTGATTTCTAGGTCACATTCTGGCACCTCTGTAAAGGGCAATTAAACAGTTAACCCGCCCACAGCTCAGCATTTTTCAAGTTTTTAAAGCTTGGTCAACAGCTTTAGTTACTGACATATTGCCTCTTTTAATTGCATGGAGCATAATTGTGTTACAGCTAAAGAGGGGTTGTTACTGAAGGCCAGGTGGAGGGTAAGCTTGAAACTGGTTGTTAAAAGTAGTGATTTCTCAAGGTGTTGAGAAACTTTTTTTTTTTAAATATTTTTGTAATGTGGCATATGATACATTTATTGGTGGAAGCTGAAGATACCTGCTATTACTGATTTACTAGTTGCTTTTTGATCTTTCTGATCTCTCAGCATTTTTCTTAATCTAGAAATTTGTATCCTTGTCCTGATGATTTTACTTACAAATTGTATAGATTGTGTTGTATAGTCTTTTCCACTTGCAAAACATGTCTTGCCATGTATGTTTTTCTGATCTTCCTGCTATATCCTGTTTCCATGGCTTACTCTGTTCTTTGTGAATTTTGATGGCCTATAAAATCATATATATATATATATATATGGTTTTTGTGCTTGTATTTGTCATTTCTTCAGTAATATTTATCATTTTCTTTCTTCTGCCAGACTTTCTTGCTCATCTGATACTTGTGTTTTTAAACCTTCCTGTCTTTTGACAGTCTATTGATACCGTTCCTAGGACAGCGTCTGTCAGAGACCTCTGTGTTTTTCTTGATTCCTTTACACAGAACTGCTGGAGCTGCCACAGCTCTGGAGCCAGTCCCATGCTGGCCACTCCATCACCCCCCCGCAAGGGTGTATGTAATGGTTGTCTCTTGATTATTGCAGTGTATTTGCATGTATGAAAAGCAACACTTCTAAATCTCAATTACTATGATAAACATTTCTCAGAAAAAAAATCCAGTGATGTAAACAGAGAGAACCCCCCAACTCTGTTGCTGTCCCCCGCTCATCCTCCTTCAAACTTTATGAAATGTCACGCTCAGAAGAGCCGTGTTACAGGGATGCATTATTTACTGGGCAAAGGGAGTCTTGCAGGATTCTCACTAATAGAAAATAGTAAGCTCAAGAAGTTTAAAAATAGACCTTGCTAATTATTTCCTGATAGATCCATGCATAAAATGGGAATTGAGCTCTACTTTATGATGGTGTTTTGATAACTAGATCTATCTATTCTAGATGAATTAAGTTCAATCGTACTTTTGCTGCAAAATATCTTTCAATAAAATTTTTCATTTAAGATATCTTTTGAGCTACATGCTAAATGAACTTTGTGGTGTTCAGTTTGTCCTTGCCTCTTTCGCTCTTCCTTCTTGTGCTCTCCTCCAGTCTCTTCAGATAGAATCTTCTCCCCTTTGCCTACCAGGTAAAGGGCTTTCACACTGCCAGCACCAAGCAAATAAATAGTGATGGATGGGAGCTCTGTATCTAGGAGAGAAGAATTTTCCTTTGTCTGGCTGCGGGGATGACTACAGCGTATTCTGTACCACTCGTCTGAACAAAGCAGTGGCACAGAATCCATTTCTACAACCTGCCTGCCCCAGATGACAAAACCTTGATGGATCTGCTGTAGTTGTCTGTCTCCTCAGAATTTCAGTCAGATTATGGCTAAGTTTATTCTAGAGATACTACTTTTGCTTCAGTGGGGGCAATGAGTAAATTCTTGTTAAAAATCTTTGCAAATTGTAGTACATGAAAAATACAGTGTGCACTGCTCTCTCAGCACTTGTTATGGTATCATTTTGTCATTGCAATAGCAACAGCTTTTCTATTTCTATTATTGCAATAGCTTTTCTCCCTTACCATGGCATAGTGATAGTGATGTTAAGTTCAGTTGCCAGAAGAAATGCTCCTTAGGCTCTCCTGCTTTTCCTGGCAGAGGGGAGGAAATGAAGGAGTTCTGCCAGATGAAGACTATAGAATACAGTTCTCTGAAATTCAGATCTCTCTATCTATAGTTGTTAAATCTCAGGGAGAGTGGAACTGGCGCATTCCTGGCAGGTTTGCAGGACCTGAATTAGGCTGTTTAGCTGCAGCATAAAAGATGAATGGGCCCAAAATTGGCTGCTCTTTACTTTGGTGATTGGGCCAGTGAACTATAGACCAGTGTCTTTGAAATAGCTCTGTAATCTGCATGCAAAACCTTTTTCTGTCTGCCTGCAGCGATGCCGTACCTACTGCTGCTTGAGTTGGACTTCAGTTTGGCATGTGGTGTAAAGCAGCAGTAAACTTCTTGCTGGTGCATTCATAAAGAAAGCAATGAAACCTGTCTGTATGATATCTAGCACTGAAATACATATTTGATATGTATATATGCCTTTGTTGATATTTGAACCTTCCCCTCTGTGTGGGCTTAGGCCACCCCTTGGGCATTTTCAGGAGTGCTCACTGAAGAGCACTTTTTGCCTTTCTAGATTGCTGAGAACTTTAATCTTCAATGTACTTAATTGCAGTGTGAACTTCAAATATTCCATGCCACTTTCAAAGCTGTGCACTACATTGGTGATTAGGAACAGAACATTTAAGAGCTGAAGGCAACAAAGTAGATTGAAAATGTTGGGTTAATCTTTCTTCTTTCATTTTAACTGACTAATTTTGTTCTGTTCAAATGGGTTTTTTGGCCTTAAAGGAATGCATTTAATTCAATACTATTTAAAGATGAATCTTTTCATTTAGATAATACAGATATTTGTATCTTTTCAGGTTCCAGAGTTCTAAATCTGGAAAGATCTACCTCCACAGAGATGTAAGGCTCCTGTTCTCTCGGAAATCCATGGAAGTTGATAGCGGCGCTGCATATGAACTCAAATCTTACACTGAATCTCCAACAAATCCTCAGTTTTCACCAAGATGCTAGCAAACAATGGCAAACTAAAGTATTTGTTTTACTGTTGATTGCTCCTTACAAGCAAAGATTGGTAGAGATGACAGTATAAAGTTAAGTCTGTAAAGGAACGAAAATAGCGCTCAAGAGAGAAGGTTCTTATGTGATCCTGGACCAGTTTTTAAAAGGTTTCTGGAATGAGCTTTGTGTATTCCAAGTAGACTGGAAACATACTTAAATCTAATCTTTTTGTACTGTTTAAAACCACTTCATTGGATGTGTTGCAATAGCAAATTCCCAAGTTAGTTTAGTGTTTACACTTTTTATTTTATTTTTCAGTTATTTAATATTTAATGTTTCATTTAATACTCAAGTGATGTTTGTCTTTAGTGTTCTAATGTAGCATAAATCCTATGTAAAATCATACTATGTATTTTTGGCATTAATATTGAAATCTGAAATATATACAGATGTCTTTAATCTGTGTGATGTTTTAAGTGATATTCATTTAAGTTATTGAAAATGGGGATAGGTGAATTGCCATAACATTTCATACTATGCAAGCATTTAACTTTTTATTTTTTTTTTCTCCTTAATGGTACCCTTTTCCTTTTTTTCTCACATAACACTTGCAACCATGGTGCCCATTTACTTACTCATGCATTCAGATTGTTGGTTTGATTCATATTTTGCTCCCTCAAATTCTTTCTTTAAGGGCCGCTTTAATTTTGATTTCTGTTACTAGTTTTTCTCACATAAAATTCCCGCCCTCCCCCATTTGATTTCTCAGATTGTGTCAAAGGATGTACTGTGCAAACAAATTAGTATTTATATCTTAAATATATGCAAAAGCTATGAAACTTGTACTTTTGTTTTATTTTTAGATAAGGAGGATCTTCATGTAATCCTAAATATTTTTAATAGGTCAGTTCCATTTAGGCCACTAGGTGGCCATAGGAAGTTTTACTAGAAATGCTACATTGGGCATGTAAATATTTTCCAGTATGTATGTGTATTCCTAAAACAAAACACAGTCAGATCAACAGTTTATGCTAACTGTGAAACTGTGTAACTGAGAGAAATAAAGTTAGAAGCATTTGATTATATTTGAGGTAAATATTTAATAATGAAAATGAAGCTTTACAATGCTTGCCGAAGATCTGAGTTTCTCAACCGCTTTACCTTGGTTTACATGTTTTTCTTTACATTGCTGTAGGTTTTCAGGATGTCAGTAATATGAAAGGTGACCTTCATATCTGGGAGTAGAACATGCTTATCTGATGAAAACTCTCGGAGAAAGAGTGAACATGCATCTTGTATATTCAGCACTGCCCTTAGATGAGAGAAGTCAGTGTATCGTGAAATCTCCAGGAAGTCTGCCAGGGAAAGTAAGGGAGACCAGACTTTCCAGATGATACTTATCAGCTATGTTATATATTCAAATGACTGTTGCCACAGAAGGGCAAAGCTCAGATATTACCAAGTCCGTTCCCCACTTCAGCAGTATTTTCCACTCTGTT
The DNA here is from genome assembly GCA_013400195.1 of Aramus guarauna. Taxonomy (NCBI): domain Eukaryota; kingdom Metazoa; phylum Chordata; class Aves; order Gruiformes; family Aramidae; genus Aramus; species Aramus guarauna. Next base: position 366,598 of record VXBL01006450.1, on the reverse strand, counting down.
GCACTAGGTTTTCAAAGGTTAGCTGGCATTTTTTCTTTATAGACACTTGAAAAAAACTGTACAGGAGGAGAGTGTTGGCAGTTTCTAGTCATTTGTGTGCCCTGTAAAACTGAGTAAAGGTTTCTCATGGTAGCAGAAGAGGCAAATACAACTGCAGACCTAGACTAATATAATGAGAATGAGTCCTAGTTTCTTTGTAGCTACTATTGAGTCATAAGCAAACAGCATGTAACTTCAAAGTACTTATTTATGTCATGGTGCACATCTGCTTGCATACTTGATGGAAAAAAAGGACACACTTTTCATTAAAAAGTCACAATTCACTTGTAGATTAATCTTTTATTTTGCAGTGACATTACAAAATGTTTGTATGTCTGTATCTTGACAACTTTAAATGACTTCTTCAAGCCATCCTTTTCTCCCTTCAGAGTAATATATTAATTTGTTTTGAACAGCCAAGAAGCGTGGATTTTGAATACGTGGTCACTACAAGTCATATCTAGGAAATAAATTTCTATTGAAATAGTAGTCAAACTACACTAAGTCCCTGTATGGATTCAGAATGAAAGTGACCCTGGATTATCCATGCATGACTTTAAGTCATTCTCCATTTACAGCTTGATCTGAGCTAACACTTTCCGTTAGGGACACAACTGGAGAAATGCTGAATGTTCATAAAATATGAACTGAATTTCACAAGACTGTCTATGCAGAGGTCAAGAAATAAGACTAGACTGATTTTGAGAAGTCATTTGCTGCTTCTCTTTACTCCTCAATAGGTTCAACCATATAGAATTATTTTTGACAAATGTTTGAGTGCTTTACAAGGGCCTCCAGTGATGGAGGCTCCAAGTAATCTCTTGCAGTGTTAAAATTTACTTGTCATGGAAAGCTGTTTATAACGTCCAACTAACTCTTGCTGCAGTTGAAGTCAAATATTACTTGGTCTTTTCACTATAAACAAAGAAAACAATTTAGTTCTTGTATCTCCCTTTACAGACTTGTTTTCTAGATCTAAGACAACACCAGACTGTTCAGTCAGCCTTGCCTCGTAGATTTTATTTTCTGCACCTCTCATCAATCATTCTGGCTTTTTGCTTTCTTCTTTTGGTCTAGAAGTGCCTTAGCCTGCACGCAGCATCCCACGCAGGATGTCTCTGTGCCAGTTGGAATGGTTGTAAGTCTTATGGATTAAAGGCCTCTTCATACATCCCATTACGATACTTGATTTTTCTGTACCAGGAGATGCCAACTTGCGTTCATCTTGTCACGCAGTATAGCGCAGGTGTGCTACCTGCTTGCTCCCAATATGGTAGCTTTCCTGCATGTGTCGTTCTTGAGCTTCATTCTCCCATTACCCAAGATTTTGTATCTGATCTTCTGTTTGAATCTGAATTGCAAGTGTTTTCTAGTGTTCTTATAGCTTCTCTTACTCAATGTAATCTGCTAATAATAAAGCTTATAGTACACTGTCTGGGTCACCAATGACACTGATGAGCACTGCTGGCCCTGGGAGCCCTTTGTGAAGCCCTACTAAACACAGCATTGCTGTTTAACAATTGATACCTATTTCCAACAAAACTTGCATCCATGACATTAAAGTTTCATCAAGTTATATTCCCTCATTTGCATAGGGAAGTGTCACAGACCTTATTAATGCCAGAAGGTGTCTGGAACTCGGCCACCTTCACCCACTTCACACAGTCTATTTCCTTTTCATTAAAGGAAATAGGAGTTAATCAGCCTCCTGGAAACCCATTCATTTTCTACAGGTTCCTTACAGATGACCAATAATTAATTGGAGCTTGCTTCAGTTAGTTCTCTAAACCCTCAAGGATAATTTTTCATCCAAGTTGAAACTATTTACCAGATAAGGAAAAAAAGAACTGATGCAAGTATCTTATAAACCAATCTTTCCTTATTCCAGCTTGAGGTCACGCTTGGGTAGCATAACAAACTTGCAACAATCTTGGTCATGCCAGATGGAACAAAAGAAACATTAAATCCTTTGGGTTTTACACAGTTTGTTCAGTAATTTTCAGTAACGATTCTGTGTTCCTTGTCTTCATGATCTGCTTCTGATGCACATCCTTTAAAAAATGACCTAGTTTCTATATGCTGCTTTCTTGTATTGGAGGCCACTGAAGAACTTGTGCTTTTCCTGAGTTCTTAATTTACATCCCATCCTTCCTCTGCACTGTATAGTTTACACTTGTTCCTTCGGAGAAATAATTTCATTAAGGAACTGCTGAATCCTGAAAACTGTTTTCCCTCACATTAATTTCCTAAGAGAACTTGAAAGAAATTCCTGAAGCTTGCATTCTTGTCTGCTCTCTGTTGTTCTGCATCCTTTCAATATCTATGAACTTCATCCTTTTTATGACCATTCTTCTATGTATTACTGGTTTTTACACCTTCAGACCATTTCTCCCTGTTTTTGCTAAAAGCAAATGTGGCATACCTACAGTTATCATTGCTTTTTCTATCATCAGGGGAAAAAATACTAGTGCCTTTGTGATTTTTCCTGTGCAATCTGCCCTGCGGTATCCCCTTCTGGACGAGGGACATGCACATGCCTTGAGTTCCTTGCTACTGCACAATCCTGGCCTCTGGATGAATTTCAGTTGCTCACAAAATACTGTTTCCAGCTCTTGGTTTTGGGGGGCCTTCAGTAAAATCCAACTGTGGCAAAATCATTGACTTTACAGCTTCTGTTTTGAGATTGACTTTCCTGACCTGTTTCAGTCTGCCTTCTGGATGTTAAACACACAGAGCCTGTCCTTGCCCATCCTTCCCAAGCTGTGCTGAAGCTGGTTCACCGCCCCGTGTGCAGGGTCCGTGCATGTTGGTTCTCAGCCAGAGGGCACGCTGGACACGCTGTGGTGAGGGCTGGAGGTCAAAATCCTGGGAAAGCAGCGTAAGATGCCAGGAAAATACATTTTGTATAAGAAAGGAGGGCGTGTGCACTCATTTAACCGAGCATGAAGTAAAATCTATACCTTATTGTTCACATAATAACTGTATTTAGGGATCCTTATTAACGGCGAGCTATTTAAGCCCTTCCTTTATGTTCTTAAAGCCTAAGAGACTCCAAGGGAGGTTACTGGTCTGCCCAGAACCAGACAGTGAAAAGTTGATGGGGAGGGAAGAAAACACTTTATCTAACTTCATACCACCCCGTTAAGAAGTTTCAGCGGACCATGAGACCTCCTATCCTGTCAGCTGGTGTCTGGCATTCACGAGTGATCCTCCAGTAAAGCTGCCGAGGACTCAGCCCCTCGCGTTTGACCTGCAAAAGCAGCCCGAAGAACTAACCTTAGCCCAGCAGCAACGGGCTTTTTTTCCCTTTACCCTGATGTCAGGCCGGGGGACCGAGCGGGAGCCCGGGGCCGAGCCTCGGCCTCTGAGAGCTGCCGCCGGAGCTGGGCCATCGCCTGCAGCTCGGGCAGATCTCCATGAACGGCCGCGGCTCTTCGCGAGCGAAGGCCTTGCGCCCCTCAGAGGGGCCTGCCGGGCTCGGGGCCTGCCGGGGCCTCTGCCCTGCGCCCGCCGCCGGCTCCCTCGGACAGGGCCGGACGCGGCAGCGGGAGGGGCAGCCAGCGCCCTCCGGACTACATCTCCCAGCGTGCCCGGCAGCGGGCGTGACGTCCAGGGGCGGAGACGGACGCGGCTCCGGCGCGCTGCTCAGAGCGTGGCCGTGCTGCTGGGGCGGGGGGAGGCCGAGCGCGGAGGAAGTCTGGTCCCGCCGGCGCACCGTCGTGCGAGCGGCCGCCATCTTGTGCGGGAGGCGGTGGCAGCGCTGCGCTGCGCGGAGGAGCGGCGGTCGCGCCTCCCTCGCCTGCCCTCTCCCCGCCGTCCTGCTGCCGCGGCGCCATGTCTGCCGAGAGTTCCGAGCCCGCCTCGGCCGAGGAGCAGAAGGTGGGTGGCCGGGAGCCCTCCGCGCAGCCCCGCCGAGGAGCAGAAGGAGGCCCGCGGGGCTTCTCCCGCCTCCATCCGCGCGTTCAGGCGGAGCGGGGGGCGCCGCGGCCGGGCCTCTCCGTCCCTCAGCCCGGGGAGCCTCGCGGGCCGTCGCGGCCCTTACGGCAGCGTCTCCCGGGCCTGGCCGCCCTCCGCCCCCCGGAGCACCCTCAGAGCAGCGACCCTCGCCGGGGAGGAGCCCCGGCCCTTCCACCGCCGGGCAGGAGGGCAGGGGGGGCCGGGCGGCTCTCTTCAGCCGCCCTCCGCCGGCGGGACGGGGCCCGGCGCCTGCCGCGGGAACGGCGCCGTGCCGCAGGCCGGGGCGGCTGGGAAGGAGCGGGCGCTGCCCCCGCGGCTGGCGGAGGCTGGGGGCGGAGGAGCGGCACCACCATGTTGGCTTCTGCACTTGGGAATTTTTGTTCTCTGGTAAATCGTTGGCGTCCTCGGGCCTGGCGGGGCTGATGGCGCTTCCCCGCTCCCTAGACCGGCCTGGGCCCCGCTCTCCGCCGGGTGCCCTGTCTGCCAGGGCGTCCTGGGTGAAGGAATTTCAGCTCACAGGCGCAGCGGCTGGAGACCAGCGATAATCCCGTGGCTGAACTTTTGTTTCACTTCTAGAACAATTTTAGCTTTTGATTTAAGCGATTGAGGAGGAGGGATATCCAAAACACAATGGCTGTGGTCTGTCCTAGTTAAGGTTTTTAGCAGGAATAACTGGCGGGGTTATCTTGTCATGATACTATTATGTCATCTCTGTAACTAATAATTTTATAATTCTTAAAGTAGATTTGGCCTCCTAGATGGCTGTATGCGGTTAGCAGTTTCCCTCTGTCGGCTGTGCCTTTAAGAAGCCGTTTGGTTTTTAGTCTTGTCATTGCTGTATGGGTTCGTTTGCAAGCTCCACAGCTATTTCTGATACGGAGCGGTTACGAAACACAAATACTGCTTTGAAGGATGATAAAAGAAAAAAAGCTTAATCTACCTCAGCCGTCAAGGTTTTGTTTAATAATTTACAATTTGTAATGTGAGTTAGTCATACAAGTAGGTGAGCTTTGGGGGTTAATATGGAATGATACCTTCTCAATAGGTGCAGTAATGAGAACCAGCTTCTGTGGCAGGTCTGTAATCCGCTCTTAAATGCGTGTGTTCTGCAGCTCGACTTAACGTTCATGTTAGGTAGACCACTGAAGAGATACTGTTCCTGTTCAAAGCCTATAAAAATAAATCCCTGGCCTATGCAGTGCTCCTAGAATAGCTCTGTAATAAGAGCATAGTAAAACATGTGGTAGCAAGTTTATTGTGATGCCTTCTAGTGTGTTCTGATGAAGTCAGGTGGCTGGGGCTGGTTGTGCTGAGTTTCAGGCTGAAGTCTTGAAATGCGGGGCTTATGCACTGCTTTGAAAAGTTACCCTTTATTTGAGAGACAGGAGTCTCTTACTGATCTGCTAATTTAGTTTGATGAGGTGTTCAAGACAAATTAATAACATCAATACAGTAAAACTTTGTTTTCTGTGAGTTTATTTCCTGTTAGGATACTGTGATATCAGTGCTATTACGGCATTGCAATATTAACCTTCACTAAAACTGTTTGAGTAGGCAAAATTGAGCATTGACTCAGTTAATGCTGAGCTCTGAAATACTTATATAAACAACCCATTTTGCAGTACTTATTCATATGTATGCTTAAAAAAGATTAAGCCCCTAAATGAACTTTGAGGCAGCATTTTCATGAGCAGACCTGTTTTCTAAACTTTTATAACATGCTGTAAGGACTTGTGCATGTGTTAGGTGAGAAGGGTGTTAAACAAGAGAGATACAAATTGAAAACTTGCCAAAGACCAGTGTTTCCTGTTGTCAGTGTGAAAACTCAGGATAGTGGCAGGGGAAGTTCAGCAACAAAGGAACTTTAGATGTTGGAGAACATACACTGGGTTGACTGACTCTCCTTTTGCTTTAAAAGCCTGTATTTTTCAGGAAGCTGTTAGAGGTGGTGCATTTTGTTTCTGGACTGGCTTTTGCCACATCAATTGTGCTGTTGTCATGTTTTTTCCCATTTGCTGCTTTACATTTTGTCTGATGTCTTTTGCTAAAGAGGATGAACTCTTCATACCAGAGTTTGGAAAGGTTAATGGCTCTTCTTATCCTTGCTGTTCAGTTGTCCCACAGATATGGAACTTTACATTCTAGTACCTCTGTAAAGATTAAAAGTAAACGCTATCTTTAAATGTGTTAGGTAACCGCTGCCTTCCTGGTAGATCCTTTTAATGAAGTAAGCAGACTTCATTAGCTGTGTCAAATTCCTGTAGAGAGCTAAAATTAAACTTTTGTGCGGTTGTCACTAGGAAGAAGAGCGTGGTATATCTTGATTTCCACCCCCCCAGTCATTTCTTAGTCACTTGGTCGTTGCTTCTGCAACTCAAAGGAGAATATTGTAAATGTATGAGTGGCCTTGCTGCCTTGGGTTAAAGCCTTTGTGGCTCAGCAGCGCATCTTCAAGAGTGCTCAATACCACCTAGTCCACAGAAGACTATGTATGATTGAGACATGCCTGCAGCGATCTTCCCCAGAAAACTATCCCAGGTCTCAGCAATCTGTGGTTGAAAAGCCACTTGAGCTGCGAATGAACACATCGAGTTGCTTTCTGAATCCATCTAAATTCTTGGCGCCTTCTTTATTCTTTGCCAAGGAGTTCTGCAGCTTAATTTTATATGAAGAAGTGTTGTTGTAAGTATTTTTTGAACCTGCCATTAGCTGGTTTTGTTTGACACCCCAAGTCATTGTATTGACATTCTTTAATTTGTCTTACATAGTTTTTTGAGTCTTAGTTCTTGTTGATCATCAAGAGTGAGTGACCACAGTCTGTATTCTTTTCAGTTGCATTGATGCATAACACAGTATTTTGTGTTTTGATTGCCTGCTGTGCAATGATTTGTCAGCCCTGTGAGTTTGCATAAATGTCTCCTTTGATGCACCATGAATACCTATTTATGTAAGCTATTTATTGTTGGCCCCTGTTCTTGAAAAATATCTCCTTTTGGTTAATATTGGCAAAACATGCCCCCTCAGATGCTTTGTCTGTTGGCTCAACAGTGGGTACCCAGTGATTCAGCATTAGATGTTGAAAGTGTTTAGCTGAAAGGATTGCTTTTGAGAAAACCCAGTCAGTGTCAGCATGATGATAGAGCACAAAAGGCAGAAGAGCAGCTGAAGAATGATCTTTATAACACTTGAAAACTGTGATATTGGCTAGTGTGATATCATATAGTGAGAAATAGTATAGTTCTATGTTCAGTAGCATCAGGGAAACTTTGCCCTTAATATTTATTTGTGTTTTGCATTGTATTACATAGCTGTGTTTTCATCTAATAAAAAGCATTGGTTCCTGTCCTCATAGAAGCTTCTCTTAAACTGTTAGGAGAATTTCTATCTTTCCTCAGTAGAACTGTTAATTCAGATTTCCACTGTATTGTGCGAAGCTGTCTTTGAGATGTCTTGGCATAGTGGAGCAACTAGACAATGTTATATTCTAAATCTGTTGTTATAACCTTTGCTTCTGAGGCTTTTTACCAGAAAGATGTTGAATATTATAAACTTTGAGCTTTTATAAGAGAGATAGGAAAGCACTGGGGTAGGCTGGTGTGGTGGTGCTAGTTCTTTGACAGTTCTGGTTTAAGTAGTGCCCAGCTGCTTGTATTCCTCTGCCCTCCCTGCTGTGCTAACATACCTGTTTGTGCAGCTGCTTGGTGATCCAGGCTCTGGAAACTGATCCAAATGAAACACAGCCCAAGAAGGAAGAAAAAAAAAAAAGGTTATTTTTCTGTTGAATCAATTTCTGTAACCCATTCATGTGAAGTACACGCAGACATGCTGACTGATGCAATGCAAAGGATGATGACACTGATGGAAAAGAGTGTGAAGGGGCTGCCTAAGCAGCTCTAAATGGACAAGAAACCTTAGTCACAGATGAATGTGAGGTCCTCCTAATTTCAATGGCAATTCTTCTTTCCTGCCTAAAAGTCCTTCTGTGACTTCAGATGATAATACCAATTCAAGAACTACTGCATTCAGTGCAAATCAATGTATATTTTCTCTGAACTAGCAATGGTTCCCATAAAAAAAAAAAAAAAAAGCAAAGCCTCGGACAAATACTGGAAAGTAGCAAAATAAGAATTTTGAATGGCAGGTATTTTAGAAATGATCTAATAGAAGAAATTGTACCTCATACATCAAATTGCTACATGGACTGGAACAGATGAGTGTAAAGTACAGGTCAGTGTTGAAAGACTGGATGTACCAATTGCAGTTTTTGCCAGATGAGTATCTTCAAATGATTACGGTATACTCATAAAATGGGCATTTTATTTTACACAAATGCACTATCCAACTGTCTTCATCCTCATAATTGTAGGATAATTATAGACATGTATCGAGAAATGTAGTATTGTTGCTATTAATACAATAGCAGGCATGTTTTTGAGACTAAGCTACGTTAGTGCTGCTTCACAGTGAATATCAACACATTACAGTTAGAGCAGTTATACGAACTAGATCGTGGCAATGCAAGTGCTTGTTTGTCTGTGCAGCTTCGTGATCAAACGGGGCAGTTGAAAACAAGTTCTGTGGCTCTTGCCCAGCTTTCAATGTTTGTTTGACCCTTGTTTTGGTCAAAAAATGGGGTTTTTTAGGGGGAATTTTTTTCCCAAATTGAATAATTTAATTGTAGCATGGACTACTTTTATATGAAGAGAAATGCATTGATTAGATTCAAACACATCTCCAGGAGAGCTAGCTAAGGTGGGATGCTGAACTGCTATAGTTGCTGTTAGTATTTGAGAGAGAATGTATGAAAATATCTATTCAAATAATTGGTATGTGCACGTGGTAGCACCAGTTGGCATGTTGGTGAATTACCTGCAAAGGTATTCTGCATAAATAGTCCATTATTGTATATTCCATTTACAGTATTGCTAATTGTCTTTCAGGAAATGGAGGATAAGGTGATCAGCCCGGAAAAAGTTGAAGAAGCAAAATTGAAAGCAAGATATCCTCATCTGGGTCAGAAGCCAGGAGGGTCAGACTTCTTGAGGAAGAGGCTTCAAAAAGGAGTGAGTTCTTTATTGTCCACAGAGTATGGACAAGAAATTCCGAAATTCCTGTATCTGTGATCTTTTTCTACTCCACAGGCCTTTGCATGAGAGAGAGTGGTAAGAAATTTAAACTTTGTCTGTGAAAGCACAAGGAAAAGAAATTTGTTTCCACAAAACAAATGCCGAATTGGCAGGATAACAGTTTACAGCATCAATGGCTCAATTGCATTTTTTAGAAAAAAATAAACTTAGAAGCTGGCTTGGTGCTGCTGTGACAGACTTTATAAAAAACATTATAGTAAACACAAAGGGTCAGAACTTCATCCCTGTTTTGTACTGATCTCTTGCCCATTCTTATGTCTCCAGAACACGTCTGCCCTTCTTATCCATGTTTTCAGTACATGAAAGCTTAGTGTCTGCTGTGTTTTGCCGGCACCATCTGACATCAGCAGCTTGATAATAACGGTGTAATTTTGAATATACACCCTAACAAAAAGGTAGAAGAATGCAGAGTTAGTATTTCAATATTGTTCTACATTTAACCAGTGTCTCTTATTTTCTTAGTTATTTAGCTGTTTATTTTTTTAGTTTAATTATTCATAAAGCGATTATGTAATGCCTTTCAGGCATGCTAGAACTCTGTTCTTGGAATAATCCTAGTACATGACTGCTTCTCATGGTGCTTTCATTGCTGTCACACCGGTTTTTTCTTTTGCTATTGTCTAAGCCCTTTGAGTGCACGCAATGTTTCCAAGTAGAAATGCTTCGCAAACCAGCTGTTGGAGTTCAGTGCTGATCTAATTCTGTGCTATCTGATAACATCTCCTGGGAATTGTTACTGTTGGCAGATTTTTTGGATAAGCTTTCTTTCATAAGTTGGAGCATATGCAGCGTAGTTAATGGCTGCTGGGAATGGGCAGGTGGTCGATTAGGTGATTCCTTTTGTGAGTTATGCTGTTACGTGGCCAGAGGCAGCCTAAATGAGACTGCAGTGGGTAGGCACAGAAGGGATGAGGTAAGTATGTGTTGTGATGATAGTTCAGGAAAACAGATCAGCATTCACTCTCTAAGGGTTGATGGCCATAAAGAAATTATGACTGCTCACACTCAGTGCAAATGTGAGGAAAAATCACCACGAAAAATAACAATCTGTACAATATCTTCATCTTGATTATAGCACTATTTAATGCAAAGGTTGTTGCAGCCTGTATTTTCAAATTTGAGCAGCAGACCACTGGGCATCTTAATTGACTAAGTGCTTGGGATTTTTCCACTTTGATGAAAGATGGCATAAAGTTGTGGATTCCAATTCATAATCTGCCTTCTTCAGTTCTCCACTCCTGATGTGGTGGTAATAACTTTCTTCCATTTTATTTTTTATTATTTTTGTTTAATGTGCTCAGTGTCTTAAATGAGGAAGCATCTTTGCTTGATATAGATGCCTGGTGTACTTCAGGCTGCCTGGATTGCTGAAGCTTAGAGTGAAGATAGAGAGTATGCTTTCAGGTAGTGTTCGTGACACAGCGAGACCTGGACAGACGTAGTTTGAAAGGGATGATCAAATACAGGCCATCTATGAGAAGCTAGATTAAATCAGAGGAAAATACAGGAATAAGTTAAAGGAAGAAATGGACTGATAATCTAATGCATGAAGGATGGTAGGTTTTCTCAGATATTCTAGATGTGTATAGTCAACTGTAGCCCAGATTTTCTTTGATTTGGCAACTAGGACATGCTCTGCCCATTGATATTTGCTCTCCAGAAGTGTTCTGCATTAGGTGCACATACCATTATTAGCACACTTTCTCCAGAATAAGAGTAGATGAGAACCATGCTACACCATGCTCCTGTAGAGGGATTCTATATGGGGCTCTTACATGGACAGAAAGATACCAGCTAACAGCAATAACGCATTGAAAGATCAAGCAATTCTGTTATTCCTTAGATGCTGTTTAAAAGTTTATTTCAGTTATTTCAGCCTTGAAGGGCAAAATATGAAAGACTTTCTCCAAAGCAGATTATGTTATAACTTGAGGTGTATAGTCTGCTGACGTAGTGCTGGAACATTGTGGTGTAAATAGGGATTACACCACCAAAAGGGTTGAATTGGGAATGTTTACGAATAAAAGTGTGTGGTTCAGATGCAGTCAGTAGAACATGTGAAAACCAAATTTGGTAACTTTAAGACTCTGTTGGGGAATGTTTAAACCCTTCTTCAGGAGCCCTTGCATAAACAACCTTCCCCTCCAACCTGGTGCTTAGGTAAAGGCCTGTTAAGTCAGGTGTTCAAATTACTTCTCTCTAACAACTGCTGCTACTTAATGTTTTGCAGCTGGTTAATACTAATACAAAATAAAGAGTACAGCAGGAATATGCTTCCTGGAAGCACTTAAACATAGCAGATAGTGATGGCTGTTGCTCAACTGACCGAGGAATAAGCCTATATAAAGCTAACAAGGGATTTTTTTCTCCAGAGATGATTGTGACTGTAAGCAACAGTTGCTAGTGTAAATCTTTTCACTGAATCTGTCTTTTTTTGGCCTCATATGACAATCTGTTAAAAATCATGGGTTGCAAGTACCTTAACAGTAGACCTCATAGTAAGATGTAAACAAAATACTTTTCCTGCAAAATGAGTCAATGAGCAGCTGAAGACTTGATGCAAACCTTGGATGAAATTCCATGCCTCTTCTTACCATGCTGCAGATAAATTTAAGTCATTTAGCTTTAACATCCCTAGATAACTTAGTATTTGTGAAATCTGACAACAAAAAAAGACTATTAAAGGTAATGCTACTAAAAATTTGCTGAAATATTAAGGAACGCTGTTTCAGAAATTCAAGCTTGATGTGCTCACTTTGTATTCAGAAGAAACATGGAGCGTGGGATAAGAATTTTTCTTCACACAGTGCTTTTCAGAAGTACTGCACAGTAGATTTGACTTCACTAAATAATTGGTTTGGGAACTTCAGGTATTATAGTTTCACTGTTTTAATATATGCAGATAAGAGATTTTCTTGTTAGCGTGCAGTTTCATGCTACTTTGATCTTCTGGTATGAAAGAGCAGGCTCTGTTTTCCTGCCTTAGTTCATGCATTGTTTGGTTATTTTGTGTAGCATAACTTGTTCACTGCAACAAAATTTACAAACCCCAAGGTTTCACTTTTGGGAGACCAGAGCTCTTGGGAAACCCAGGGCAAAAATTATGTTCATGTATGGAGTGAGTTTAATGGTGTATGTAGAACCTTAACTGTACACTTGCCTATTGTTAAGAGTTTAGCTATGTGTGCTTAACAGTCTTGTTAAGATTTTTTTTTTTAATTGACATAGAGCTATCTTGCCAAATGGGAAAGATTTTATAACTGGTTTTAAAATGTATAGTATCTGGTTAGCCATGTAATTCAGTGTATGATTCCGAGAAGATTTCAGGCTTTTAAATGTATGTGTTTTGTCTTCTAGCAAAAATACTTTGATTCTGGTGATTACAACATGGCTAAAGCAAAGATGAAGAATAAGCAACTGCCTACTGCAGCTCCTGACAAGACAGAAGTCACTGGTGACCATATTCCTACTCCACAGGATCTTCCACAGCGGAAACCATCTCTTGTTGCTAGCAAGCTGGCTGGCTGACGAGAACAGCTGAACTGCATGATTATTCTCATTCCTGTTATTTCTCCTTAATAGTTATTTCTCCCCCTCACATCCCCCTTTTTCTTTCTTACACTAAGTCATGAGACTGACAGCTTTGCAGGTAGCGATAGCATGTGCTGGTATTGTAAGGGAGTACTGTTAAGAGTAAAACGTGTAGTATTTGGACTAGTTGAGAACAATGCACTGATTAAAAAAGGACAAGTTTGGTTAGAGCAATGTAATCTACTTGAAAATGTACATATTGCCCATTTCCTAGTGTAGGACTGGTTCCAGCAAGTGACATCGCAAGTTTTACAACTTCTAATGTTTCTGCTTTTGTTATTTCATCTTAATTACAGCATATTTGTATTTAATATAACCTCCAGTTGTGTTGGTTTTTTCTTCTGTGTTTGGGTTTGTTGTCTAAAATAGAGGTTTAGACCACAAGTTGCTAGATGGTAAAGCATGTATAAAAACAAAGACAGGGCTCCGATTGAATTTTGTTTCTGCTTTTGAACTTGAACGGCCTTAAACCTGTTTCAGCTTTAACAATAGAGTTTTTACTTGGGCAATATTTGCCCATTCTGGTGTAACTCTTGTGAATCTAGTGCTTATTGACAACTGCCTGTTGAAGCTGGTATTCTTTTCGGTTCCGTAGCTTAGGACACACTTTTGTTGAAGATGTGAATGAAGTGTGCATGTGCATAGACTGTTGAATTCACTCTTGTGCCATTTTTGTAAATACAATAGTTTTGCACAACCTTTTGCAAACGTCTATTAGTTTTACATTTTAAAAAGCAGATAATGTGCCAATCAAAGCACAAGTGATTCTGTATCTTTCTTGTCCTGAAACTAAGAGCCCAGAATCTTGCTACTGAAAGTAAAAATTATATACCTGAAATTTGTGAAACAGTTATATATATACACTTGATGCAGCCTTATGCTTTTGCGGTTGTATAGTTGGTTTCGTAACAATGTCCAGTATTCAAATGTAAACCTGGAGTTTGTACCTGTATTTGGAGGCAAGTGCCCTTTCTGTTCAGCAGCTCTTTTAAGCTTTTAAAGCTGAAATGCTCTGATGATGTGGAAGATGGCTACGTGTGCTGATCTAGAGAGTTTCCCATGTGGCAAACTCCAAATCTAGGCTTGCTAAGGTTTGATAAGCAATTGTCTTTGGGCTATTTTAGACTTCTGGAAGGANTTTTTTTTTTTTTTCTTGAACTCCTGAGGTGGTAGTAACCTTAACTCCTTTTCTCTGTTATACAGCAGCCCCTCATTGGCTCTGGGGAAACAAAGAACTGGAAGTGGTATTTATAATATGACCTATTGAGAAATAGGTAACTTTTCATGTCAGAAAATAGGAATGAACTTCAGGTCATCTTTATGATGCAGGTCGTAAGTACTGGATCGCCAAAATACATAGTTGACATTAGGCAGGTAACTTGATGCATTTAAAAGCATGTTTGTTCAATGAAATCAGAATATTAAAAGTGCAGTATGATCCATAATGCAATTGATTTTTGTATAGGTAATCACAGCCTTGATGTACTTTGGGAGTACAAGAAACTTCAAAAAGATCAGTTTACTGAATAATTTTTTCTTTAAAGAAACAGTTCTGAAACAGCCTATTGAAAACAAAGCACCAGTGTGGGTATTATAAAAGAAAAGACTCTTAAAGACGCAAGTTTTTAGAAGGATGTGCTTTGTGTTGGCATATTGAGAAAGGTCTGGCAGGATAAAGGACTGCTAGTCAAAAAGAACACTGGCCTATATTTTCTGCAATGCTCTCTTCTAAAGGCAAACCTAAGAAAATTAATAATTTGATCCTGTTTTGATCAGAACATGAGCAAAGTTAATCGGTGTCTATGTAATGTCTTTGGTTCAGAGAAGTCATTCCAGAGAATTTTGAAATTGCTAACCTGATTCTTTTCAAGTCTGTATAGCCCTTTTCTGGTAATTAAATGGGCTCTGTCAAGCCTGTCCTTACTCCTTATCCTCCACTAGTATTACGAAGAATTTGTGGGTTTTGCAGAAGAGGTTGAGGAAACAGACCTACTTGACTTCTTTGAGTAAGAAATTAGGCTGGGAGAATAGCAAGGAAACGGGATATATTGAAGCAAACTGCCTTTTATAGATGTTTGTCCTAATGTGAGAATCCCTCTTTATTTTTGTATGTATAAATGAAATTGAAACTTAATGATAGGACTGGGCCTGAAACACATTTTGAACAACTTAAGGTGACTTGCTGTGTATTGTCTGGTGGCACTATTTCTTGATGTTTGGGAAAGTTTAAAAAATAGCCATTTAAATTTAAACATTCCACTCAGCTACAACTCAGCTTGTCCTGCTGGTTGGACGACATAAGCTCTTCCAATGTTCACCAGGTGACTTGCAGTTCTTAAGATTACTACAGATTCAGCTATGAATATATTATCCATGTGTATATTTGAAGTACTGTAATACTAACTAGGTCAATGACTGATTATGAGCCTTCACATCTGACAGACCTCAGCAGCAGGCACAGCTATTTTGATGCTATACACTGTATAAAACTGAAGTCCAGTAATCACTTAACAGAAAATCAAAGATGACTGCAAATCGTTGCTTACTTTTAGCTTACTCCAGCAAGATAACTCAGCTATCCAAACTTATGTACATAATGTATTATATGAGTTTTACCATTTGATAATTACCTTTTTCAGAGAAAACCTGTCCACACTGTAGACTGGCAGTCCCTTTCATATCTTGCCTTTAAAGATAGACAGTGTTTAGATATTAGAGTAGTACTCATGTAGGCTTATAATAGCAGATAGCACCAACATTTTATTCGAGATAGTTAAGTGGATTAATTACAATTTCACAGATATGTCCCCAAATCTGTAGCACCAAAGGCTTCCCTCTCATTGTTCTCAATGTAGTAGGACAGTGTTTGTGTAAAGGCCACAGGAGTACATTTTGTTGGACATATTTACACCCAGTCAAGATGTTAAGGTGATAAAAATGTCAATTGTTCTTTACAAACTTACACATTGTATAGTATACAGAATAAATTGATCTACTTAGTTTTTATTGCAAAGTGGAGATTTGTCTTGTCTTTACTGTGGTTTCCTAAAAGATACTGCATACTTCGGTATTCACTACGGAAAATTTCTAAACCCTAAATCTTGCTACTCTGTATCATTAAAAATATGACTGGGCTTTGGTATCTAGTATGTTAGACTACAGAATTACTTTAATGTAATCACGTTTATATATATTTCAGTGCTTATTTTTCTAATAAGGCAATTAAAGCTTATTGTTTGAAAACTCCGTAAAAGATGATTGTTTTGGTCCCTTGCACTGAGTGAAGGGGATTTCTGGGAATTAGCTTGACACATAGAAGTTTGCGTTGCTGTAGACTATTGTCCTGGATATGGCAACCTTTCCAAGAAATCAAGATGCTGGAAAAAGTCCAACTAATTTCATATTCCGCCTGTGACTTAGGTGCTGATCTTTGTGCAACTTCAAGTTGCGCGTGGTATATTTACACAGTTAGCTCGGTCACCAAGGTCATAGTAACACCCTCTATACTCTGCATCTCTAACAAGCTGAGGAGAAAAATGTCCAACTGAAGTAGCGTCACTGCACTGCCGTGCTGAGGCAGTGCAAAGGCTGCGTTAACACTGGCATTAGTAACCTGAAGTAACTGACCGGGATCTCTGTGTGGGGAGTGGCATCAGTCTTCAGGCAAAGACAAACCGTTTAAATACAGGCTTATTGCCCAAAACTATTTCAAGTTAGAGCTGCGGTGGGTACTGTTGTGCAAACCTGCACTCGGAGCAGCGTTGCATTTAGTGGCTGTGTTCACAGAACGTGACCACATCATTCAGGAGGGAGGCCAGATTGCAGGAACTTGATTATTTGATGGCTGGGGGGGCTTTCTGTGAGCTTGGGAAGAACAGAGTGGAGGAGCGCGCCAGCAGGATGAATGGTTTGTTCATTTGTTAAGTGGAGTTGGGCTAAATGTGTAGTTTGATTATTTAGTCCTGTGTTAGTACAGGCTTGGCGCCTTCTTTCAGTTTCACGTCTTTGGCTTTTTCATCCCAATTTCTGGCACTTATAGATCCAGAGTAACTTGAAATCTGGAAAGCTCTATGCATATTCAAAGTATTTATTCTTATTAAATATTTATCTTGAAACTGTTTCTGGAGTACTGGCACAGAGGCAGAGAGTCTTGAGCTCAACTGATATGCTTGAAAAAGCTTTAGGGGCAGATGACTGAATTATCCCTGTCTTTCTCATGCAGTACATCTGTTACAATGAGGATGCTGCTTGATATATGTTCATGAGGTATTCTTGCATATTTATAGCAAGCACAGAATTCTGTTTACTTACTGGTTTGGGAGATACTGGCAAAGCCTCCATCGATTTCAGATGGATGCTTATTTGACTGGTTTAAAATGGGAAGATGAAGTATTTTTTGTTTCTAACTCTAAAAACAGATTTTAGTTGGGTTTGTTTTTTTTTTTTTTTACCTTATTGCAGGACAGTGTTGTAGCTGTTATTAAAAGAGGAATATGGTTGGATAATCTGTCAGTTGCCCTTGACAATGTTAGAGTATGATCAAAATAACTGTCATTAACATTCCTGGTGCAGGGAGTCTCCACAGAGACTGGATTCAACCTCTGCTGGTACTTCTGTCTGTGTTAGTATGGTGGGGTTGTTTCCTTACTGGGTTTGAGGGAAAACAACTGTAAGAGTCGTCTTGAGAAACAGGATTTGGATTTTTTTTAAATTTGCGGCATTTTCTAGGAGTGGAATCATATGTCTGAAATTACAAGGATGCTTAAATGCAAGAATGGGAGCTGTGGATTCTTCTGCACTTCAGGTCTGTTCTCAGGTGATGGTTTTTATACTGTTAAAAAAAAATTGGCTAATTAATTGAAAAGAAAAAAACATATGTGATGCTCTAGAGACAAGAGAACACTTCCTAGTATAGGCATAGGTGGATTGAGGCAAGCTTTCTGCACGGGCATTTCATCGTGTAGGCTGTGTCTTTTTTTGTAAGCCCAAAAACTGTGGAAGTAAATCCCAAGTGCTGCCGGGAGAATACGTGCATGGTACATAATTGTGTATCTTCCTACGTATCTCTTGCATTACATTTCAGAGTTCTTGACTGGCAACAGTTCAATCAGTACTGGCTGAAACCAAACCTGTTTGTTTTCTACAACCAAAAGTTACAGGCATAACCCTGTAGTGTGAGAATATAGGCAAGGGAAGGAGGAGAATTTTAGCCTATGAATTCCTCAGTCTGCTTTGTCTGCCTTCCCAGTGAAGGCCACATGGAGTTAAAGTGATGGCCAATGTTGGGCATACAAATGCTTTTCTGAGGAGCAGACAGGGCCGTCCACCGTGCCAAATACACCATCTCATGTTCCTTCTGTTACCAGCATTTATTACTTCTGTGCCTCTAATGACTTCCCTTTTTTCTTTGGCCAACAGAGAATCCACTGCTTGCTTGTGGCACAGCGTGACAGAATAGGAAGTCCTAACTGAGAAGGGAATTTTTCTGCCAGTTAAACAGATCATGGATGTAACCAGAACATAGGTGTAAGAAAAAGGATAGGACAGATCCTTTGTAGTCACTTCTGAAAAAAATTACATAATCCTTCTATGAATTGAGATTAGTTTATTTTCTATCTTTTTTTTAATTGGGTTCAAATTCAGTATACAATTCTGCATGTGGACTGTCAGCTACATCAGCCATATGTGGTCAGCAGAAGTACCCTGGGATATATGCTCTGAAATCAAATGCCATAAATGATCTTTTTGAAAAGATGCTGAGCAAGATATGAGATGAGGACATTTAAAATCCTGCCAGCAAATGCTTGATGCAGGAGATGCGTGCTGAAGTAATAATTAAGTAGTCAGTCTACATACATTACAAACAGGTTGTTTCTTGGCAGCCTTCAGTGCCCCCAATTCCTGTCCTTAATGACAGATTTGAAATCCTGGTTTATGCAAATCGTGTCAAATCATAGCATATTTTGGACTCCGATATCTATTTTTTGCTGGGGCTTATAATTACATTTGGTTCCTGAGCTCCAGCTGTGAATGGCCGATACAGTAATCCACAGTCCACGCAAACTCCTGAAATTAGTATCTTTGAATATAGAACAGATACCATCCTGAAGGAAGGGTATTAAATATCGGATACGAAGCAGCACACAGAGGGGAGGTTTAGGTCCCTTCTGAAAACAAGCTGTGAGATTTCTATGGTTCATACATCCAGATTATTCGATTAAGCCTGTTAAAGGTGGATGCTCGCACTCTTAAATTAAGCCCAAATCACTTTTATGTTACACATGAAAGATGACTGGCAGCTTTAGTGTGGACCTCTCTCTTTTGCCATAGTGTACATGTGTGCAGCTGTGCAAACCTCTTAGCCAAAAACCTCACCCTGACCTGGACAGCAATTTGCAGGAACCAGTTCCGGGTTTCTCGTAGGACAGAGAGTAAATGTCCAGTTCTGCCGAGGGGAGTGAGCCTCCTCGGCGCGAGGCAGTAACAGTGATCGTGCTTGATAATCCTGCATATAGTCAGAACATGGGAAGGAAGGTACTTTTTAAAATTCTCTAACTCTCCCAGAGTTTTTAACAACTCTGAACTGTCCCAGCAAAATCAAGAAATGCTTTAAACCTCTTTTCTGAATTTACTAACCTTAGTTTACTAGCTGTGAAGACCACGTATCTGTGCCTAAATCAAAGAACTCCAGGTAAGGCTCCTTATTTTCATTGTGACTTTGTCATTTGTGCTTCCTACTTTCTCCATCTCCTTTCCTTCAGATAGCAGCAGTAAAGTACAGCTAGATTATGGCATTTATTGGGAGTGTTTTATTTTGGGCGTCAGGATAGCTTGATTCTTATTTCTGGCTGTTACTCAGTTGATGAGTGATTCTAAGAACCATCTCTTTCATGGTTCATTTTGTCTGTAGAATTGGCTTGTCTGTTTCATTAATAGTCATAGCAAGTTTCAGGGGGAGTCTAGATGCTACCCGCTGAATACAGAGCTGTTATCTAAACAGTTGAATTCTGCAGAGATGATACCACTTAAAAAGTCTAAACACTTTGGCAGGGAGCGTGGCAAAGATAACTGTTTCAAACTTCTGTGTTTTGGAGCACTTGGACTGGTAGGATGAAAAAGGAAAATACACAAAGGATAGTAATATCTTCAGTTCTGCTGTCAAAAGAACTCTTGCTGTAATGTGAGCTGTAAAAAATCCCACCCGTTAATGATTCATAAAGCAGATGAGCTGCCATGTCGTAACCTAGCCAGAACGCGGATTACGCTTTTCATTCCCTTTTGACGTGGAAGTTAAACTTTTCAAAGATGTGTACCTTGATTTCTTGGCGAGAACTGGATTTGCTTACTGAAGGAACTGTTTTGGGCCCAGTTGTCTTCAGTGTTTTCAGTACTGGTTTGAATTATAACAATTTTGGAGAAAGAAAACAAAAACCGGATAGCTTGGCACCTGAAATGCGTGCAGCAGTACACAATGGGAATAACTCGATCTGCGGCGGGGTGGCAGCCAGGCACGTAGCGGCTGCAGTGGGCTGTAATCCAGCTGTAAATCCCGTAAGCTGAGGCTGCTGCAGGAGGCTCCTCCGTGTGTTACGGGAGAGGTGCCTCTGTCAGGCAGGATCGGTACCCGGTGCCGGTGGTACCCGGTGCTGCCCGGGCTGCCGCGCCTGCGGGTCTGGGAGCCGCAGCTCAGTGGTACAGGGGCTGGAGAAAGCAGCAGCGGTGATAAACGTCCCTGATGAAGAAATGAGCAATTTGTGCAGTCTAGGAGGAAAGAAAAAAAAAAGAAAAGCGGGCTCAGGCGGGAGGGGAGGGATGCCGGTTCCCGCACAAAGCGGGAGGCCGCTGTGGGGCCGCGCCGCGGCGGGAGGAGGAGCGGGCTGAGCCCGGGCTGGCGGCGGGAGGCGGGCGGCCGCCGCGGGTCTCTCCCAGCTCTGCCTCCCGGTCCTCC
>VXBL01006450.1:199197-345749 GCA_013400195.1 Aramus guarauna | reverse complement strand
GTGCCCGGCCCGGTGAGTCACGGCCCCGCCGCTCCCGGGGGAGGCTGGGCCCGCCGGGGAGGCAGCGCCGCTGCTGCGGCGGCGTCCGCCCGCAGAGCCCCGCAGGGGAACCGGCCGTGCTGCCCTTCGCTCCGCAGGCGGCCGGGGCGGCTCGGCCAGCTCGGTGGTGATGCGCCTTGGGCGGAGCGCTTTGGTGACAGAGCCGTGCCGTGCCGTGCCGGGCGGCTGTCTCCTTCGGAAATACCGTCCCGTTCCGTGCGGGAAAGCGCCTTCTGCTACATAGGCGCTTCAATGTGAAACTAACCTTTGTGGTGATACCGCACCTTTCGACAGTATTTATTCCTTTGGCGGTCGTTCAGAACCCCTACGGTCAGCAGCGATGTGGTGCGTGACTCATACGCTTTTTAAACAGACATTTTTCACATCTTTTTGGTCTTGTGTGATAGTATCTCATCAGCTTCTACCCGGAACCAGTTACTGCCCTCCGCATCTTGAGGATGGCAAAGCCTGCAAATGGAGATCTGTGGAAATGACTGTTTTACCCACTAGCAATGCATTGTTCACGTGGCTCTGCCTTGATCTAGTGCAAACATCTGGAAAAAACAATACAGACTGCAGGTTTGTAAGGGCCAGAAGGGATCGCTGGGGTTGCCAGAACTGAGCACGGCAATACAACATAGCAAACTCCAAATACTTCTTTCAAAAGCTTGTACAGTCAAAGTGTGTTTTATCGAACGCCATGCCATCTAGATCCTTGAGCCGCTTTATGAAATATCACCGGTCGAGCTCTTTGCGTGAGGAGGGAAAGGAAAGGAAACAGGCTTTTTGTTTTGGTGTGAATAGTTCACCTTATTTGTTGAGTCCTCCCACTCAGATGCAGCGGACAGCATCGGTACAGACCAAACTGGACAGTCCTTTCAACAGGCTTGACCTGATCTGAATAGTGTATTTGTGTAAGAGAGATTGAATGGGAGGAAGCGAGGCGCCTGCCTGCACCCCCTAAAGAATGCTAAATACGTGAGTTCATGTGGGGCTTCTTGGTGTCTTACATCTCATAGAGGGATGTCTCTGTAAACTGCCTTTGCAAGAAGGGATGAAAATTAGCATTCTGGTCAAGAGAGCAATGGTACTGCAGAGTTGTTCCCAGGCGCCCAATAGACTTCCTCTGTGTAAGGAGTTACTTTGGAAAGGTATTCTTTATTTATCTCTTTCTGTGGATGTTCTTACTACGGAATTAAAATATCTTGCAAGGAGTTGATCAGAAATACTTGGGTTTTTTTTTAATTTCTAATCCCATCTAACCTTGAATTCACTTCCTTGAGTGGTTAAATCCTGTGGTCAGAAGCCGCCCCAAAACTGTGGGTGTTCTCTTGCCATGGGACTGTGTTACCGTGGAAAGCTCAGGGCCCCAGTTAGTTCCCGAGGAAGGCATGGTGTTCCAGGAGAGACCGTCTCTGCTGTCTTCCCTCTTTGGCTTTTTTCCCCCCAGGTAAAGCCATCATGCCGTTTAAATCATGTTCAGTATCTCATCCTTGATTAAGTAACATAAATAATGGATTTAAGGTCATAGCATGCAAAGGTAAAAAGAGCAAACACAAACAAGTGGAGGGAGGATCCTCCAGCAGGCACTCGCTGGGTGACCAAGGCCAGTGAGATGGCTTCTGTGCTTTGCTCTCACACCACAGACTTTCTTGTCCTCTTTAGAGCCATCTGTAGGCACAGCAAGAGCGACTTTCATATCTTTTTTATACCGGCAGGCAGAGTCAGGATTGTGATTCAGGGCAGCTGCTTAAAGTACCAGAGCTTCCAGTGCAGCATCGACACTTAGCATATGTGTTGGCAGAGGTATTTCGCTGGCAAGCAGGGTAGGGCTTGGATTTGCAGCACACCGTTGCTGTGTGTGTCCTGAAGCGAGGGACCTGGCACTCCCTCACCCTCTCCCGAGGGAAACCCACGTCCCAGCTTGCCGGAGTTGTTCAGGTGCCTGTGTTCGTGTGAGTTACTTGGAATAGCAGCCGGTGAAATTATGTTAATGACTGGATGACCAGTGTTGCAAAGGAGTTGTCAGCATCTCTGCAAATGTCTGAGAACGGGAAAAGCAGACTTCTTATTTCCAGCTATTTTTTGTGGAAGCAGAGCTCCCTGCTGTGTGCCTCAGTGTGTCCAGTTTGGCTAGCACGCACCATGAAGCCTTCAAATTTGGCTTCTTTGCATGCTGGTGTAAAAATAGCACCCACTGTTCCAGCCACATGTGCCATCTTGAAATAGCATAAAGGAACTCTTATTTTCCCAAGCTAAATTATTTTTTTGTTAGAAACCAGCGATATACATTTTGAAGAAGTCGTGTCACTCCTATGGAAATCCTGTTCCTTTGGTTCGTCCAGGTGTCTGGCCAAACTTGGTGAACGTATAGACAGCACATGGTTGGGGTTAACCTGGGAATTTGGATTTAAGTTAAAGGCCTGGCTCTAGCGCACTCCCAAGCTAGTTGTGACCCATGGGCCTGAACCATGCTGGGCTTTGTATTCCTGGGCCCGGTGATGCCGCAAAGACAGGCTCCGCTTGAAGGCATTAGCTTCGGTTTTAGGGTGCAGCAGTTTAGAACTGCTCCATGGGTTATATCCCAGGCATTCTTATTTAAAATATTACGCTTAACTTGTGCTGTTGGACATCTATCAGTGACAGGTTGGTGGTCCTGCTGTAGGATCGGTTTGGAAAGTTTTGGGTTTTTGACTTTGGAAGTGAACTTAGGAGAATCTCGACGTGTCTCCTGAATCACCACAGCCCCATGAGCAGTGCTCAGATGTAGTGGATCAGCATTTCAGTGGCCGAATGGCCCGTTTGGTGTTAGACATCACCTTGGTGAGTTTTGGGTGTGTAAACCCAAGCCCCAGCACATGCTCTCATTGATTGTAGGTGGCAATTAACACAGCAGATCAGAGCCTGGGTTTGTGCCACTTCTTTTAAAGTCTGAGTAAAGAGTTGGTATCTTTAGTCATTTTTGCTCTCCATCTCCATCCTTTTTTCCCTGGGTTTGAGTTGTTTCTGTTTCATGCTGTGCTTTCCTAAAGCATGCTGCTTTGCCCTCTCGGGATTTCTGTTTGTTTTGCATGGCTGTGTGCAGGACGCTTATTTATTTATTTATTTAGCTATCCATTCAGCTAGACATTAATTTATTATTCTTGCTGCTACCAGTATGTTCCTCCCTTCGAGTATCTCTGAGATTAGGGGCAGCTATCTCCGGCTAGCTTGTTCCTTATTTAGGGCCTAATCCAATTTCAGTTACAGTGAGTGGAAGTATTCCTTTGAACATAGAGGAATCTGTAAACAGTTTTTGCTGGAGAGCACGGTCTGGGCAAGCTGAACCCAGTAGCTGACCTTCAGTCCTGCCGCTCTCTCCTTGAAACAGTTCAGTTTGAGGGTTTATAAGCAGTAAATAGAGTTAGGGAAGTGCCAGAAGGAACTGCACAGAACAAAAAGCCGCTTGTGCGGTCCCCAGCGTTGCAGGGAGCCCTTTCTTGCTTTCCTGGGCTGTCTGCAGGCAGCTGCTTTGGGTTTGAAGCCAGGGTGTTATGGGACTTGGTCTTCCCTTCGGTTCTGCTGGGTCCTTGCAAGTGAAAACAGCAAAAGGCAGATTCTGACCAGGTTATGGCTCTTTCTGGGCACGTTAATGGTCCATGGGGGAGGAAATACAACAAAACCCAACCTAAGCATAAGAGAGAAAATGTGACTGTATTTCCAAATTTCTGTGCTTATTAGTGGGCTTTTCCTGGGGCTAAAAAAGAGGCTGCCTTAATTATATAGTCTGGTATATTGCTGTTCAAACTACTGTGGCATAAGTGTTTTCTAACCATTTAACAGTACTCAGTTGTCTCAGTAGATCTCCGCTTTGCTCTTCCCGCGCCGCGGTGCGGAGATGGGAGTCGTTCATCTCCACGCGGAAACTTGGGCGTCCCGCTCTGCTGCTGAGTGGGACCCGGGCGGTTCAGAGCAGGGGGGCTGCTGCAGAAATCAAACGTGCACTGTCAAGCAATTATGTCTCCAAATGACAGTGAGCCTGTATGGTATTTATAACCGTATCTCTTCCTCTTCTAAAAATCTAATGCAGCGGCAGAAGAGGGGATATTCCAGTCGCTTTTCTTCAGGAGCCACTGGAATAAACGCGGTGGCAACTCTGCCAGTGACAGCTCACATCTGTGTGCACCAACTTTCTTCCTCTTGCAGTTAAACTGAAGGTGCTGGGGATACAATTACCCAACAGTCTAACAATACTAGGTTTAACCTAACCTTGACATTTTATTATGTTTTTGTACAAAAACCGTTTCCTGTAGTCGGATGCCAACCACAACAGCCCAAGAAACTGAAGAAACTCTTAGCTTTCTGACGGCAGTTGTGCAACGTGTCGGCAATCTATCATTCTTGTCAAAAGAAGCCGTGAGCCTTGGGAAGCAAGAGGAGCAATGGTTTGGTTCGGAGCCCGGTCTGCGCCAGAGCTGCTCCCCTGGGTGCCAAGTGTGTCCGGAGGAGGAAATGATACCATGCTGGGCAGGGCCCTGGGGTCGGAGAGGTACCAGGCTCTTTGTGAAAGCTCCTCCCAGCCCGCAAATGGTTTTTGGGAGGGCATATCCTGTAAGCCTAAAGAAACACTGAAACTGTAGCATTGTTGGGAGGTACTTTGGGGAGAGGAGATCAGAGCTTTATATTCAAAAATACTCTATTTTTTTGCTGTAGACCTAATCTTGAAAGTTGTGTGAATTCTTTGTAACATGTCAAGAATAATTGTGAAGGTCTCATGTATAATAATTGGTCTTATTTGTTTAATTCTTTGAGTATCATGTTAAAACATTTGTCTAATAATATGAGTGGATTATCTGGGATCCCCCACAAACTGTTATCAGCAATCCTTGCAGAATAATGATGGTTGTACATCAAGCTGCCACTGGTTATTTGCTGTCTGTTTCTACTGCAGTGATTTTATATATAGCATGCGCCCAATGGCTTAGGTAATGGATTACTATTATTTTTTAGATAAAGAAATGATCAGATAAAGTGCTGTTGAGCTCCAGCTATGTCAGGAAATGTGTGCGATGACCACTGTTACCTTTCAGTGAGCCACAGAGCTCCAGGTTGAGTTGGAAGGGATCAGCGGCCGGTCAGGCAGATGTATCTGGCTCTTAGGGTCTCCTTGTGGGGCCTTTGGGAGTTTAATCCTCTCCATGTGTCCT
The DNA here is from genome assembly GCA_013400195.1 of Aramus guarauna. Taxonomy (NCBI): domain Eukaryota; kingdom Metazoa; phylum Chordata; class Aves; order Gruiformes; family Aramidae; genus Aramus; species Aramus guarauna. The sequence goes on along the minus strand of VXBL01006450.1, from coordinate 340,524 downwards.
AATAACAAAGTAATTTGTCTCTCTCTTTAATGAGACTCATTGTTTAATCTCTGTAGGACTAAAGCATTTTTGTTATTGAAATTTACTCATTGAACCGGTTGAATTGGAGGAAGTCACAGAAACGGCCAGTTTCGCAAGGCTTCGCTGTTTCTGGGTGGTCTATTTTTAACAGGATTTAAAAAAAAGCAAAAAGTGATAGTAAGGTAAATCGTAGATGGTGTTTCTGCTGTGAGGGAAAAGCAGTGCCCAGCTGGCAGGTCTGCTGTCCTGTGGGTACCGGTAGGATGGTGCCCGGGTCTCTGGCAAGTCAGAACAGCCCCTGCAGCAGCAGAGCTCGGAGGAGCCAGCCCGGGGGTGTCCTACAGGGACGTCCAGTGAATTCGGATTTCATTACTTGAAAACACAAACCATGCACAAACCAAATACTCAACTATTCGAAGTCTTGTTTATATTGCTGGAGTCTTTGACTGGCATATGTACAGACATTGCTGGTTTGAGGCATCTTGGCTGGGGGGATGATGATGGACCCAGTTTCACTTGCGCTGTCGAGCAGCAAGAGCTCCTCTGAGAAGAGCCCGTGGTTTGTTTTATGCCTCTTGACTGAAGTCAGCTTAGCTCGGTTCGCACGTATGCAGCTAGGGACGAGCAGAGCCTGAGCTCCATCACTCGGCTGCGTTTCCTTTTGTATGCTCGAAGGTGCAGAGGTTATCCCTGATCTAATTTTGTGCTCACTGTAGTGGAGCAGTGTTTACTACTGCGTGTATCGCGCTTGGCTCTGATAGTGAGTGTTTGTACAGTTGGGCCCAGGGCCAAGAAACGGCGTTTGAGCAAGGCTATTGTTCCTGCTGCTTCGTTAGCAAACTACTCGAACGAGTTGAAGCAGCGCTGCGCACCTTCTGCTCGTCTTCTCTGCTGCCGCAATAGCAAGGAAGAACTTCCTATTTTCCCTTAGTAATAGGCGGTTCCTGTTGCAGAAAATGTGGTGTTGGGGTCAGGGTAAAACCCATGGTTCTTGGAAATTTTCATCATGTCCATAACACTGACTTTTTCCTTAGCCTATATCTTTTTGCTCAAGTTATTTTCATAGACCATAACCCCGCCCGTGATACACCACAACAGATGTATGCTCTTGTTTTGGTGATGATGGTCCTAAGAGTTTGATTGGTTTACATTGGTATCCAAACTTTTAAGTAAGTAGAAATGCATTAGGCACAAAATTAAAACTGTTATCTAAAGGTTATGGGAGATAGAGAAAATTCAAACTGTGTTGAATTCAAAGGCTCTTTGTGTAGTAACTTTTCCCTTTTGTTGGCTTTACTTTTGAGCTGCATCCAGGATGGAGAGTTGTACGATTGGGTTGCTAAGGCCTCGTTTACCGACACGAATAGCAAAGCTTTGAGTGACTTTCCTGGCAGAGAACGGCACTTTCACGCCCGTGCCAGTGCCGCGCTCTGTGCCACCCTTTGCTTAGGACTGCATCATTTCCTCCTCCTTCTCAGTGTTGCTTGGCTTTGCTTAAGCCTGGGTTAGCTTAAGCCTGATCCTGAAAAGGTTTATCTTTATCCCGTGTGAGTAATCGCCTTGCTTAATTTCATGCTTTGAAATCAAGCATGTAAATCTGAAAGACTGGGCCTTTGATTCTCTATTTCCTCTCATTGCAGGGAAATAACTTTGCTGTCGTATAATTGGGGCAGGAAAGCAAATGAAAACATATCCTAGGGATGTTGTCAAGTTCTTTGTGTTAAGCTCTGTGTATGCAGGGTTGCAGTAAGTTAGGACCTGCCTACTTAAAACCCAATTTTAATATTTAATAGCAAGTGTGCATTTTGAGGAGTAGCTTCTGCTCTGAGGATCCCCACCATCTCAGGGAGATAATGGTTGCACTCATTTTCTCTTAGCATAGCCCACTTTCTCAGTTTGCTCCAGGCAGCAGCCTGACGTGAAATACTGTGGGAGACGGATAACCTGAACTGCCCGGCGCTGCGCACGTGGGGAAGCACCAGCGGTATCGAGCTGATCTTGACGATTTTGAGTTCTTCCTGTTCCTGGCCATCCGGGTCGTAACCCGCACCTTTTCTGTCACAGTATAGCTGCTTTGCTGCCCGCTCCCAGTTAATTGCAGTATTTAGTAGTTTTATTTCTATATATCTTAGTCTACTTATATAAAAATAAAATGTAAAGCAGAGATTACTGTTGGCTGAAAGGTTTGTGGGGTTTTGTGTGTGTGTGGTTTTTTTTGTTTTTTTTTTTTTTTAAGAGGATAAGTACTTGGTGCGATTACATCAGAGGAATGCCCTTCTTGCTGAATGTTGGGCATTAAGCAGCTGGAAGGTAAGCACAGGAAGCATTAGGCACTACTAATAAAGTTTAAAGACTTCGCTCCTACTCAGTGTCTGTGGATTGCAGATATTGACCCAACTTTTAATGTGAGTATCTGCAAATTTTAAAGCGAATTCTGAAGAAGGTAGAAATGAATTACTTACAAAAGCAGAGATCTTGTGTCTTGGCACCATCTGTTCTCCTTAGTGGCACGGATTTGTTTTCTTGGGCCTGATAATCTGGGACAATAGCGAGAATTGTCACAGATCTTTCCCTGAATAATGGCATGGAGGTACTTAAAGCTGAGGTAAAGCTTCTTAAAGTGTTAAGGGAGAAGAAGGTACAAAGCTAACATCAAATAAGCAAGTACGAATGATGAACGGTCTGAGGGAGCAGTATGAAGATTCAACTGGAGGAGAAGCGGTCAGGAAAGCAGAATGCAGCTGTGCCTGCAAGGTCTCTTTGAGACTCTTACCTCCATGCTGTTTGGTGAAAGTTGTGGTTATTTTCTGCATCTCTTAAAAGCTGTTGCATTTCCCTCATTGCTCATCAAGTCTTCATTTTTGCATTGTAACCCCGCTTCAGGTGCGGCTGTAGGTAACGCTGCCAGGGTAATTCACAGAGCATATGAGCTGCCACCGGTAATTAGCAGGAGAAGTGGCTCGTTGAGTTCATTTAGCTCTTAGGAGCCAGTGGGGATGGTTATGAGCAGACTCTTCCAGGCTACTTACACTTGGGGTCTGATGAGAGCCCTTGCTTTAAGATTAAACGTAAAGGCGAAAGCAATGTTGAAGAGCTCTCGTTCTGTCTTCATAGTAGTTAACACGGGGGAAATACGACGTATGACTTGTCGCATTTCTTAAGATTGCTGTGTGGTTAGATGTAACCCACGTGTTTCCAGCTTGACAGTCCCAAATATAGAAGAACAGAGACTTCTCATCTGTGTGACTTTCCTATCCATATGGTCTTTTTTTTGTAAATGGATATGAAAAATCATGAAGTTTTGATGCACTTACCAGTGGTGACTTCGAGTTCTTCCATTTGATTATCACAAGACAAGAGAATTTTGCAATTACTTTGTGGTTTACAGGAGGACACTCTTGCTCTTTGTAGAGCCAGAGAAATAAACTAAAAATACTGTGAGTTGGTCTAACAATGTGGGAATTCATTGCCCTAACATGGCTTGTCACACGTTACTCTCTGCAGACTCCATGGGTTATTCATAAGTATCTTTAAAGCAGATGACCTCAGTTGTTTTGCTGAGGAAACTGGAGAGAGCGGGAGATTCCCAAGTTGCCTTATGAGTTAGTGTACACCAATACAAGAAATATGGAAATATTTTCCATGAAGATTGAACCTATTTTGCCTGGAAAGGAAACACCAACTGCGTCTGAAAGTGCTGAAAATCGGTGTTACAAGAGATACGGGATGGAAATAGATGGTTTAGACTATATGTACGTTCAAGTAAGTAGACTACATTTGGTTGTTTTCTTGGTTTTAACATGGGTGAAGGCTGTATAGCCAAGCAAATAATAGCTTATTAATATAATAGTTTATTAGTAAGGGCTTAAAGTAAGTAGAGTTTTGATTCATGATCTGGAGATATGTAAAGAAGACATTTTCAAACATGCCAGACAATAATTTCATTGTTTAGGACATTGTCTCTCTTAGAAAAATCTTATGTGAGGAGAAGCATTTGCAGAAGTTGGTGGAATTTGATCTCAGAGCACATTTCTTCCTTGCGATGATCTTATGTATTGGAAATACAAAGGCAAAACAAACTTTTGGCAAACAATCAAACAGATAACGCTTGCAGAGAAAAGGAGTGGAACAGTTTCTCTCAGGCTAAACATGGTATACTGTTTCCAGCTAGTGTGAAAGGTTTTCATTTCACTCCCGTCTCCACCACAGAGGTGTCTTCCATAATTTCTCATGCTAATCAAGGTTAATGAAATGGGCTGGACCAGGCAGCACTCGGGTCCCGGCGGTGCTCGCACCCTGCTGCGCCCCGAGCTCGGGCTTTTCCCTTGGGGATTTGTGAGGCAAGGGCTGACGATCGCAGGGGGAGAAATGCAGCCGCTCTCGCTGGAGAGTTTCTGAGAGCAACGCTGTGGCCGTTAACCCTAGTTCTGCTTTCACGGCTTCCCTTGACACTTGTGGAAGGCTCTTTGGGAGGTTGCTCGCTGGTTTTAAGTTAGAGCTTGTCGGGGCGTTCATGCCAGGTCATTCTGGTTTCCTTGCGTGGGGACTTGCTGTTAATTTCCCATGAAAAAATGGTGGGACTAAACATAGCTTCATTAGATGTGCTTCGCTGATGTCAGGTTGCTGTTCTCATGTGGCAGAAAGGTGTCTGTGGTGTGGGCTTGACCATAATGACAGTTATGTTCTGGCTTAGCTGAGTAAAACTAGTTTTCCCTCAATAACTCAAGCTAAGTCAGTAAAAGCTCTGTTTTAATGATGTCACGACATCTCAGCCTGTGGCTTCTATGTCATTCTAACAAAAAATAATGAGTTAACTTTGGATTTTTAGAACCTCAAGCAGGTATTTTACTTTTAATGTGACTTTTTTGGAGGGCTAGGTTTAAGTAAGAACAAAAGAATGCTGTTTGGACTTGAGCTCAACTTTACAGAAAGATACTCAGAAAAGTACAGCCTTACCTACTATCAAAGTTTATGCCAAATATTTTTCCTTCCATTTCTAACTTTCAAATTAAGCTTTTACAGCTCAGTCAGCAATTTTCCACACTCCAGGTGTTTCACAGGTATCAGAAGATTTAGCCTTATTTCCGCTCTGTGAGCTAGGTGATCAATCACGGCTCCCCTACTTTTATCTCAGTAACTTCTTGTTTCAAAGCCCAGCGCTGTAGCACGGCGCAGTGCATCTGCCTGATCAATACGGCCCTTTATTTTCCCTTCCTGCCTGAGCGAGCGCTGGCTACACCAAATAATCTCATGGCAGGGATGCAGATGGCTCGGTGCTGAGACAAAAGACAAGGCTTCCTCTTTCCGTGAGTACGAACCCAAGATGAACAACCAGCTGCAGCCAGCGATGAGCCCCCTCTCGCCCTGAGCAAAACTTGGGCTGTGCTGCCTGTTGCGAGAAATGGTTCCATAATCCTGCTATTATTGGTGAGGTTTCTAGAAACTTTGAGGAAAATAATTTTAAAAAGCTTCTACAAGATCTTAAATGCACATAAGAACTTGAGAAGATGAAATAAAGGTTTCATTGTGTGACATCAGCATGTAAAAATACCTAAGAAACATGAGTCTTGACTGAATTTGTACCAGTGGTCTGGAAGGAATACTTGTTTCAGCATTTAGTTAATTATGCTGTGAAGGCTATATTAAGACTTGTATCATCTGAGTGTTAAAACCCTACAACCAGTTGTTTCATTTGGCCTCATAGTATTTGTTTTCTTGGATCTTAAATTTAGGTATCCATAAAGTTAATCATGACATATTGAATGCCTTTTTTGTGTGTGTATTCCTTAAAATCAGCTTTTTATTATTATTTTTTTTTTTAAATTGGAGTATTTTTGTATTATACCCACAACATTCACTGTAAGCACACAAGCATGAAATCATGCATCCTTTTCCTAATAGCAATGCAACATGTCTCATTAGCTTGATATTCAGGGGATGGCTGTAGGAGTTTCATTTGCCCTTAAATTTCTTGTGGCCACTTTTCTACAACTTTTGTAACATGTTTTTCAGGTTGGATGAATTAGGTGTTTTAAGGCAGTCTTATAATTAACTTATTTTTGAAATCACTAGGGTGTAAGTCAGCGTTGGCCCTCGTATTGGTGGTGTGGGTCGAAATGCAGTACAGCGTATGCCCCTCCGCGTGGGTCTGACCCCAAACCACGTTTTACGTGAGTCAGAATGTTTTCCTGTTGCTCAGTCTGCAGTAGGTGTCACACCCGCTCCATGTTCTTGCTGATCTTTTTGTGGTTATTCAGCTGGTTTGTGTCTCAAGTAGTGACCAAAACGTGGGTGGGTTTGAGCTAGCTGTAATTGCCATCTTTTCTGAAGGTCTTTCAGAGCTGTGATAATTCCTTTGGCAGGTCTAGAAATCAAAACGGTTTCAAACACAAAATTTCCTTAAACACTGATGTTTCTTTGAATGTATTTTTTTAAGCTTGATTTACTTTAAATGAACATTTCTTGAGAATAGCGCCGAATTAGATGAGAACAGCACTTGCAGCAAGTAAGGCAGAAGTACGGCTGACGTACGGGGTTGTTAGGGTGGGTTATTACGCAGCGGGTTTGCTGATGCCTGGTGACATACGAAGAAAGCCGTAGGCAGCCGGGGCAGGTGGGGAGACGCAGCGGTGCAGGGCATCACTCCTGCTCCTCCCACGCAGGCTCGTGGTAGCGGCAGGGATGTGGGGACAGATGTAGCTGCACTTCTAACCTGCCGGCCAGGCCAGCGTCTCTCCCAGTCTTTGCACGGCACTTAATGACGTGTTTTATTTTCCTGTAATTGATAGCACAGCCTTAATTAAGCCCTGTTGGAAGCATCACGTGGGCAAACGCACGACGTACCTTGGCAGCGTTGTATATGACTTCCCATCGCTGCCCAGTGGTTTTCCGCGGCGGGTGCTGCTGGCGTCACAGGCTGAGTGAGTGACGGAGGACACGGTTGTAACCATGGCCGCTGGCTGAGGATGGAGAAGAGCCTGTGAAAGCGGGTCTGTGACATACAACGGGACCTGACAAATGCCATTCCCACGTGCAGCAGCTTAGGGGGGTGAATGGGCAACGTTTTGATAGCTGAAGTATTGTCTGGGTTAATACTGACTGAGTATAAACCGCATCTCTCCCCCTCTGTACGTCGTTGTGAAGAGAAGGTCAAGTACAATCAACGTAAAATGTAGAAAGCTATGTTTATAAAGATGAAGAAAATTCACAACTTTTAAACATTTCCTGTGTTTTAACTCCTTAGAAATGTTTCTTATAAAAATCATATCAACTGCAACCTGGGAATATAACTGTTCTCTGATAGATTTGGTAGTTTAAAGTAAAACACTGAGTTTTCTGGCCTTGATGTCAGGCCCAGTGTGTGAAATTTGCAGGGTGATAATTCTCTCTGAATTTTAGTGGAAAGGTTGCTAATAATTGTAAGATTTAAAGAATTTATTTTTTTTAAAAAAGCATTTGTGTTTGCTGATCAAATTTGTTTGCAGTAGCATGTATATATGTCCTGTGTTTGGGATTTAGCTTTTTTTAGCATCACTTTGAACTAAGGTGAAGTTTCAGGTGAATGTTCAATGTTCAATTGAATGTTCAATGGACATTTTCCAGTGGCTGAAGGTGTGAATCTTGCTGCAGTGATTCTTTGTGGGGTGCTGATAGTTTTTTATTGTACCTTGTATCATCAAGGCGTGTTTGGCAAACAATGTACAAGTTGGTTTTGTTGTTACAAGTCACCAAGCCCTAAATATAAAAAATGCCTTATAAAAATGCTTAAAAAAAAGGGGGGGGAAAAAAACCCCAAACCAAACCCAACCCCCAAAACTTTTCTATCCTTAGGATTCCAATGTAGTGGATATTTATACAGCAGATGAAATGCTGAAGGACAACAGGTTTTTTTTCGTTGAGCTGCGATTCAAATAGTTTCCTTGTGCGTGGTGAAGGATGCAGTGCCTTACCTGCCTAACCTGGAGTCCTGCCGGCACTTTGACCCAAGTTTGCAAGCCCAGTGTCAGCAGTGTGTGAGCTCATAGCGGTGGTGTCACGGAGCGTCGCTCAGCGCCTGGGTCACCCCTGTCCTCCTGCCGCTGTTCCGGAGCTCTGCCTGTGGCCGGTCAGGGAATTCCCACCAGTCAGAGCAATACCGGGCTTTTGCTCTTCCTCTTAGGTGAACTAGCTATGTGAGGTTATTTTTCAGGTACAACATTAATACCACTGTCCTATTTATTTTCCCCACTATATATCAAGATATAAATGTCTTTTTACATGAATGCTTTCTAAATATCAGGCCTTAAAATGTACAAGAGGTATATAAATGGCTGTTGCTGAGCAACAAGACAGAAAATACACTCCATGCCCAAAGAAAAAACCCGCCTTTAAGAAAATCGTTTGATTTTTTTTTTTTTTATTTTTATTCTTTTGCAAAGTCAATGATCCCATTTCCCTTGAGTCATAGGAAGAATTTAGATGAGTTGGTCAAGGGTTTTGCAGCAGCCTGCTGGTCATGGAAATGCTCTACTTTCTGATCCCTCCTGTTTCCTTGGCATTTTTCTGAAAGGAAAGTCAAGTCTTGTTTTTCTTTCCAAACTGCAACCAGCAGCAGCACTTTGTTAATAGGAACCTGGTGCTCCCTTGAGACTGCCTGCCTGTCGCGGGACAGATGGCAGAAATTTTAGTGGTTTCAGGGTGGAAGAAATGGGACCTCCTCTCGCCTTGTGTGTGAGTGCTCAGGATCTCTTTGTAGGGGATCCAGGTTGGTCAAGTTAAGACTTGTGTTTGACCCATTACGCACACAGCCATGCATCTGCTTATATTGTTAATATAAAAGGTGAAGTTTTCTATTTCAGGTGTGTCTAGGCTCAGTATTATCACCCATGGTGATGGCACCATGAACCAAGTATAAGAAAAAATACAAAGCTGAAAGGAAATTATTCTATAGAATCAATCAATGTTTTCAGAGCAGCCCCATGCAAGGAAATCGCACAGCTCAGCAAATCCTTTTCTAGTAAGTTAGCATTTTGCATAGGTAAGTTCAACACTTTGCAGTGTGAACTTTTACAACGTTGCGTTCTGTTTTGCAGTTATGTCTCGCTACCATAGACAGTTTTATTTTTCCAGCGTAATAACACAGCCTGCTTTCTCCAGGTGGCCGTGTTCGGTTAGTAACTCGTTACATTGAGTGCTTTTGGTCAAATTTAGCTTTGACTTTCACCATGTGTTGCTGTTCCATCGGCTCCTTCGGTGAGTGCTGCCAGAATTGACGGTGTCTCTTTGATCCAGACATTAATAAGCTGCTTTATTCATAACTAAAAATGAGGTCATCCTTGAAAGAGAGAGGGGCAGTGTCTTTTGTAAGTTTTTCATGGTTAACACCTGGAAGATGGTGGTTTTTGAGGCTGTCTGTAAGTAAACAGATGATCTCTGCTGAAGTGAAAATCCTGCAAGTTCACTTGTATGGGTAGATCTTGCAGAGGAACTAAGGACAGCTTTTTATGAGTTGAAATTTCTTTTTTTTCCCCTTTTTTTTCTTTTTAGGATGTAGATCATTTCATGAACTCTTTCAGCTCTTATCAAAAGAGCTCTTAAGCTGGGAAGATAGCTCTATCTCCTTCTGCAGTACTTGTGGTTGTGCAATGGAAGTGGAAAAGTATTTGACTGCTGAAGCGACTGCTGAGCCGCTTGCATTGCTAATTCCGTTCTGTCAGCAATGTCAATTAGTGCTTCAAGAGGTTAATATCTCAGAAGAGTGGCTTTGTGAGTCATATGGTCTCATTTGATAGATAATTATTATAGTCTGCTGATTTCTTCATGTGATCTAGGATGAAGTCATGTGGTATGAGAGAATATTGCGAATCCTATTATATTTTCGTATTATATAAAATTGTGGTAATAGAGCTAGCTTTCTGACCCGCCAGTGAAACATGAAAACTTCTCCTTCTATTTTTTTCTGGTGTGAACTCTTAGAGTCACTACCTAGAGATGACTAAGTCATTGCCTTTCAGCAGCCCAGCTTGCCCTTCCCTGAACAAAGTACAGCGATCGCACGCTTCCATGTGATTTTGGAGATGGTGGGGTCTTCACATCAGTCTGCTGAGGCTGGAGGAGAGTCTACGCAAGAAACTTAAGTTTCGAAATAGTCCTGTCAATATGCATTTAATTATTTGTTTTCCTACTGAATTCAAGGCTCTCTCATCTATGTGCCTTATCTTTTCATTCTGATTTTTATTTTTTTTAAACTTTCTAAACTAGTTTAGAGTAAGTGGTGGTCCTGTGCCTGCTCGGCTGAAGATGGCTGGCTGCTGTCCTCCTCAGAGTGCCCGCGTGACAGTGTGGCTTTGATGTAGGGTGGGAGGATGGGCTGCGTGTCCTCCTCATGCCTCTTCCAGCCCTACGTCTCTGACAGGGATAGGAAGAAGTCATCGGTGGTGAGCCAGAAACGTACCGATGCTATCACCTAAGCTAAGTTTATTAGAGCCAAATCACTAGTGCAATGTAAAGTGCAAGTGATGCTATGGGTAAGCTGGGGTTGTCCTGAAGGGCAACTATTTACCTAATGTGTCATTCACTGCCTTTCCTCAAGCAAATTGGACTGTTATCTTCCCTATCAGCAGTTTTATTCAAAATGTACATCGAACTATTGCAAAGAGTAATATATTCATTGATGATAATCAGGCACAATTTCAGGGAAGTTTGTTCATTTCTTGCCATAATTTTTATTGTCATTTCAGTGCATTTTTAGGCTAGAATTTCCTTTCCTTTCTAGAAGGCTGATTTGTAAATCATGGTCTCTAGAAGTTTATCATATTTTAGACTTATTTTAATGTAGTCATAAACTTGATTTTATATACTAGTAAATAAAGAGGGATGAATAGTAGGGATACCAGAGTAGGAGAGATGCCCTTTCTACTAGTGGTGGTGCTTTGTTTTCTGCTCTAGGGTTGCGTCCCGCTAAAGGCTAGGCAGCAATGGGATTTTAACACCAACTGATTATATAAAAGATAGAATGAAAATCTGATTTTGCAAATCATTCTGCTAAATTAATGAGGTGAGAATGTTGTGAAATGATTCAATGCTTATAATTAGGAACATCTCTCTCTTTCCTCCCACCTGTTCTTTTCACCAGGTGTTTTCTTTGGCAGGGATTTAAGGCCAGGCAACGATGCTAGAGACAAAAAGCTACAGCTTAGTGCTCTTAGGATGACTTTAATATCTGTCGGGTTATGTCATGTGGAAAGTTCAGCCGTCTGTAGTAACCCAGTTTCTATGGTGATCTGTTTTCTGCTTTCTCTTTCTCTTCTCTAGACAGCAGAAAAGGTGCAGTTTCAGCTGAATAAATTCAATGAGCCTATTTCATACGGGCATAGATCACGTAGTTAGAAAGCGCTATGCAGCACTCACCGCCTGAAGTTAACCGTAGTTGTGTCTTACAAGGCTGCTGCCTTCTTTACATCAGGAAAAACTTTTTCTTTGTGTAGCCTAGAGGAGCCCAGCCTGCTAACCTGCCTTGCTAGACAGTATTTAAATGCTTTCCTCTTTCATATGGCATTTGCTTTGCTTTCTGTTAATTCCTGTGCGGAGAGGGAAGCAATATCCCATCAGAAATACTGAGGATGGGGAAGCGCTGCTGTAGCTGAGCGGGAGGAAACCTGGGAAGGTGTGGTGTGCATTCCGTCTTCGGCTTTGGCCGACACTGTATGTAGCGTCTTTGTGTTAAAACTACAAAACTTCCTGCCAGGGTTTTAATGTTTAGTTGTTTTTATTTTTTAAATAGAGAGAGTTCTGTGAACAGGTGCATTGGCGTAAGTTTGGGTATATGTGTGTTTGAGTTTTTCAGGGAATCCTTTGTTTAAAAAAATAAGTGGACAGGAAAGAAGACCTTGCTCCTGAGCGCACTACTTGACTCTAATACTGCACCTCTATTGTCATGCCCTGGTTAATTATTTTGGCATTATTCTGTAGTCTCTGTAGGGTTGTACTTGCACTGGCACGTACCCTTGTTAGCACGCACCTTCGTTTTGCCTCCAATGAGGTTTCTTAGCCTGTGAGTTGTGGGTATGGCAGGGCTGCAAACACACACATCATCCCAGTGCTCAAACCGTGGCTTCTGCTCCTTGTGTCCCGGCTGCTCCGCTGTCTTTTTGCAGCCTCCATTGTTCTTCTGTACAGGGAGCTGTGAACGGCCAGAGCATGTCCTGAAGAATTGCTTTAGAGATCTCTCATTTTTCAAATAATTCATCAATATTCACATCTTTTTGGGGAATGGGGAGGAAGGTATGTAAATAATAAAGTAATACTGCACTTTTGTACTGAAAACAATAGCAAATATATCTACCACTAATAAAGCTCAAAGAAAAAACAAAACACAACCACATATTTACTACAAAGAACAAAATTTCTTGTCTTTGTATAAAGTAGATTCTGAGGGCTGGCATAAACATGCAGTGAAGATGAGGAAAGACCAGGTGGGAGCATAACACATTCTGTAGTGGGAACAATGAAAGTGAAATTTTATTTCTTTGTTTCTTATTTTTCTCCTTTCAGTGAGTAGGGAGACTTGGTTTACATGTACAGCATAACCTTTTCAGGAATTTGGGAGCTTTCTAGATGAAGGCAGCAGCAGTGCGTTAAAGGCTGCAATGTGTTAAGGGTAAAAGCCGTTGAGTTAGGCTGATGTAAATCACTCTGTTCTCCAGAAGCATCCTAGGGATGGGAAGCAAATTGCTTTGTGAAGTTCGATGTAATTCCAGGCACTGAGCCTCCCTGCAGCCTCCCGCCGGGCACGTGCACATCCCTTGCCTGGGCCAGGACTGGGGCTCCTCGGGTCTCACTCCCCAAACCGCTGCCTTTGCCAAACTTGTTTTATCATTTCCTGTCTTGCAACAAGAATGCAATGTGAAGTCTGGTGTCTCAAGAAATCCCTAGTAGAAAAAAGAAATTAATAATTTTAAGTAGTGGGAAAACTGGATTAGTAAGGGGGTGGTGGGGGGGAAGCTTCAGCGTTCTTTGAGGCAGAAGATGCTATACAGAAATAAGTTGTGTAAGATGAAGCTGTATGACCAAATGCAGTTTTCTCTGCCATCAAACGCCGAGCTTTGACAAATACATTACAGTTCTTTTGAAATAACTTAGTGGCTCGAGGCTGTTTTGCAACATAGCTACACCTCTAAAGCCAAGCAGCTGTTTTGTTTGCAGATGCGGTGGGTGTGGGATGATCTCTAGGCATTGCAAGAGCATCAGTTCAGAGGCTTTAATACCTGACAAATGTCATAGCCTTTTTCTTGTATTACTCAAGACCTGTTTTCATATGTACATATTTGCATGTACATGCAACTGTATAAGTAACTAGGTGGTTTCCGTACACCTTTCATTGATTCTCGAATATGGGAAAACCATTATGTCTTCACTCACTTAAAAATATGAACATTCTTTCTGGTTTTGAAAACAAGTCATATGCTTGTTCTGGATTACTTTTTAAATAAAGTTTAAGTGAAAGTGGTCATCAACTGAAATGCTGGTTTGGGTTTTTTTCCCTATTATTTGGGGACCTTTTCAATCAAATCTTTTCAGTTTTATTCTTTTGGCATTCTGGGGATAATCCATTTTAAACTTGCCCTATTTGCAACTACAAGGGAAAGAGCTTTTAATACTTGAGATCAGGCAGCTTTTCCTGAATTAACACAGAAATACCAAAGTGTTCTCTTGAGGAGAAAAAAAGGCAAAAAGCCACACTATATAATGTCATGCTGCAAATGCATTTAGAACCTACTCAGAAGAGTTACTCCAAGTAGTTTTTTGATAGCCAAGATTCTGATCTCTCTGAAAAGACAGTTTTTTTTCTTTGTAGATTGAATGTGTATCTTGGAATGTTATTTTGTGTGGAAAATACCTCTTTCTTTATGTGTAGGCAGTAAAATTAAGCTTGTGTAGACTTTTATCAATAGAACAACTTACCTCAGACATACTAATTAACTTGTCTCTTGCTTAAGGGTTTGGCTGTTAAACATTTATTTAAAAAAGGAAAAAAAAAAACAGTTTTGGTGTCATGTATATTGATGATTTAACTATATTGCAACAAGAAGTCACTGATCTTTTGCTGCTGTTATTGTATTGCAGTATGCCAGGGTTTGGATCCCTGATCCAGAGGAGGTCTGGAAGTCAGCAGAGCTTCTCAAAGATTATAAACCTGGAGATAAAGTCCTCCAGCTTCGACTTGAAGAGGGCAAGGTAGGTCTGCATATTGTCCGTAACTCATTGTTCTTGTACTTGACCGGAGACTGATGTATCTAACACAGGAAGCTATAATGTCAAAATATATCCAGATTTATGTATATGCAATTATTCTTGTCCACCGACTTCTATTAGTATTTTTTGGTGTGATAAATTATACTGTTTAGTTAGAAAAATCCATTTTGCCTGACTTTTAAAATAAATAAATTTTAAAAATGGTTGCTTTTATTCTAGTGCCTGTTATGTTCAGTTGCATCATCTTTTTCTACTTATACTGTTAAACCTATAACCCTGCTTTGATATTCCAGTGAGAACAGTGTTGCTAGGAGAACAGTGTTGCAGAGAAAGAACTGTGACTTTTAAGTTGAGCATAAACATCAGAAGATTAATAAAGATAAAAAGGGGCAAGGATTAAGGGCATTACGAAAATGATGCTATATACAGTGTAGAGAAATGATGATGTGTCTACAAAAAGCTCACATTCTTCTAGTGAAGGCCTGTTCATTTATTTTCATGCCATTTAAATGATTCTTTAATTTTAATATGTAACAATGGCGATTCCTCAGATCTTCTAATGGAAAATAAAGATGTACTGCAGTTGGTCAAATGTTTATTTTTAATTTCTTTTTTCTTACCAGCGGGCAGCTTAGATCCTACTTTCTTGTAGAGACCTACACAGCAATGAAGTGAAAACAACAGATTACATAGATAGAATAGCTTCTAAATAAAATATCTTCCTTGAATGAATTTCAGGTTTTGACTCACATTTCTTACATGACAAACTGAGATTAATCTTCCCCCCACATATTTCAGGGTGTGTGGTGATGCTGCATGCTTGCACGTTGCAGGTAGTAGAATGGTGGTGTTTGCCAGTTAAGTCACATTGTGTTGGGACAAGGAAATAGCAGGTAAATAAAGTGATTTTAGAAGTAGGGACAAGTGCAATTAAAATCTTAGAGATTAATTTATATCTGCAAAAATTGTAAGTGGCATTTTTTCAGTTTGTATGTTCTTTATGGCATTGTGCCAATGTTCTCAAGTCGTATTACTGTGTATGAAGGTGGCTATAGACTGGTGGGAATCTGCTTCCTCTGTTCCGCTCAAGAGGA
Source organism: Aramus guarauna (assembly GCA_013400195.1). Taxonomy (NCBI): domain Eukaryota; kingdom Metazoa; phylum Chordata; class Aves; order Gruiformes; family Aramidae; genus Aramus; species Aramus guarauna. Next base: position 325,177 of record VXBL01006450.1, on the reverse strand, counting down.
AAATAGTATGGAAAAACTGATTAGATTTATGATGCAACATATTTTGTCTTATTTAATCAAAAGATTTGGCAGCAAAAGCAAAGAGTTTGCTTAAGCAGTAGTTTAAAAATATGATATCTCTTTCTGGTTGCCTGTTATGCATATAGAAAGCCCTTTTAGGAAATTTTAAATGATGTTTTTGGAGAAAAAACTGCCAACTCAAATCACCAGAAAATTTAAATCTTGCTTTGTGTTTTTGTAAGTTGGGCATGTTTTGCTGGGAAGAATGGTTGGAGGGACTGAATGAGGAAACCTAAACACCAATTCTTTCAACATGTGTTTCCATTTGATTTCCAGGACCTAGAATATTGCCTAGATCCGAAGACAAAGGAACTCCCACCCTTGCGAAATCCTGACATACTTGTTGGTGAAAATGACCTCACAGCACTTAGTTATCTCCATGAACCTGCCGTTCTACACAACCTCAAAGTTCGATTTATAGACTCTAAACTAATCTATACCTATTGTGGCAAGTACTGTCTTTTCATACCATAATCTTTACAGAGAATGCCTTAGATGGGAAAAGGAAAGTTGATTTGTGATATATCTGCCTTTTACTTCAAGTCATTTAATGATCCAGCATGTTGGGCTATTCTTACGAATGTCCCTATGTTTGTGGTTGTTAAGTGCATCAAGGAGACTTGAAAGTGTTAAGGTTCAGAGAAAATTGACTTCACGGTGTGTTCCTTTAGCTTCGCAATGGACTCTGTTTATAAAATAGGTATTCAGCAATTTTAGCTTGCCAGTGGGATTCCTGGCTGGTTGGTGTTCCTCTTAGTCTTGGTTAGATAACCGTGGGCTGGAGGGGAGCTTCCCCCCATGCGGATGCAGGAGGCTAGCCTGGCTGTTTGGTGGATGTATTGCCCAGCTCTGATTGCCTACTTCTGTGTTGAGCTCCTCCATCTCTGTATTGAAGACAGCAGCTGATTTTCTTTGTTTTCCAATCAGTGCAACTGTAAGGAGTGCATATGTAGCAGTGCATGAGCCAATGCTTGTCCAATCACAATTAGGAACGATCTTGGTTTTAAAAATACCATTTAACTCATAGTACAGGTTACCTGAAGTTGCAATTGCCTGTGATATTTTCAGATGGCCAGAATAGGGGGAAGTTACTTTAATGATCACTTCATTGTAAGTGCAACATTGCAGCTGAGTGGTCTATTTTAAAGAAACATTAAGAAATAGTTGAGGCTTAAAATTTAGATTTTGTGCTCCTAGGTTTTTTTTCTCTGTGTGCATGTGTTTCTTTTAAATCTCAGTGTTTAGTCAAAATATATTGCTAACTTTTAGTATAACCCTTCAATATATATAAACTTTGTAAAATTTTCAACTATTTCTCTAATTTATCTGTACTTTGGACTTTGTGCTAGTGCATGAGAAACAGTTTAAGTCATTAGTGGATTTTTTACATTTTAAACTGAGTAAAACAAAGCATAATATGATGATGTGATTGCTAGAAACCAAATATTGAAAATTTCCGTCTCGTAATTGTCTGATTAAGGCAAAGACACATTTTTCCAGTATGTTTAGTCAAATTATCATTTGAATATTCATCTCAGCCCCATTTATGCCAGTAGAAAACATTCCCCATGATTTATTTTTTAATATACAATTTAACTTTGTCTCTGATCAGACTTTTGTAGGACAGTCTCATTTCTTGGTATCTCAAGCCAGAGTATATGAGGCCTTCCTGATGTTATCGTGTATTATTAAACTTGCTGTTTATAATTTCATTGTACTTTCCACTGTTTTGCAAACTATGGAGTAGGGAAGTCATGTTGCAAGGTGGCCCTTGACAGATACCAGCTAATCATGGCTGCGGGTATCTGAAGCAGGAATTTGTGTTTTGCAGCTGAAGGCTTTGTCCCGTCCTGGTCTGCATATGGAATATGTCAAGGGTCAGATTTTCCCTCTTCTGGTCACCATTACAGCTTCACCCATGGTGATGGCTATGGAGAGCTAAGGCAACCAGCATGTTAAACATGTTGTGATGGAGAGAGTGCACCCATTAATGTCCTGCCACATTTTGCTCACTCTGGCTGTTCCTAATCTGTGGATGCTCAGCAGAGTGTGTCTGCTCCCAGTCCTGCTCTTAGCAGTCTCCAGACCATGGGGGACTGATTCAGACTTTGCCACCCTCTGCTTGCAGCCAGCCTTCATTCCCATAGGAGTAGAAGGTGATTCATACCCACATCTCATCCCATCACGCAGTGAGAGCATAACTAGAGGCACAGAATAATTGAGGTTGGAAGAGACCTCTGGAAGTCTGCAGTGAAGCTCCCTACTGAAAACAGGTCTGACCAGATCAGGTTGCTCAGGGCTTGGACCAGTCAAAGCATCTGAGTATTTGAGTGTCTCCAGTGATGGAGATACCACAGCCTCCACCCTGCGGAGGGTGTGCATTCTGGTCCCGCCACTGGGAAACCCCCTCAGTTTCCCCAGTTTAGACATTGTCTGTGCTTCTCTCCCTAGTGCCCCCACAGCGAAGCTCTTGGTGGGGGAATGTTTTGTGAAAGGGCTTTTGTGCAACTGGAGTCTCACGACCTCGGTTTGTAGGGGGTTTCAGTCTAAGTTTCGTGGTCCCGTGCCTATGATACCACCATACCCCTCTTGGCTTGTGTTTCAGCTGCTTGCAAACATGCTCTGTGTTTAGCATCATTTAAGAGGCTTTCAAAAGGATGTGCTGTCTGCTAGTTTTGTTTTGCTGTGTTTGGGAAAACATGCTGTTTTCATGTTTTCTCTCATGTAGCTTTAGTTGTGGGTTTGGCTGGTTTTATAGTTTCTCAGAGGGCTGGAAGGCCTTTGGCTCCTCATGGATGGGTCTGCCAAAGGGCCGGAGGTGGCGCAGGTCGATCGGCTGTTTTGCTTCCAAACAAGATTCAGGGGATGATTCTGGGAGCTGCGGATCTGGTAGTGTGGGGGTTCCTGGTGGGTGAAGGAGGTTTAACGCTACCTGGTGACCTGAGGAGTGCAGTATGCTGTGCATTGACTAGCTCGGGATGTAGGCATATGTAATTTATGTTAACAGCTAAGGAAAATAAAGTTGGCGTGTCAGCCTTTAAAAATCGAATCCTTTGGCCACGGACATTCACCTTTCAAACCACTCTATCAGTTCCTGTCTGGAGTGCCAGCGACTTCCCTCTGCAAAGATTATTGCCTAGAGCTCTGCCTGCAGAAGGAACTGTATTTGCCTGCTTAATCTGACTCACATGTTAGCCAGGTTAGTTTACATACCCCCGTGAAGGTGGTTTGAGCTAACCCAGCTGATTTAGCCCGAAGGAGATTAAAACCAGTTTAATCTACCAAGAGAATTATGGTGACATTATTCTCAATCAGCAGAACTAGAACTGGGACGGATGGATGTCCACAGCCCTACAAATGAATTCAACCATGCTGTCTTAGTGTACTATGTCAAATGGGTATTAAATTCTTTAAAATTTCACTTCGAAGTAATCCAAACTTTTAAACAGAAAACCTCCTGATTTCTTAATTTCAAGTCAGCCCTTCACCGGCAATTCAGAGGTGATTTATAACTTTGCTTTACTGTTGGGAATATGAAATGAAGAATTAATGAAGGAAGTTGAGAAGTTACAAAGGAAAATTTGAATGCTTGCATGGAAAAACTGCTGCGGCTGCGATGCAAACTCAGTGAATACTGCTGTTTAGTTCAGATGTATAAAGTACTGCCTGCTATGCAGGAGAGCAAACTTTAATGTAAATTAATAAATTAGTGATGTTAATATCCAATTAGTCCACAGATTTTGGGTGTGTATAGGAAGAATGGCAAAAAGAGTAGCCAGAGTTTGATTTAGTGTAATTATAGGAAGGAAAACACACATAAATCTGATTTGGGAAAGGCCATGATATTTCTTAAAATAGCAATATGATTTAGTGGAGATAAAGAGAATTTATATATAAATTAATCTGGATTATAGACCTGTGAGACAGACTGATTGAAGTTACATAGAAAGCACATAATTCCGAACTCATTTTGGGTATTTCCAGATGGTAGTTGCTTGTTGATTTTACAGATTGCTACTGAAGTTAAGTGATTTAATATGCTGGAGACTTGTCATGGGACTGCTTATTTTGAATTCAAGGGTTTATTTTTGCCAACGTAGCCAAAAGCAGGAGGGAATTGTCTGAAGCCTCACACAGATTTTTTTTTTTTTTTAATGTCTCTTTGATTAGACTTGCAAGCCTGGGAGGCTCGGTTCAGCGGCGTGGCCTTACTTAACTTTTTACTACTTTTTCACAGTTACAAAGGGCAGATGTTAAAAACTGACATCAAAAGCATTCCTCGAGTCTACTAGTACTGAGGTCCCTTCCCCTCCCTGACCCCCCTCTTATTTTTTGGCTCATCACTAGAGCATTAGAACTTGGCATGCATTTTTACAGAGACTTTTCACTCGAGCTCCTGAGTCATTTCAGTGAAGTCATGGCTGATGGAAAAACACTGACTCTACTCACATGGGCGTGTCCAGCTGTAAAACTTGCCATATATTTGAGAAAATAGATTGAGGTCTCTCAGATCTCTTTGTGAAAGATATCCTATTGTTGTTTAATGTTTTTGCTATGGTTTGTGCTTGATCTATAAATGCATGACAGGATTTAAAAATGGGATGATGATCCCAGCAGCAGTGCCAGACTGTTGCTGCTTTCACTTCCTTTCTCCAAGCTTTTCCGTGGAAGATTTCTTAGGTAGACATCACAACGCTGTAATCTGCGCAGAGCAGAGGGCTGGGATCTGCATTGAGGAAGTCAGTGTGTGTGCGTGTGAATTTCTGAGTAAATTTAGAAGCAAGTTGAGTGCTATGGAAATGTTTCTGGTGCCGGTTCTTCAGGGATGCTTTGTCCAAGGAGCGTGTGCAGCACGCTTGCTATAGTCACGACGCAGCTATCTGCACCTGCGTTGTTGCTTTTAGGCACCAAAATATATATGTAAGAAGAAATTCTATTTTTAAATTGACCACAGTTAAAATTAGAGTTTCTTTTTTTTTTTCCCTTATCACATTGTCAAGGTGAGGAGGAATTGCCATGTCAAGAGAGCATAGTTTGCCTGGGTCACATGTAGCAGTGATCAGTACTTTCACCCCCGCATGGAGCAAATAAGTGTTCTCTACCCGTTGCACATGCTGCGGGAGAGAAAGGTGTAAGTTGTCGTTGTGAAATCATCCCTGTGGGCAGAGCAATCCTCGTTTCTCATGAAAAAGAAAATTGTACTAAAAGCATTTGAGGTGTTGTTTTGTGGCTAGGGAGGATGTATGGAGTAAGACTGAGTTTACCTGTGCAGGGAGAGTAGAAGGATGGCGTGAGTTTAGAAATGGTGTGGTAATGAGTGGTGTTGAAAAAGGCAGATATGTGTTTAATTGGGATGGAAAAACTAGAAAACGGAAGGTGTAAGCAGTTATACACACAGATGTATAAGGTGAGGGGTTTATGGTGCCTTCTAGAGTTGCAATTACTTAATTTCCTGACATGACTGTGTACCACTGTCTATCAGCCCTATAAAATATGTCTATGTGTATTTTTTTTGATTCCTTTGAGAAGGAAGTTGTCCTGCCTGACTGGCAGAGACACCCTGGAATCTAAATTACACCATGACTCTACTTTGTTGCTTGTTTCAAAAACAGAAGATGTTACTCCTAGGCACAGCGTAACGGCTGAAGGTTAACACACCTCACATATCCAAACTGACCGTCATCACATTATCATTTGGAATTCACATCAAACAGTGAAGCACAATGCACATTCATTGGTTTACTGCACTGAGCAGGCTTTATTTCAAGTCGACGCACTCTGAATCTGGTTGTTTCGTGCATGCTAGCTTTAGAAAAGGCAGATAGAAAAAGTAAAAAGTTGTCCCAGATGTGTTTCCTAAAGCAGGGTAAAAGCAAACTCTTCTGATACTCTTTGTACACAAAACTGTGGTCAGAATAAATATCTGTTGAAGTCAGTAATATCAGATCTTTATTCTTCTCTAGTTAATATTTTTAGAAAGATTAGAACAATAGTTGGTGTTAAAGCTGTTTTTTTGTGTTTGTTTTATTTTGAGGCAACTATTAATAATTACTTTTGTTTCATTTCCTTGGTAGGTATCGTCTTAGTGGCCATAAATCCTTATGAACAACTGCCTATCTATGGCGAAGATATCATCAACGCATACAGTGGCCAAAATATGGGGGATATGGATCCACATATCTTTGCCGTGGCTGAAGAAGCGTATAAGCAGATGGCCAGGTTTGTAGACCACAAGCCTTGAATTCATTGTTTTTCTGAAAGGAATAAGACTTAAAATTTCTGGCCGATGGCCTTCTCTTTATAGCTCATGAAATATTTAGGAAGATCTGTCTTTTATCCAGTGTTTTAGTACATTTCATAAGAGGATAAGGCGCCTAGATGAACAGTAGAGCATTATGAATGCCATGGAGATCGTGACCACTGACAGGAAACAGGAATAACCACAAATCTTGTCAGTATTTACGTCTAAAATTAGCCCAGTGCTTTATAAGATTATGTTGTTTTAATTTGATTAGCAAAATGTGGAAATACTTTTTAATCATCAGTGGATTTTTAACGAGAAAAGTGCCAGATTCTTAACTGTTTTGCATTTATATGTGGTACTGACAACAGCAAAAAAAATCACTGTGCTTATGAGTGCTATTATAAGCTCCTAGTCGTGTCGGCAGAGTCCCAGCTACGTAATCAGCCTGTGGCTGTTGTTGACTAGAATTAAGAGGGAGCAGAGGGACGATTGCACAGAGTCCCTGAAAACGGAGTCTCTAAGGTCGCTGTAACAACCACGCAGGAGATCCTCATTTCTTTGAATGTTGCATGAAAATGAACTTGCCAACCAAGGAGAGTGGTTATTAGAAACTTCTTCCCCTTCACCCCAGGAACTTGCCAATTTGAGGAGCTTTTGAAATATTTCAATTCTCGGATTAAGATCTTTTGGACTACTGTGTGGTCTTTGGTTAACAGGCTGGTCCCTGGTATCCTCACTGGTGAGCTGCAAGCCATTGATGCAGTTATCCTTGTTGACAATACCCTGATCAAATTAATCAAGTAAAACAGTGGCAGATCTCTGGATTAATTGCGATGGCCCTCAAGCCATATTGCAGGAGGGGGAGGCAAGGGGAGAATGGGTTGAAAATGGTAAAGTGTTCATCTCTGAAATTAGCTGTCTGTGAATTTAAGAACCCATATGAGAGCTAGAATGAGTAAAATGCTCCGTACGCTGTGAAGTTAGCTGTGTGCATGAATATGGTGATTCACGCAATAGATAATTTCAACAGAAAACAGTGCGGTACAGTGCAACATTTCATGACTTAGGGTAATTCTGAAATGGCCAATGCTTCCAAAATACCCTACATCTACAGTATTGAATGGCAGAGGTATTTGCCTTACTTCCTTTCTGCTAAGAAAATAGACGTATAATCTGGTATGGCAATATAAAGGCAAAACTGTTATGACAGTCACATCTGCATTGTGGCTCTTTCAGTCTAGATCACTGTTGTTTTAAACAGACTTGCTACTCAAGTCCCTCTAAAAGCTCTACAAGAATTTATTAGCCTTATTTTACATCTGAGGCATAGTGCAGCAACCTGCAATTACATGTCAGTGATGGATGTAATCCAAATTCCTAGAAATTTTGTTCTTACTATTAGCCAGTGGAAGTAAGAGATTGGAGGGGGATCTTTCTCCCCTGGCTGCCTCCAGCCACCGTCTGTAGCGCTCTTACCTCTTACCTGTGTTCAAACTTCACATTTGCGGATCGCCTGTGTTCTGCGTGCTTCTTAGCTGAAGCCTCTGCAGTGGAGATGTCTGTGTGCCGCCATCTGCGTTCTCTGCCATCAGAGGAAGGCTCAGAGGGCTGAGATTTTAGCTAGAGTTTCTGCGTGGCTTTTCTTTTTTTTGTGTTAATTGCCTGCTCATCAGCTCTTGCTGCGCCCTCCAGCAATTCTGCTGTCCTGAAGAAAGACAAATAAGATGCGGTAGAAGTTCTTTTGAAACAAATGATGAGAAATTATATAAGCATGGAAATGATCTTAAATAATCCTTTTGCATCAATGAATTAATTCCTTTGTGTGTCTACAACATGTTATAGAAATGTTGTTGTTCTTTTATGAATAACTATCAGTACTTTCTTAGGTGCAAAATGAAATCTGAGCACACAATGAAAATGAAAAAAAATTCCTGTACACTTGAAATAAACGATTTTATTGTTTATTTAGTTTCCCAATGTTTGTTTCCTTTTCTCTCTATTTTTTTTGGCTTGTTTGTTTTTAAGAACTTTCTCTGTCATTTGGACATACTGGATTTGCTCATTGAATTTCATTTTCTAATGCTGTTTTCAATTTCTTAATCAGTTGTCCTGCCCTTTAACTTCAGCAATACTTTCTACACTCTGAACAAATCACCTTTTACTCCTGAATGATGAAGATAAAGAAAAAAATGTGCATATTTACATTTTTGCAGCTGGTTATTTGAAAATCAGATTGTCTGTGACTATTTCATTAATGCTTTAATAATTGCATTGAATATACATACGGTAGCTACTCGTATGGCATTAATCTGCATTTATGCATGTAATTGGTGAGATTTATTTTTCTGTTGTTTTAATCTTTTCTAACTCCATGTTTAAATGATCACTGGAATAATTAGTCATGAGGCTCTTTACGGATAAGGCTTCAGTGAGCTCTTCTAAATATTAACTCCTTAGGTCTTCTTGTTCATTTATAATTTAATGATTTAGAATTTGTTCTTGCCAGCTTCATTACTTCATCTGCTGTGCCTGAGAAACTCTTTCCATGTGCATGGTTGGAACTAAATGATCTCCGTGGTATTCTTCAGCCATAAAAAATGTGCCATGACAGCAATCAGGAAAGCTAGTGATTGTACACTAAATATTTACATTGTGTCTTCAGAAAAAATACAGTGCAAAAGCGTTGACCGCAGGAATGGCAGGGATGGAGCTCACGTCTTGCTTGTGCAGGAAAAGTGATATTCAGCAACTGCTTGGGATTAAGTGCAGTGTAAAGCAGCACATAAAGATACCTTCGCATGTGAAATTTTCTGCATAGACCGAGCCAAAGGGCTGTGAAGTGGTGTCCCCTTTTGGGCATCCATTATTCCCTCTTTCAACAGCAGTTCTGTCACCAGTTTCCAGTGGAGGGTTCATGGAGAGGAATATGGCTTGTCTTTACCCGTAGCTGACAATGAAATGTTTGCTCAGTATCTTCTTGACTTTTTCAGCACAGGAATATGTGCACAGCTCTTTTAAGACTAATGTCATTTTGGATTATTATTTCTTTTCTTGGGTTTATTTTTTATTTATTTTTTCCCTCCTCTCTGCTCTCCCTTTCTGTTCTCCCTATCTCATCTGTATCTTTGTGCCTTGTTCCTTTTCTCTCTCCATCTCCTTCAGCTCCTGAGCACAGACTGACAGCTTAATTTCCGACACTTTTCCTCTGCTCTGCCCAAAATAAGCAATGAACTAGTTTTACAATTGCATTTAAATTGTCTTGGACTTAGGGTTACGTACGCCTGATACTTACCAATAACTTTATTGGTTTGGGTTGTGTGATCCTCCAAACCTCAGATGTAGGGGTTCCAGTGTAGATCTCTTCCTCTATCCGAGCAGGAGGAGATCCACCCACGAGCGTGTCCCAGGGGGAGGGAGCAGGACGAGTCGGATGGGGATCTGCCCGAGGGGCTCCCCTCTGCCTCAGGGCTTTCCTGCGGAGCGGTTTGGGGCTGCTGTGGCTCCGTAGGAACAGCTGTAATGAGTTGTGCGTTTGGAAAGAGCTGGGACCTGCACTCAGAGGTCTGTCTCTTCTCATGCATAGGCAATGCATTGTTCGTGGATGGATTACTTCCTTTGAGCTAGGGTATACAGGTTCGGGACAATGTTTAAGGCAGATGAGTGATTTAAAAGGAAGAAAATTGTTGTTGAAGAACTTATTTTTGCCTCAGAAATATAAACTGCAATGTCAGCATGTAGGTGTTTGTGTGTGTTGAACCCTTTGAACTACAATGCATACCACTTCTGTAAGTCCAAATTACTAAGAAAAATGAAGTTCAGTCTTCACAGTTACCCTTCTGTGGTAACTATAAAAATTGAGGCAAAGCATCTGTTGGCAAGTATTTGATTCTTTTTTTTTTAAAGCATTACAACTTCAGTAGGAATCATAACCATCAGCAGGTGCAGCTCATTTTCTTTGTAATATTCAGTAGAAGCCTCAATTTTTAACTGTATCATTTGCAATAAGAGGAGATGCTGATGATTATACTCTTGAAATTGTTCAGAATTGCATTAACGTATGAGACTTATGATTATCAGTTTCCTAACGCTATTAGGTAAAGAAGTTCTAAATCACTCTTACACAGGATCCCTTTGCCTGCCTAATAAGGGTATATTGCAGTAATTAAGATAATATATTTTTTAATCAGCACTTTGTTGGTCTGGTTTGTTCCTTTCTACTTGTGGTTGATGACAGACACAGCAGAGTTCAGTGCTTTTCAATTTATTAAATTAACTTGGAGATTTCCTTCTGATTAATTAGTAAAGTTGTCTAGCAAAGTGCAAGTTGAAAGTAACATTTGCAAACAGAATTACATACTGATGAGGTCCCTATAAAACTCAATGAATACCAGGATAGAAAGCAATAGTTTTTAAAGTGTCAGTCTCCAAAGTTTTGCTTCTTCTATTTGGAGAAAGTATAATGATTTATTCAATGTTAGTGTGTATCTTTTTCCTTAAATTACCTTTAATAAGCAGGCTTCCTCTCTGTTTTATCAGATTTTCATCATGTGTCTGATGGTTCTAACCTACAGGAAGATTTTTTTCTATCACTTTTTGTTCAAAAGGAGCTCAGTGAGCTGTTGAGTAGGTGTTTTGAAAGCACCTTGACTGACAGTCTCCAGTTATCCCAGGCATCCCAGGATGATGTCCTCTTATAAAAATGCATGTTTGGTCAGCTGTGCTTTGCTTCCAAGTGTCTGGTAAAGGGATACTCTCTTCTCCCCTGGCAGAAGTCGGGAGAAGGATGATTAATAACCCATCATGGATCTGCATCCAGTTAAGAACTGAGAGCCTGCTGTGGTGGGTGCTGTACAAATGTACAGGGTCATCTTTGACTTATGGCTTTGGCATATGAGTTTTTAAATTAAATACCTTGAAAAGAGATGGTACTTTTGGGGCTCTGTTGTTAAGATTAGAATGAAAAGGGAAGTTGTCCTTTCTGGTGAGAACAGATGATTTTGGAATAGTCTCTTATACTTTGGGTCTGACATTTTATGACATTACGAGTACAAGACAGCGGATGGGGTAATCAACTTGATGTAACATCATGGACCTACTAGTCTGAGCAGTGATTATTTTTAGGCAACAAAAGGGTTAAGCGTGGTCATAGCTGGAAGCTAGAGTTCATGTAAGGTGTCTTGCTGGTAGCTAAGCAATGAGCTTTCCTAAACTGTTGCAGGAGTGACCTCTGACTAATCCCTAGATAAATCAGTTGCATAGTGCTGGCTCATCTTTGTGCTTCTCTGGAGTGCAATCTGTCATGATTTTGCAGCGCGTGCTGACCTTAGTTTTCTTCATTTGTATGTATTGGGAGATGTTACCGTCCATTCATTATCTTTTCACCTTTTGCCATTTTTACAGTCAAGAGCTATGTTTCCTGGATAAAATTAAAATGGCAAGTAGTGAGATTTGTTAATTAAAAAAAAAATTACATCTGCTGGTTTTGAGAGTATTGCAGAATGTTTTTACTAAGCTCCTGTTGCAGAGGACCAAAGGATGCTTATGAACTTGAAGTCTTTCAGAGTGGCCAAGTCTGCAGCTGGAACAGACCCAAGAGAATTCAGGTTATGTATAATACTAATATTTCACCTTTGTTTTGCACTTTCCATGAGCAGATCTCAAAGTCCTCTACAGAAGAGATCAGTATTATTAGTTCCATTTTATAAGTTGAAAAAGACATGGGAGTGGGAGAGCTACTTTGAGTTCACCTAGGCAGCAAAAGCAGGGCATAGAGCCCCTGAATCAAAAATCCTGATCTAGTGTCTGATGACTTGAGCACACCAGCTTGACAATAAAATATATGAGAATAGAGCATGTAATTGATAGTGCAGCAGTTAAATGGGTTTCCTGGTAACATTCTCCCAAAGCTGATTTGTTTTCAATATACAAAATAACATGCTATATTTTGCATGCCTTCATCTCCTGCAGCATTTTAGGGGTCCCTGTGCCAGGTAACATATATTGCATAATAACCTTTGCTTTCACAGAAGGCTTCACATTGCCCAGGCTCTTCACCAAAGTCTGTCTCCTCTAATACTGGTACCTCAATTTCTGCTTGTACAGAAGAGAAGTAAGGCAGAGATGGTGTGCTGTGGCCATGCCTGGATCAGCCCAGAGCTGGTCCCAGGCGCTGAGCTGCCAGCCCCTGGCCCTGTGCTCAGTTCGTCCTCTTTTTTTCCAGTGGCGAAAGCAGATGTCAGTGAGAAATGCTGTTAGGCTTAAAAAAACCAGTTAAACTGGAAATATATTTAGACATGTGGTTAAAGAACTTTGGTTTGTTAGGCTAATGGTTCATGCCTATTAAAAATTAATGATTTTACAAAGAATTAATTCAGCGCTTAGTCGGGAGCAATCTTTGTGACTCAAGGTGCAGCTGAACGTGTCTCTGAATTGTTAATGCGTGGCGTCTGTGAAGAGCAGGATGTGTCAGGTCAGAGCATGTTAGATCCAGAGAGTCAAAATAAACCGATGGGTGCAGGGTGTGCAGGTGGAACAGACCAAGTAATGTGGCTGCTGTTCTGCGCAAGAAGCGACGCTTGCTCCTGGGGCATAGCACTAGGAAAGCACTTTTCTTTTTTTTCCCCATCACATCACCACAGAACGGTTCAGAGCACTTTAGTCTCTAATAATAATCCTTAGCGCTTACTTAGCACTTTGCACATTCTGGACGTTTTGCAAAAGTTACCTTGTTAATCCACACAACAGCCCTTGGAGGGTGGAAAAATAATTATGTGTGTCAGGCCACACCTTTTGGGATGTGCCGGTAGAAGTGAGTGTGGAGGCACCGGCACTGGGAACGCTGGGATGACATGGCTCCTCAGGGAAGGAGGGGCTGTGCCTGCTGTGCAAAGGAGCACTGCAAGGAGGAAAGTGTGAAAGTGAGGGAAAATTGTTTCCTGCAGTACAGGGAAAGAGAAGGGAAGGATGCGCTTGAGCTCTGTGGGCTATAGGAAGCAGTTGGAAAGTAGGAGGACAAAATGGGGGTGCTTTCCCGTGTTAAGGAGGCCAACAGCCAAATCCAGAAACAGGGGATAACAGAACTTATTTAGGGCTGCAAAGAACTTTGGGATTAAAATAGTTTGTTCAGAAGGTTGACGAAGGGCAAGATGTTGCCTCCTGCCCCTTATGCGAGAGGTGCCGGGAAGGCTGCCCGGACCTGGCTGCTGCTGTTCTCCATCGGTCCGAGAGCATTAGAAAACTGCTGAATGAATTCTTATTTATTTATTGAACAGTTAAATTACTTCTATTTGAAAAGCAAATCCTGGGTTTGTAGAGTTGCCAGTTTTTATAATGGCTCCTAACAGATGCTGCACGCCCTGGGCTGAATTTCAAAGGCCTTTGCGCTGAACGCGTACGGCCTTGTTTGCCGCCACAGCACCGCGCTTGCGAAAAGGTGAAGCTAAATGTATTGCACTGACCTGTGCTAAACCTGCCGAGGCGGGGGGCTTCAGAGCTGCCTCTCCTTTTAGGTTAAGTGCAAAAAGCAATTTTGGTCTGTAGAAAAGCCAGTAACTAACACCAGCAGGATCACACGGAAGTGGAGCTGGGTTGCCCAGAGAGTGAACGTGGGCCCTACCCTGAGAGGGGCTGGGGAGGGCACAGGCTGGTGAGCTCGGCAAAGAAATCCTTCTCCACGTTTCGTGCTGAAAAAAGAAGAGTATTCCAGGAAAAAAAGTATGGAGGTATTTTGGTTTGAAGTTTGCAATCACTGGTATTTTTAGGAAACGCGCCGTTTATTTCAGCAGTTATTGAAGTCAGACGTATTTAGTGAGCCTTCAGATGAGGTGCGCAAAACCTTATCATTTCGTCTTACACCACGGATTTGTCCTTCCGTTGCTTTATGCTTTTGTGTGCCTTCGCCCGCTGCGCACCCTCTTTCCGGCGCTGGAAGGTGCCCGGTCTCCAAGCGTTCGATACTGCAGAGAACTTTACACTGATACCTGATGAAAGCCGATGGATTTCACAAGAAAGGAGTTGAAAATCTTTCTTGTGGGTAATTATTCCAAGACTGGATAAGTTGTTTGGAACGGGTAGTATTGGATGTATTGGAAGTATTAGATGTATTTCTCTATTCCTGTAACATCAATACTTCCAAGTTATTTGGGAACATGAATAAAGCAGTTTCAATGCTATTTAGCACTTCCACACTGCTTTTATTTTTAGTGCCTTGTATAAACTTCTTCTATCTCATCTTACCAATGAGGCAGTTAATTGGTAAAATTTTCTGTGCTCTTGTTTTTGTTATAGCTGCCTCATGGGGGAAACTGATCCTTATGAAACAGATTTGTTTAGTCATGGTCTCATATACGGCGATGTGTGAATGTTCTGACTGTAGATACTGCAGGTTATTTTGGTCATATGCTGTCACAGAGATGCAACGGGGATGCTGAGAGATTGATTGCAAACAAATGGGATGCTTGCTTAGGTCAGAGTTATGTTTGCATTGCTGGAGACACTTAATCATGTCAGCTGCATCTATGTATGTGCATCTTTGCACAGTCTGGAAATCTGCTTTATAGGGTAGGGTGTAAAACATGTCACTTAGCTTAAACTAGGTTTGTGTCGGTCCCTGGTTAATCCTATGGCAGCTAATGGAAGTACAGCAAGATTTCAAACATGGCGGCATTTCAGAGTGAATCCTATCTGACCTTTCAGCAATGTCATTAGTTTTTAAGTTATTTTCTTGGTTTGCTTTGCCTGCTGCTGTAATTCAGCTGCAGGATGGCATACCACTAAGTTCCTTTTCTGTCTTTGATGGGCATGATGCACATTGACATTAGTGGTAATTACGTGTGTACGCTGAGAACAGGATCTGTCCCAAATGTTCCCTGAGTCACAGGTTACTTCCCTGGGAGTTTGTGTCAGGTTCTTTGATCATTCAAAATTCACCGTTTTGAAAATGTAAAGCAATTTCATGCTTGCAAGTCTACCTTATTACCACAGAACTGCAGTAGAGGAACAGCAGTGCAATAAAGCAGACCAGACTGTCACTGCTAGATTAAATAAAAGCTATTTATTGCGTTCTTGTTCTTGCATTGAAGCAGTAGCAGATTGCAATGTTTGAAGATTGCAGGATCAGGTCTTTAGCAGCAGTTTGTGCTATTTTGATTTAAATAAAAAAATGAAACTGTCATATGTGGTGGGTTGATGCCTTTAGCCATAACCTAAACCTGTTACTCCAAAAGAAAAGAAGAAACTAGTATCAACTCCACAAGAAAAAGGCAGTAGATTTAATTAAACCGCTTAGCACTGGAGCGGTGGGGGGAGAAGTGAGTGTCCTGAAGGCGGTGGCCTTCCAACCACCCTGACAAGAAGCTTCCTTAAAAACATCAGCACCATTGTAGTGTCCTCAAGGTTAACAAACGTAGATGATTTAGGATCAAAGGCAAAGTACTAATGTTCTTCTCATCAAAATGCCCTGTTATTTAGTCTCTTCATTTTATGTTAAGGGTATCTCATTCTGATCTTTTCTGCCGGTCTCTCTCCTATATGGCATTGAGACAAGTCAACTTTGAAGTAGTTCAGCACAGACAAGCATTTCAAAGTCCGTATCAGAATCTTTTAAAATCAGCTGTTAATGATACACTTCTGCCAGGCAGAGATGCTGGTGGCTTGCGTATGAATGGATTGATATGAATATCGAGGTTGATGTCAATAATTCTGTATTTCTTTTGTTTGTTTTCCCAGGCTGATGTTTTTGTGGTGCATGTGCTTATATACATCTAGTTGACATTATTTGCTGCAGAGTCATCAGTCTGAAAGACAAGATCAAGTGATACATCTGATGCATCAGTCATAGGAAGCAAAATAACACAAAAACAATGTTGTGCTTTCATGATTAAATCGAATAGCTCGGGGCTTCTTTAATCCCCTCTGAAATGCTTGTTGATGGGTAGGTTTTTAACTGTTCTAGTGTTCCTGCTTCAGAGAGGGTTTTTCTGTTGGTATAGAGGAAGAAGGTAAGCAAAGATGTCTGTAGGGATTTTCCAGTCTATATGTATTAATTATCCTGATCTGTTTGGACAGTTTGCTATAGAAATAATGGCTGTGATGCAGGAAGCTGGTTTGGTTTTTGAGGGAACCAGCTTCAGTGGGTGTAGTGATCTTAAGGAATGAAAATTGTTTGAAAATTGACAACTCTGCCTTTAATGTTAGTAATTTTAATGTTTCATTTCTTGCACTGTTTTTTCTTTTTTGCCTCAATTTTCCATTGGTCAACTGAAATATTTAAAAGCTGCCTTAGATAATGAGAGCTCTCAGTGATTAGTCAGTGTTGCTGCAGCATTCTCTACACACCGAAGGTGCCCAATGACAGTCTTGCTCTTGCTTCCACTGAAGCTGACAGCTGTGACGTCATGGGAGTAGCATTTCCTCCATTCTGAGCCCTTCTGAAAGCATCTCCCTTAGATGTCTATGAAATCCAGAATTCCAAGTTAGTAGTAGTCAATGGTATTAAAATTATTGCATTAAGATAAATGCACATTTTTAACAAAGGTAGGATTTTTTTCACCTCTTGAAAACAAGATTTATTTTTTTAAACCACTTTCTATTTTCTTGTGCATTGTCATTTCATTTGTGTTCTGCAAACCCCTTTTCTGCATGTAAGGTTTCTCAAGTCATTTTGTAGCACTCTTTTTTTCCCCAGTGCTGAACCTCCTTTGAGCAGAAGCTATCTTCAGTGTTGAATTTTGCAATGGTTTTTCAAAGCATAAAAAACTCCCTGCTGGAATGTAGGTTGTAATCTCAAGCTTTCAGGAGTTAGGTAAGTCTACATCTATTCTGTTTTGGCACTCTGACAGTGAATTTCCTCATAAACATATTGCCTGTCAACAGAATTTTGTAGGTAAAGCAAAATTGTCTTTAAAATTTACCAGCCTATGCACAAATCTGTTTCTGTCCTTTACCAGAATTATGATATGAAAAATGAGTGAAATTTATTGCTCATTCAATGGCCATTACTTGTCGTAAGGAGTGAAGTTGTGTATGGCTTCGATACGGCATCTGAATACTACCTTTCAAAATTAGACTTCAGCATTATTTTTGTGATAGAAGACAATACTTTAAATTATCAGTTATTCGTTCCTTAATGTGTTACTGTTCTGTCACGTGACAAGAAATAGTTGTTACCCTCACATGACTGTTAAAGTACAGGCCTGAGAGAATGTATATGGGAGATTTCTGAATCAAGTCCCCTGCTAGTGCAAGCAATCTCAGCCTATTGTTTCACATTTTTGCTTGTGAACTGTTTGGGCCTCACACCTTAAAACTGAAGTTTTCTTTTGGTTTTGTCATTCCTTTATTCTTCTGCGCTGCTCAGAAATGACAAAAGCTGAATGTAATGCTTTGCATTTCTGTGAAAGGGAAACTGTTCCCAGTCCATCTGTTTCAGTCTGCTGGGGTTAAACACCTCTTTTTGAGATAATTTGGCTTAGGATTGTATCACTGTAATGTAGCTCTGCATCCTAGGCTGTGATCATTATCCACCTTTGAGTGAAAGAGAGGAGGACTCCACCTTCTTGTCTTCCGGCTTGCTTTCCCCCATTTCTCTTTGTAAAAGCATAATTAAAATCTTCCCTCCATTCAGAAGTAATCTTTAAATTTAAAATCATCTAGTTATGTGCTTTACTGAGAGAAAAAGCTACAAGAAAATGAAGTAGTATTGCATAGATAATAGATTGTGGCATCAGGCTGCAAAGTGGTGTCACATATAACTCTGTTGCCCTACTTACTTGTGTCATTGCCTGAAAGTTTTAATTAGAGCTTTTTTTCTGACTGGTGACATGTTAAGCACTCAAAATGTCAGGTCAAAGGTTGAGGGCTAATGATTTTGAGGGCTAATGATAGCTAAAAATAACTCCAAAAGTGTTATTTATACCTGAGAAAGAACTCAGGGTGTTGCTACTTGTGTCTTCTGGGGATTTTTTCCTTCATTTTGGTTTTTGTTGTTGTTTTCTTTTGTTTTTAATGCAGTCTGATTATGAAAATTTCATTTGGCATAAGCGGAGGTTATATTTTAGACTGACCATTGCTTATAACAACCCATTCAAAATAATTCTCACCGCATTTCATGCGCTGTCCAAGGTATTTTGATTCTATTTTACGTGTGATTTTATTTTCAGGGTGGCATTTTGTTTCTTTAAAGCTTAGTGGCATAAACGAGCTCTCTGCTGAGCTGACACAGCTACCTGGCAGGACTATCCCACCCTCCTTCTTGAAAGACTAAGTATCTTGCTGCCTGTGGTAGGACATCCGTACGCCAAGTCTTCCCTGGGGTTGTGGCAGTAACAGCTCATCCTCTGCTGCTGTTGCGTTTCGGTTGTTGGGTCACCTGTCCTTTCTCCTTCTTCAGATGTCGAGTGTGATCTTGGCCGTTCTGTTGTGTTTTCTGTTCTCTCTGCCAAAAAGCAGAAAGAATAATATGCTAGAGGATGGTCACTCCAGTGTGTTAAAGCAAAACAATGGACTAATGTACTTCTGAAGACAAGAGCAGCTCTAAGCGTGGATGGAGCGCTGTCAGGGTGATGCGAGAGGACTCCGCTGCAGACGATGAGTGAGCCCTTTGTTTCTCGTGATTGCCCTAGCTGCTGCAAACACAAATATTCATTGCAGAAGAGATGGCAGCAACGTTTTCAGCCCACACAGAGCCAGGCGTATCTTCTCTGGGCAAATTTATGAAAGTGTATCTGTATAGGTACTTATACAATAAAATAATAATGGATCCCTTATTCCTGAGCATATGAATGAGTGCTAAGGAGAAGAGTACATCTTCATATCTTATGACGTGGGGAAGGAAACTCTAGGCTAATTAGCAACAGTATTCTTAAGGAAAGATTATTTCAACCTCATTTTTTCATTACTGTCTTTGACAACAAGGAGCTCCCTCCCGTGCAGCGCTCTGAAGAGCCCAGTGTTTCCTACACTCCCAAGCTCCCCAGGAGGGACTCGGTGCCGCAAAACCAGCATGCGCTTTCCATGTTCTCACACACCTCCTTCAGGGATGTGACAGTTAGAATGAGACACCTTGATTTCGATGTTCCTCTCTTGGCAACAGAGTTAGTTTTTTGTTGACAGTTTTGTCAGAAATCTCTAGTACTGAGGTTGCATTACTTTGTTTTCTGAAACTGTCTGTACTTTGGGAACTAAGCTAAAAATAAGCTTAATCATCAGAGGATACATTTCATAGGACTTGAGTCTTCATATATTTACAATACTATAATAATCATATTTAATACATGAAACAGCTGGTGATCTACAAATGAAAAGCTTATTACGTCATTGCCCATCTCCTGTGTTAGGCAGCTCCTGAAAGCAGACCAGAAGTTTCATATTTTATAATGGTATGGTTGTTTTATTTCTATGTGAAGGAGCAGTGGAGGAATAAAAGAAAGAGCACTGCCTGTCCCATGAAGAAATTGTTCTTTGTTTTTGACTTGCTGCAGGAACTGTCTGTGTGAGAGGAAAATTGTTTGTTACTGGTTGTCCCATTTAGGTCTTTGGCTGGACTGCTCTGATGTCCTTACACTGCTCTTTTTGAACGTGAGCATCCATACAACTCATGCCACCTCCTGATGCGCAGAGCTACAGGCTGTTCCTCATGCATGTCTGTCCGCTGCAGGTGGATGCCTGGAAGGGGAAATGGGGAAGAAGCAAGAGTGTTGCTTCTTCCTTTGCCATCTGGAAATCTTCATAGCTAAAGCAAGCCGCCCCAGGGACACAGACCTCCCTCAGGAGCGTGCACTGTAATGAGAGGTCTCACGGTGGGTGTTTTCATTTTCCTGTGGCCAAGGTTGGCATCTCTGGCAGTTCGGTCTTTGTAACCCAGACTGCACACACCCCAGTATCGAGTGGAATAGTTATGCTTTCCCACAACTTTCCCCGAGACTGACAGCTTGGTGTATGTGAATGTGTGAACTGTGCTGTAGTCATTCACACCTATGGCATGTGTTAAATGGAAGTTGAGAACATAAAATTAGGTTGCTTTGATCTTCTTAACACTTTCCTATTAAATTTAAATCAGCACTCAGCCATTTCAAGCGATTTCCTTTTACCAAAATATGGAAAATCTGCTTCAACTGATGCCTTCATTCGGTTAAACGAATCCTACCTTGGCTCTCTTGGAGATGCCTGATGTAACCAGAGGCTCCTTTAGCCTACATCTTTGTGCATCACAAAGTAGATGCTGGAGCTGTGCTCTTATCTGAGGGCTTGGCGATGGTTTTGAAGATAGGAAACAGCTTGAGAGTAACAACGTGACCTGTAATTTAGCTTCATAATTTCAGCAGCAGCTTTTTTTTGACCATCTCAGAAATAGAACCCCAGATCTTGTGGAGGACC
This sequence comes from Aramus guarauna, assembly GCA_013400195.1. Lineage (NCBI taxonomy): Eukaryota > Metazoa > Chordata > Aves > Gruiformes > Aramidae > Aramus > Aramus guarauna. The sequence goes on along the minus strand of VXBL01006450.1, from coordinate 304,500 downwards.
TTTAGGCTACAGAAACCACCAATATTTTTTCCATGCATATTTCTTCGCTTCCCCTGCATAGCATTTACCGGTGGCCTCAGCAGGCGTTTGGAGCCCGTGCAGACTGCGTGTGTGCTGTCTGAACACGTGCGTGCCGGAAATTTCATTCACAGTTACTGCGCTGTAAGTGCAGCCTGCTCTGGGGCTTGGCTATTCTTTCTGTGTTCCAGCCCCGGCTCTGTAGAGCTTTGGGGTAAAATTTTATTCCTTCTTTCTCCACTTTCCAGTATGTAAGATAGAGTTAAGCTCACCCAGCTCAGAGGAGTATTTTGAAATATCATTCATTTTAACTTCTTTTGTTTTGGAAATATAAAATACTGTATAAAGCATGTATGGTCTTTATTTTAAGAGATTCAGGCTATGTAAATGCTAATTTCTACCCTTGTCATTTTGTAGTGTATTTATTAGTGATACAGTTGGGGTTTATGGATAGAGCCCTCTTTGAGATGAAAAAAACTTTTTTCCAGCAGCAAATGGAGATTAGATTTTTAAATGAGAAGAAATTCACAACAAAGGGATTGTCTTCACTCCAGAGCTGCTATTTGTGTCCTGAACAGCCCTGCTTGAATTTTTCAGATTCAGAACAATTCTGGGAAAAGCCGGTGATTAGATCAGGAGGACCAAAGGCTTCTGTTGCTGGCTCTGCTGTTGATTTCTCTATCTGTAAGATGGCATTACTGATCTTTACTAATGAGCACTGATAATTTAGTGGAGCACTGTCCCAAAGACTCTGGATAGAAGTAGCTGCAGAAGCACGTAGTGAATAGTGGTAAGAGTTACTTTACCAGGTTCTCTAGAGCAGCTCTGCTGGCTGGCTGGACTGTGGCAGCAGCATCAATCCTGACTGAGCATCCTGCTTGCAGGCAGTCCCATCAGCCACGCAGGCAGCTTGGTCACTAACAGCCTTGTTTCTGCCGCGTGCATTTAGGTTATTGCTGTATTGCTAACATTGACATTGGAAGGGTTGTTGCCAAGTTTGGGATGCAAAAAAATAAGTTTCCTTGAGAGAACAGCTGGTAATTAACATGTCTTTGTGTTTCAGAGATGAGCGAAATCAGTCAATCATTGTCAGTGGGGAATCTGGAGCTGGAAAGACTGTCTCTGCTAAGTATGCCATGAGGTACTTTGCCACGGTCAGTGGATCTGCCAGTGAAGCCAATGTTGAGGAGAAAGTCTTGGCCTCCAACCCCATCATGGAGGTAAGGAAGCTACTGTGCTAACCCCCACCCTCCAGCTGCAGTTATTATTCTGGGGCTAACATAAGCATTCAATAGAAAGCACAACACATACTTTTTTTTAAGGATGAAAAACCCTAGAATAAATATATTTTAGAATTCTGTTTTAAATCCATTTACCAGGAGGTGCTTTAGGCATCATTTTGTGTAGTATTTATGAAAGATTGAGAGAAGATGGGAGGTAATGTTTCAGTACTGTTAATGTATTTCACATAATGAAGTAATTTTGATATGTATACTGCTTTAAATCTATACAGCTTTGTAACACTGGTAGTTCCCAGACCGCTGGCCCAATGCAAGTGCAGGAGACTGGTTTTGTGCATAAAATTCCAAAGAGGATTAAACCTTCTGGTCTTACCCACTGAACGTGTACATCACACAGCGGGGCAGGTAGATTATACTTTGAAGTGAAGAGAGTTGTTGAGTAAAGCAAATGTTCTGTTGTAGGAAATGTGATTAAGGAAGATAGACTGAGAAAGCAAAGTTATGTTAGATGCACACAGTTTCTTTCAGAGGGCAAAAACATGACAGAAGACATAATTTTGCTGTAATTAGCTCAGACTAATGTTTCAGTTCTGGAAATTTATGTAACTAACAGCAGTCAAGTCCCAAAGCCATTGGCTTGGGAGCATAGGTGCTGGCAATAGAGGGTGAGATAACACGTACAGTTCCCTCCTGCTTCAGCTTCTCTGTTCTCCAGGAAGCTCAGGGGATGCTGTAATTCGGATGTCGTAGCCAAGCAGAAAACATTTCTTAGGCTCATCTGAATTGGGTTTTGTGTCTGCCTTTGTGGAGATTCAAGTTGTAGCTGAAGTTAAGGAACTATGTTAAGAAATGATTCACCAGAGAGAAACAGTCTTGGGGGAATTCCTTGAGAGAAGTAGCTCTGCCCATAGTCACGAGCATGCCTGTGGGCAACCTAAGAAAATGCTTAGGACAACTGATGCCTAGGTAAATGTTTAGCATCTCTATGTGATAGTGTGAAGTGTTAGTGGATAAACATGAGTAAATGGAGTGCACACAGTGAAACGTGAAATGCAAAATGCTGCCATTGTTTTCTTTCTCAGGTATTTTTAAAAATGAACTGTGTTTTATTCCTTCTTTCCTCCTGGCGTGAGGAGTTCATGATACTCAAACTATAGCTGCCCCATCACAGTTGTGTGTGTTCTGTCACAAGGTAATTGTGCCTGGTTTGTGGTGCTGTGTGGTGTTTTGAAACTGTTTTGTGGGATAAAACAAGCTGTGCCATGATGAGCAGTGGGCTCTGGTGTTGTGGGATCCAAGTGTCCAGCTGTGGGAGGAAGCCAGGGGAGCTGAGCCGTGTCTTGAGCTACACCTACCCCAGCGGGAGCAGCCTATAAAAGGGGGAGCAGCGGCAGTCGTGCAGGTGTGCACTAATCCCGGAGTACTCCTTCCACTGCTCCGACCTTTGCAGTAAGTGTCCATAACCACGTTGAGATTGGGTGCGTGGCTGAGAGGACCGGGGATGCTGAGCACCCTTCTGCCTTCCCTTGCATTCCACGGAGGTGGTGCCTGGGGCCGGGTAGGCGGCCGTGTCCTCACTGCCTCCCTGCTGAGTGAGAGCTAGGGTAAGAGGCCCTGCAGCGTGGCTCTGCAGTTTGCCATTTGTTTGCTGGGTGAAATACAAGCTGTCTACAGGTTTCTCTGTGCCACTTCTTTTGTTTGGTCTCCAAGCCTAAACCAAACGTCCTTCTCTCTTGGGGCTTGGTCCCCACCTCCCAATCCCAAGTGGCCATCAGCTCACCACTAATTGTCTGATTTAATTTCCAAAGCAAAGAAATTTCAGTTGAAGACTAGAAATGAACTTTCCATCCATGCCTTTTTTTATCCACTAAAAACCAATGGTGGTGTTTTATTTTTATTTTCTAGAGATAACAACAATCTCATGAGCCTGGGTATATCTAGAATTTCAATTACTTTAAACATTGTTACAATTGGATGAAAGTTATCCTTTTAACTTCAAACACTTGAGCTTTAAATAAGCTTTAGAGTGAGCCTTGTGAAGTCTGGTGTTGAGACAGACTCCAGGACAGCAAAATTAATGTTTTGAACTCTTCAGTCGATAAATCAGCAGAAACACAAATTAACCCATGTAGATTAGGAAGAAAAGGACTAATTCATTTTAGAAATAGGAAACTCCTCATTTGCTAAGTTGATTGTAAAATCTTAGGAGCAGAAGGTCATTTTATTTTTTTAATTTTGATTTGGACAACCTAAACATCAGTGTTTGTGAGCTACCATCATTAGTGTCAGAATTTCACATCATCTTTAATACATACTCTGTAATATCAAGTGACCACTATACACTTCTAGCAACTATTTGAATAATTAATTTTGCAGTCAATAACTATAGACTGTTTTCCTATTGCAAATACAGAAATTGTCAGGTCTTAAACCACATCTTTATGTGTAATTTCCTGCCTCTCATTCTTTGTTACCCTGTACAGCTACACAAATTGTACAGCTTAGTATGTACTCTGGTAAGCAATCTTATAATACCAAAGACTTTCTTAACACTTTGTACAAGTAATACCTTTCAAAGTAGTAATTGGTTTCTGAAAATATTGTAATATTATAATATTATATTGCTACCACCCACAACAAAATATGTCTCAGTAGCAATAATTTTAAAACACAAGAAATGCAGTTTGAGTATGTTCAGTTTGAAGGAATTCAGTATTTCTTAGAACTGTCGAGATGCTCTTACATCCTTTACAGCGACTGTACATCTGACACCCACTTTGACATCTGCTCAGTCAGGCGTGCTGCTGCGGTAACTGGGTTTCTGAACGTCTGATCCCCGGTTCCCGTACTGTGCCTGGCTAGCCCTTACCGATTCGCTGGCCTTTTGTTTACAGATATGGAATACCAGTACTCAGCGTTGCTATTTGCTCTCATCGTTTTTCCCAAGTCTTATTTCAGTAGAGCGTTCCTACGGATGGCTATGTGGACTAGGAAACTAGGGCATAGATACAGCTCTGTGTTCCTTAGTTGTGGTGTGCTTCAGAGCTAGGTACTTGATAACACACACACAGAGTGGCATATGAGAAAAAGCAATGTGCTGTATCTGAATTACTGCAAATGCCATTCCTTTTGAAACAGAGATGTCTTTAGGATGTTTTTGGAAGGTCAATTGCTATATGATGTCTAAAATATGATCTAATTGAGAAGAGAAAATGCTTTTCATTGAAGTTCAGCATGTTATGATTTGCATGCCTTGCATTCTGATAAATCCAGCTGGTACCTGTCATGGGGTGAATCCTAACGCTGATGAGGTAAGGCAGAGGTGCACCAAGATCACTTAGTCATCCTTTGCCCTGGACATCCCAAGACCACATACTATAGAGGAAATACATTAAATTTTGTTTATTGTGTACCAAGCTGTATTGAATTAATCTACAGAAATTAGGCACGTCAGTAACCAAGACTGGGTCAGTAACCAAGCTGCTATGGAAGGGATTCAGTTTCAGGCAAATGACCTGAGTCTGTTAATGTTTAGATTACCTTTAGGCACACAGTAAATATTTTATAGTGATATGTTTGCAGAAGATCATTCTTTACTAAACTCTTGATTAATTTGAAACCAGCACAAAATTAATGTCATTAAGTGTTTATGAGCCATGTAGATGATTAAATAGATTTCATAATTTCTGAAAGCTGTTTAACCTTTACAATATTACCTTTTTTCAGTCTATTGGAAATGCCAAAACTACACGGAATGACAACAGCAGTCGCTTTGGGAAATACATTGAAATTGGTTTTGATAAGAGGTATCGAATCATTGGTGCTAACATGAGAACTTACCTCTTGGAAAAATCAAGAGTGGTGTTTCAGGTAATACTGATGCTGTCTGCTTATTCTATATTTGTGGGACTATGCTTAAAACAAAACAAAAAAAAGCTATTGCTTGGTGATATTAAGTATCTCTCCTAAGAGACAGCTGTGATAGTGTATTTGTAATATAGCACGTGTGGGGAGGAGGGAGAGAAGGAAAACCAAGTCAGCCTTTCATTATATGAATTATTTGTAGTTGTAAAATGTGTATTAAAAAGGCTGTATTTAAACATGAAATACCTTCAGTGCACTGCTAGGTATGAGTTTGTGCTTACCATAGCATTATAGAATAGGGCTTCAAAACCTAGCAGAAGAACCACCTGTGCTCAGGAAGACCTCTCTGTTGTGGTTGGTAAAGCTGCCCTCTTAGCTCCCTTTCAATCTCTTGTTAAAACCCACTGCTATCGCAATAATGATGAACGAGTCTTAGCTGCCATTATTTAAGCAAATGAGAGCATGTAATTTCATCCTTCTTGAACTCCCTTCATTCTGGTATTTCAAACCAATCCGCCACCTTTTAGTGTCCCACACTTCCTCTCCATCTTTGCTTACCTTATTATCTAGAGCTCAGTAAAAATGGACCTACCCTTGACTGCCTGCCTAAAGGTTTAAGACAAATAATTACAGTTTGCATTGTGTAGGAGTGCTACACAAAGTACTGTTGTGTATTTTAAAGATAAGAGATACTTCTTGCACATGGTTTAACTGAGAGTCCTTTCTGGGTTTTTTGTTGTTTTGAAATTAGGAAATTTAGAGCGCTTAAGTTCAGAATTATGGTGTCGGTCATGAGTCATAACCTTCTAAGCTGTGTTTGTCCTTCATTTTAAAATTCCAGCTTTGCCTTGGCAAGAAAGATACTCCCTTCACCAGCTTACTATAAATGCTGAGGCGAATCGTATTAGTTATTTTTGGAAAATGAAAAGCTTTTAAGTATGATCATTTCACCCACCGATAGAATCCTGATCTATATTTAATAGTAATCCGCAGTTCTGAAAAGTGAAATCATACATTTTTTTGAAATTAAAATGTCTGCATGCTTCTTGCTGTTGAAAATGGATTAAATGAATCAAGAAGGAAACCATAGATGCTGATTTATCTTCCCTTTTTCCATGCGGCTTCTATGCTTTCAATGTAGTGCTAGAGAAAGCATTAAACATAGTAGTTATTTTCTACTCAGGGATGTTTCTGGCACTTGTTATGTTGTGAAAAATAATCAATTCCTTTCCTTTTAAAGGCAGAAGAGGAGAGAAATTACCACATCTTTTACCAACTATGTGCCTCTGCAGCATTACCTGAGTTTAAAACTCTCCGATTAGGTATGAAATTCATGTTCGTTGTGTTGTGCACCTCTAGGTACAAAGCAGCATGTCTGAGCTTTTTGAGCCATAGAACCAAAAGAAGAATTGCTGGCTTTTAAATTTTAAACTTTTAAACCTTCAACTACTAAAATGTATTGAAAATAACTAAAACTGCAGATCTCAGACTTTGTGGGTTTTTTAGATAAAATGAAAGTAACAATTTTGTTTATTCAGCACACTCTAATACACTGCAGTTGTAATCACTGGGACTTACTATGTCCTGGATTCCAGAGTAGCTTCCTGTGATGGGGATGAAAGTCTCTTCTCTTGGTCCTTTAAAACCATTTTTCATGGCTCCAGCTACTACAGAATTTCACCATTTCTGGTATAAACACCTGAAAAGCTTATTTTGCATCTGCATACTGTCATTTGGACTGTTACCAACAATTACATTACCATCTCCACTAACTTGGTGATCAGGAAACTGATAAGTGAAATTTTTCATTTTTCAAATTAAAATGTTGATAAAGGAAAGGTTTCTTATTTAACAGGAACTGGTGTGTTGTAAAAGAAAGGCATTATGATAACCTCGAGATAGGAAATCACCTCATCATTTTTAAAATTCAGTATAAATTTCAGTGCTTCTTGTATATTTTTAAAAGTTAGCTTCATCGTGGGAAAACCGCACAGCCTGTCAGCCCTGATTTCTGAAATATCATTCTGGTTCCAAAGTGTTTTCTCTGCTCTTCTGCACCATCCTGGCACATTTAGGATTCACATCTGCTGACACAGGAAAGAAAGGAACTGATGTAATTATAACTACAGAAGCCATTTAGCAGACTCCTCTTTCAGCATTCTTGAAACCTTAGCAGATCAGAAGAAAAGGAGTCTGTTGCTGCAGCTGGAGGCATGGCCACTGACATGGCAGGAATGGACACAGTACCCAGGAGAGCTGCTGCTGTCCCAGTGAAGCCCAGGGCTGTCCCCAGGATGGGCTGAAGCTATTGGTTCTCCAGCCGTGATTTCTCAGCCAGAATGGATCACAGATACTCATCAGACTAAAGCAGACCATAAACTAGAAAGGAGAGGAAAACGGGCAAACCAGATTTTTTTAAAATATCCTGGTGCCAATAGTAGCATAATAATACCTGCCACATAATCCCAAAGTGCTGCTGCTGTCAAGTCAGCACCTACCCCTTGGGTAGCTGGCTCAGACTTGGAGAAGAATTGCTTCCAGAGTGATTATTCCACAGGTGTGGAAGTCTGAACCAGTGTTAGCTAAAGAATACGCTTGAGGGCCTGTTGTAGGAACCAGGTAGCTTAAGAATACCTCTTTGCACTGTTAAATCTTGAAAAAAATCTCCATAATAAGCAGGTCCTATGAGCCTGGAGAAGAAAAATTTACTGACATACTTCAAATCATGGATTCTGCCAAGAGCAACTTAATCATTACACAACTTTACAGATGTGCTGTGAATTTCTGCATCAGTATGTGTAAAAGACTTGCTTTTTTCTCTTACAGGGAATGCAAATTACTTTCACTATACGAAGCAAGGTGGAAGCCCTGTTATTGATGGTGTCGATGATGCCAAGGAAATGGTAAACACGAGGCAGGCCTGCACTTTGCTAGGTAATTTGTAAAACAATCATAGCTCAAATCTGGTACACTAGCAAGTGTTTTCTATGTTGTCTATGTTTCTATGTTTTCTTCATATTCTGTTGTTTTTAAGAACAGGAGTTCGATAAACTTTGGGATTGTGATACTTTTTATTGCATTAAGAAGGTATTAAATTGCAGTGGAGTCACATATATAGTGTAGGAGAAGGACACATTGTAGGATCTTAAATAAATGGTGGATTTCCTTGGTGTAGCATATACAGGGTTGGAGGTCACTGAGAAAGCACTTTGAAACAACAAATTAAATAGTTAATTTTAATGGATCTGTTTTGCATCTGGTTGTAAAATGTTTTTAATAGAAGCAGAGCCAAGTAGTGCTTTCAAATACCAAATTCTCTGGAAAAGAACATGTACCAGTGGCAGTTTTTCTTTTCTTAATAAATTTTTTTTTTAACCAGCTTCAGCTTGTGGTTCTTTACTTCTCCTCAAACATTTAATTCATCTTTTTTCAGGCATTAGTGATTCCTACCAGATGGGAATTTTTCGAATCCTTGCTGGCATCCTTCACTTGGGCAACGTGGAGTTTGCATCTCGGGATTCTGACAGCTGCACTATTCCTGTGAGTAGTAGATGAACTGGTTTCTACTCTGACAGTTTCTGCCTTCTGCCTGCTTGCAGGGACCTCTTCTGAAAAAGAGTAACAATATAAAACCACAAGCAATGTGTTTATTTCTAATTTGTTAACATTTTCACAGTTCTTTTTGCAGATAGATTCAACTCTTCTCAGTGTAGAGCCTTCAGACAGTACTCTCTGTATTATCACAGTGGCTGCCTTAATTTCTTTTCAAAACTGTAATTGATCAGTCATAGAAAATTCTCCTAGACAGGCTAGCTTTGAAATCCTGGTCAGGTATCTAGATCTTTACATTTGTACGTGAATACATTCCCTGGCCACAGCAAATGCTTTGCAGGATGTTTTTTTTAATGTTAAATGCCAAAATGGCCTAAACAATTATGAAGCAAATGCTTTGCAAAGCCCTCTGGGACGTCTAGACAGGAGCATAGGATTCCATTCCCATAGCATAGGAGCAGATATGATTCGTGTGACGCGTCTAAGTGTTGTCATTTTATTAGTCCTTTTTTACCTTTGTGGTGTTAGTCCTTTTTTACCTTTGTAGAGGTCAGCAATGAGGACTGCATAGTCTGATCTGAAAAAACCCCTCCTCATTCAGTGAGGCGCAAGGCTTCTTACTGAAGTCTATATTCTGGAGCTGAGAAACAAAAAAGATCTGGCTTGTCACTCTTTTCGTCCTTGGATTCACAAGCGATCAGTTTCTCCCTTTGCTGTTCCTTGAATGTCTGCTGCTGAACTACACAGCCTTCATCTTTCTCTCTCTTCAAATAATATCAACGGTTGCAGGGTTTTTTCCTTATTTTGCTATCAGTCGCTTTCTCAAGAATCTGCAGGAGGAGTTTCTGGAGCTGAGACAACAGGTCCTTCATCGGGCCACAGCTGAGCAGCATGCCTGGTCTGACACCGCCTGGCCCAGGGAAACCACAGCAATAGCCTGGCTCTTCGCAATGTCTTAAAAAGGTGTTCACTACAAAGAGTGTCATTTAATCATCACAGGTAGAGAGCTGATGAGCCCCAGGACATGATGAGCTAGCCTGTGTTGTAATGGGTATCTCCAGTGCAGGAATCTCACTGAATGAGCTAGTACTAAGCTGCAAGGTCCTGTGCAATCCTATCCTGATGTGGTAAACATCTAGCAGGCTGCGGTGAATGTCTGCTCGATGGCATCAGCGACCTGAGCTGTGCTGTTCTCTGACAGTAGCCATGTCATTGCAGAGCTCTGTTGCCATGCAGACTGGTCTGCCGGCAAAGCGCTGGCACAATGGTGGTGCTTCAGAGAGCTCAGCAAATACCTCCGCGTGGTGCTGTGTGAAGGAATCTGTAACCCTAACGTCACACTTTTGTGATGTGAGCCAGTTAAAATGGTATGGCTAAACTGAAAGAAGACATGCTCAGTTAACTGGATTTTGGAGGTGTAACAGCACTGCCATGGGACCTGTATGCTGTAAGGACTGGAACAAGCCCCAGAGAAGTTGGAAGGACGTGGAAATAGAGAGATAAAGCTGACGTACCCTGAAACTACTGGGCATGTAGTAACAGTCTCCTGTAATCTGTCCTTGTCAAGAAGCTGCTTGTCAGCATGCTGTTGAGTCACTGGGTGCAAAGTGAACGTGGTGAGGAAGTAGTGTTAGGGGAGTTCCTTAGGAGGAAAGACCTGTCTGTCCTCCTTGATTTCTAGCTATCGGTTTGCTTGTTAGTCACGAGGTGTAGTATCTTAACTCATTGAGTGGTAAACGCACTGCACTGATTTTTATGCAGAAATCTTATGCCCATCTCAGTGTGCAAGCCTTGCTTTTTTATTTTTACCCAGTTAAGCAAAGGTCAATTTTTTCACTTGTACAGTCCAATTTGAGAGTTAGAGAACATCATTCGTGTGCTCCAGTCTCTTAACATTTGTCTCCAGAATTCACAGAGAAAATACTTGAGACCAGAGCACTAAAGCTCTTCCGTAGTTCTTCCTCTTTGTTCTTGGCTTCGGCTGTGATGTCCCATTACCCGTCACTCCCCGCCCTGGATGTATATGAGCAGATGAGACCATTGCTCAGGAGCTGTATTCCATTCCATCCCCAACACACAGCTGATGTCCTGTCCTCTGCATTTCTCTAGCTTCTTTGCTTAAACCTGAGACAGTTATAAGAATTCAAAATACCAAGTCCATTCCTGCAAAGCTAGGTGATTTATTTTTGTGAAGGTTGCAGGTTCCCTGTGTGGGGTTTTTTGGTGAACGCGAGTATAGTAAAATGCCTTTGAGGAAGCTGTGATTCACTAATTTACTTCAGCGATGTGATGTGATAAGTGGGTAGGGAACTTGTTACGTTTTGAAGGAGGAAGAGCTGAGGAAGCTGCTGTTGCTGCTTATTGTTGGATCACTGCAGGCAGGCAGTTCTTCTGATTGCATGATTGCATGTGTGCTATTGGTAATACTGTTTCAAGACCTAACGAGATTACTTTTATTAGCCCAAGCATGAGCCCCTCACCATCTTCTGCGACCTCATGGGCGTGGAGTATGAAGAGATGTCCCACTGGCTTTGCCATAGGAAGCTCGCAACTGCCACCGAGACCTACATCAAGCCAATTTCTAAACTTCATGCCATCAATGCCAGAGATGCACTTGCCAAACATATCTATGCTAATCTGTTTAACTGGATTGTAGATCATGTGAACAAAGCCCTTCATGCTACTGTAAAACAGCATTCTTTCATTGGAGTGTTGGACATTTATGGGTGAGTCTCTTTGTCAGAGATACGACACCTCTTGCGTAATTATCTGACTGCAAAGCGTCTTTGTCTTTATCATGTAGCACTGTGTTGATTTCGCAAAAAACCCCAAACCCTTAGCAGCTGCTTATTCCAGCTGAAGGAAGTAGGTGTTTAGTTTTGACATGCTATCTAAGATCTTTGCCTTGACTTTCAGGTTTGACATTTACCGTGGGATTTCAGATTTTTGCTGTCGGTAGTTCCTTTGTGTATTGTATTGGGGAAAGTTACAAAGGCATTGTCATCTTGTGGTTCCTCCAGGGTGGCACTTCTAGAGAGGACAAAGATAACTAACATGGTCTCCAGGAACATCAGTCCCTTCCCTGTGTTCCTCATCCCTGCCTAAAGAGGGAGCATCGCTGAATTGCCTGTGTACTGCAATTTGCCATTTCCCTGTGGGCTTTGTTGCTTGACTGTGGTTGTTTATGCCTGGAATAATGCAGTGAATTTGACTGGAGGGAGGAAGTTTAAAATTATGGGGTTATTTAATCTGGTTTTTTTTCACTGCACTAGTAATTTTGAGTATCTGCATATTTTAGATTTGAGACATTCGAAATCAACAGTTTTGAACAGTTCTGTATCAACTATGCCAATGAAAAACTGCAGCAGCAGTTCAATATGGTAAGTAGGAAATGACTGGCATTTCCTCTTCCCTTTTCCCTCACCCAAGTCCATTCTGCTAATTGGGTCCCCAGTGGTTAAGGATGAATTCCTTCAGTCTATTAAGCAGCTGTCCTGGGCCGTGGGCTTTGGGGGTGGGGAAAGATCGACCATCTCCTAGAAATAGATTTTATGACTAACTGCTGCTCTGGGACTATTTGAAATTCCGATCACAGTAACAATTACAAGACAGAAGCAGCGCTTGGCAATTAAGACCCCGAGATTGCCTGTCAATGAGAGCACCACGTGGATGAAGTTGGAGTTAGCCGTGTTTCCGTAAGCTCCAGCGAGAGCCTGTGCACGGGCAGCAGAGTGCAGGGCTTCGCTGCTGGAAACCTGCCACCCGCACTTCCTCTCCTGGAGTTATTTTTGAGGCTTTTCAGCCGCATCCTGAAGTTGATGACTGACATGTGGCAAGAAGTGCCTCTTCCCCCTCCTCCAGAGAGATCACGATTCTCTCTCCTCAGCCTTAGTGACGTTTGTAATTCTATATCTTACCTGCATAATGATGAGGCAAGTTATTTATGCCAGGTCTGTTGCTAGGCTGTGCTGCAGTACAGGAATAGCTTTGAACTCTCTTGAGGAGTGTACCTCCATGGCAGCGCATGCTCACAGGGCTGGATCCCCCATTCTGTTGTTCATCCCGGCAGCGGGGATGCATGTTGGGGAGTAAGCCGAGGGCTGGAGCAGACGCTGGGCATTCCAGCCTCTGTGCTGGTAGTGCCACGGCTGGCTTCAGCTCCGTAAGATGGATGTCATAACTGCTAAGTGCAAGGTATCTCGGAGTTCTGTCAGCTCTACAGCAAAAATCTAGTCACTGTAAGAATTGTAAGAGTTCTCTTCCTTAGTAAAGATCACCATCCCAGTGTTCCCTTCCCTCTCACTTTGTTGGTGTAAGCTCTCGTCTCACAAAGGACAGGTCAGCGGGCCTTTTGTGTTGATGCTCTGCCAAGCTACCAAACCCAGTGCCAGTGGACACAGACCCATTGGGCTGCCATGCAGTACAGGGGGTGGAAGTTGTTTTAAATTAATGCCCTGTGCCTGTGGCAGCAACCAGCAAGCCTTCCCGTGCTGCCCAGGGCAGCCTGAGCCTGGCTGAGGGCAGGCAGCTCGGGGACTGCCCGACTGCCACTTGCATCTCCACGGCCTGCCCGGCCGCCCCAGCCACCCTTCCCCTGCCTGGCCACCCGCAGCCCATGAGGAAAATTAGGTCTGAAGACATTTTTCACCACGTAATTGCTAATTCCGTTACAGTGGAGAAATGGCTTTATGTTTTCTTTCAGGACTTAGGTTGAATATGACTCGCCAATAAAACGCTTTCCTGTCAGGAATTAACTTGGCATGTAACGCGGCCGTTAAGCGGCGGGGTGGGAATGGCTCCCGCGGGTGCCATTAAGGAGCACTGCCTTAGAAAGGATGGTGTTAAGCTGATGAAATAAAAGGGATAAACCACTTTTTCAGGGTAGTTTTCTGCTGTCTGGCAGATGTGTGGCAGAGAGCTGCGAGGTGTTTGTGGGCTCGTGCACTGGGCTCGGGGCAGCTGAGGCTGGGTCTGCCAGTGCAGGTGTTTGTGGGGACCCCCTGGTCCCTGCCCACACTGCTGCTCTTCCCTGCTCGCAGTTCAGTTCTGCCTGCCAGAGCTGTTAGTATGCATTAAAATTTAAACGGGACATAAAGCATCATTTAAAATAACCAGAGTCAGCAGTCCTCTTGTTTTTAAAAAGAGTGCTTGTTCTATTAAGACCACATTTTGCCTGTTTAATATCTTATTTTTTCCTGAAGTTTAAATTCATCTCCTATGCACATTTCATTAAAGCTGTGCAGGTTTTTTGTGATAACATTTTTAAATAAATATGCAACTACATTGTATTGATCTTCATACCAGATACATCTTCCACAAAATTTTTCTTAAAGGATTTATTGTGTTAGTACTCCTGTAGTCTTGCAGATTTTTGCTGAAGAGTATTTTTTAATGCAATGCGTCATCTTAGAAAAAAATCAGCAGCCATTTAAGAGAAAATGGAGCTCTGTTCTTTCACAAGCAAACACAAAAGTATTTATGGTGAAATTTTACTTAAAAGAGAGCAGTGTTAATAACTTCAAAATCATAAATGCATGGCACATCCCACTTTATAGGTTGCTGTTCCTGCGCTTGAGGCTTTTTCTGGATTTTGTGTTGGTGTTTTTTATAAGAGAAAAAGGGTTATAGTAATTGGGGGATGATATAGTAGAAAGACAGAAAAAAATAGATATTATTTGCAGAGAATATGGATGAGCACTTTAATTTAGCCTGTTGTTTTTAGGCCAGGAAAAAAGGTTAATTTATTTTTCATACACTTACTTGTTAAAGGGTTTATCCAGTTGAACTAGTGTGTCACTTGACAGCCTGGATTAATGTGCCAAGATAATTCAAGTAAGAGTTTGATATATTTATTCTGCATTGCATTTCACAGAAAACTATTTTCCTTTTGCCCTGTAGCATGTCTTTAAGCTGGAACAAGAAGAATATATGAAGGAACAAATACCATGGACCTTGATTGATTTCTACGACAATCAGCCTTGCATCAACCTCATAGAGGCCAAAATGGGAATTCTGGATCTGTTGGATGAGGAGTGCAAGGTGTGTCTTCAAGGGCTTTCCTAGGGAAAGAGGTCATCAGCTGTCCTGCTTCTGGGGCCTCATAGGGAAAAGTCATTTGCATTCAGCCATCATTTTGACACACTGCCGTTGAAAGGATTTGGAGAATGTACAAACAGAATTGGCAATTACAGGAGCAGAAAAAAATGGGTTTAGTCATGCTTTTGTTCCCCTCCTCTTCATCATGTGTCTGTACCTGTTTTGGGGTCTCTGATCAACCATCTTTTGACTTTCTGTTCCCCGAATGTAGCAAGTGCAGTCTTTCATCCTGTCCAATTTCTCCAGATTGCCTCTCGCTTCGTGTTTCACCTTTTGTCTTTTATCTTAGTTTAATTTATGCCAAGCCATGTACAGGGGATGGCGTGTGGTGTCTACTTCAGTGGAAACCCAGCCTGGGGTTCTTGTGTATCACAAAGCATCACAAGCAACCTCTAAGGGCGGTGGATGAGTTCTGACCCGCTGAGACGCTGCTCAGTCACATAACGTAACTCTCCAATCCCCACCTTCAGGAGTGTGACACTGGAACCGATATTAGCATGGTATGTGTCACATAGCAGCTACGTCTGCTGCTGGACTGCACCCAGTCCAGAGTATTAGAAAGGCAAGTGCATAGCTGGTTACCGGCTTCTTTGCTTACAGCAGTGCTGGAAATCCAAGGAGTTGGAGTTTGAAAGCAAACCACAAAGTCTTGTCCCCTGTTGCCTTAGTTTCTTTTGCTACTGGAAAGTTTGCAAGACATTTTAAATGGCTGTGTGTTCTCTTCTGTAGATGCCAAAAGGCTCGGATGACACTTGGGCCCAAAAACTATACAATACTCATTTGAATAAGTGTGCCCTCTTTGAAAAACCACGTTTGTCAAATAAGGCCTTTATTATCAAGCACTTTGCTGACAAGGTAAGGACTTTTCCTCCGTGCCTCTTTCCATGGCTGGTGTTGCTGAGCCTGTGTGCGGGAGGGGATCCTGGGATGGGTGGCTGTTGCAGGCAGTGACTGGGCAGCAGCATCGCTGGCTCTGCTCAGCTTCTTCCAAAAGTTATGCTATAGAAATACACAAAATACAAAATCACATATCTCACTGTAGTTTTAGCTAAAGAGCAACAACGAAATGATGTTGGTTTTGCTGCCATCCTAATATGCAAAGAGGAAAGAGGCTAACACACCCTTCTTATCACTGGAGCAGTATGTCCTGGTCCCACCCTTGCCTCTGCTTGCCTGTTTCTAGGAAGCTGGACGAGGGGTATCTCAGTGGACTTCTGCGTTGTTCAGCTCCCACAATGCATCATTGAACTGAGCAACTCTTCCGGTTAAAGTAAAATACAAAATTGTAAAGTCCTGTTTAAGATAATTGTCCTGTTAAACAAAGAAGCTGCCTCAGAATATTGTCAGCTTTGTTGAAAAAAGTTTGGAGAAGCTCTGGAATTCCTATTGCTAGGTCTGTACGTGCTGGAGGCCTGTATTTGCCAGTGTGTGAGCTGGTGCAGGCAGGACGCAGGAACAACCACAAAACAGATGAAATGGAAACAGAGATTTTATTTTCATTATCTCATGTACTGGGGGATCCCTGAAGCAGCACCTGGGCAGAGGCACACAAGTGGGGACGCAGGCAGCGCGGAGCTCGGTCCTTGCGAGAGGATCTCCAAACCTGCTGTTTTCACCTGTGTCTCAGGGATTTGTGCAGGCATAGGTTACCACCGTGCTTTCCCACAGCAGGGCAGGAATCGCAGGCATGTTTGATAGGGTGCCTGAGTCTATCACAGACCTGTGTGATCTGAACACAGATGTTCTACTTGTCAAGTACACAAGATTAAACAACGATTAGTATGATATGTGCGTTTTTCTACATCCCAGCTGTAAGTCACCTGAGCATCTTTACAATTCTCCTCACCAGTCTTCCGTTATTTTCCTACATCCTCCACTTGGTTTCTCCCGGGTTCTTGAATTTATGTGCAGAAGAGGGCTCCTGTTCTTGTTGTGTCTAGTGTTACCTTAATGAAAGCAGCAAGAACATCTCTGCAACTGATTAGATTCAGTTCTCTTTTATTTGGTGGATGAGAGAACAAGAAGGATTTAATTACTATTTCATATACTGTTCATTAGGCTAAACTTTGGTATTTGAAAAGAAGCTTTCTTATGCCTAGTCTGAGCATTGAGAGCCAAGGAAAGCTAAAAGTAGCTCCAAGCAGGTATTGGCAAAGCTGTAAGCTCTGATGCACTGTCTGTGCGAAGCATTTCATGCTTTCCTCTGTGCTTACGTGAATGCAAACAGACATCTTGAAGGAACAAATAAAACCGTAGGTGGCAGGTTAGTAACCTCTGTGCCTTGACGTTGTCTTCTCTGGGAGAAGGCAGAGATGCTGCTGCCCTCCCGTGGCATTGTCTCCCGCAGTAAGAACATGAATGGTACCCGAGGTAATGTTCAGAGTGGGCTTTCAGCTGTGGAGACACCTTGGGGAGTTGAGATCCTCTGCTTGCTTCCCCCCTAGGATTTTTTTGAAATGCTTTACAGCTTGGGGTGTAGTGTCATTGTGTAAGTACCGATAAATGGCTGTACTGAAGGAAGGGCAGCTGATGGCTCTCAATCTGTCCACTCTGAAAGAATAAAATTGCTGTAAGGGTATGCTCTTGTTTTTTATAGTCTGCACTTCTGCTGATACAAGATTGAAGAGTTAGCGTGAGACACTTCATGTTAATTAATATCAAATTCTAAGGTATAGACTCTTGGCAATAGTTTCTGGGTTTTGTTCAGCCTTGAATTAGGACAGTGAAATAAATACTAGGTTTTTATCTAATGCTCTGGGTGTTCTTTGGTCATGGCCTTGTGATAGAGGATTGTTACATGTTGTCACAATCTTCAGATTTTGTATTGCTTCAGGTAAAAATAGTCTTTCTGAGTACAAATGAGGCATTTTCATAATAAGCTGCAGGCAGATCTACTTATTGCCTCTCAGCTAATGAGATGAAATGAGACACTTTGTTCTCAGTTGCATCTGGATTTCACAGAATTTTGCAGCCCTGACAACTTCAGTGAAGGAGATGGTCAACACACATTTTGATTCTTCACCTTTACAGTAACCGTTCAATCATTCTGTCTTACCACAAGCATCTCTCAGCAGTGAAATATATCTGGTATAACGCAGTAACAGTATTCATATCTTTATGTTTTAATGTTTTACATTTTACTGGAAAGCACTCTCTGAGGAAATTCTGTATTTCACAAAGATGCACTTGGGAGCTGTATTTTCAACACCCACAAGTATTATCTGTTTTAAATGTGAATGTTAGAGCTGGTGAATTCTGTACAAAATATTCTTATTAAATACTTTTAATACTTACATTTTTGTAAAATGGTGGTTTTCAGGTGGAATATCAATGTGAAGGCTTTTTGGAAAAGAATAAAGACACAGTTTATGAAGAACAAATTAAAGTCCTAAAATCAAGTAAGGTTAGTATAAGGGTTTTTTTTTTCTTCTTTTGCAGTTATGAGTCCTTGACTTAAAGGTCATGTAAAATTTCTTATAAACCTAGGAAATATTTCTCCCTTAGTATCAGATCAGCTGAAATTGAATGTAGTTTGTGTTTTACTTGACTATCTGTATGAATTTAGAAAGTCTGGTAGCCTATGTAGGCCTTGCTCCATGTAAGGTCTGTCTCTTTCTGATTTCACTGTTTGGGGGTTGTTGGTTGGTTGGTTGGTTTTTTACTTTTCACAAAACTTTGCTATATTTTCTGTAAAGGCATCAAGGACTTCTGATATACTATAGTAGTGTAAGAAGGCTTAACAGTTAAGACTTTAATTTTGTAATCTGAAAACAGAAGTTCCTTGTTTATGGCCTGACAATTGAGCAGAAAATTTCTAGAGGAGAGAGTTCTGTTCCAGAAGCAAAATGAGAGAGGAATGAAATGTATAGACTCTAAGGACATGAACCAGAATTTACGGAGCCTTGCCTTCTAGATATCTGTGAAAGAAAGATAACACCTGAATTGATAAATACTGCATGAAGGAATATTATAGAACAGGCCTTCGGTGGTATCATCTGCTTTTTTTAATGGCAAAAAGGCTAGTTGTGCTCCTCTGAAATGTAAAGGCAATTAACTTCCATTGTGCTGTGATGGCTGTTGGGAATTTGCTAGCTCTAATAGCCCAGGAAGCTGGGTATCAAGGACAGCCTATTTAAAATTATGCCATTCTATCAGGAAAACCAGCATTTTCCCCTTCTGTTTCTATTCTGAGCAGGTACATGAAGCTAAATGCTTAAAACACATGTATAATGAAAAGCCACAGCAGACTTTCTACTGAGAGGAGTGTAGAAGTGGTTTGAGTGAAGCCAGTTGCTGTGTATGTGGGAGGCCGGTGGCATCCTCGGGGAGCCGGCAGGGATAAGCCGCCTGCGTGTCTCCGGCTCTGCCATGGCATGGCAGTGCGCTGTGCGGGGCGGAGGTCCAGGGGTGCTCCGAGGGAGGTAGTCCAGTGAGTAAGGGGCGATGGGGACATAGCTGCCATAAGAGCATGACAACAGCTTGGGCAGGCTCAGTAGGTTGAGTCAATTCAGTCTAAACACTGCGAAACAACATGGTTTTCACCAATGATAGGTTTTACCCAAACCAATGTTTAAAGAAAAATAGATAAATTCAACTGTGAAAATAGAGTTTCAAAAGAAGACTGTTCTATTTTTATTTTTCAGCAGGCCCTCTTTATTAGTAATTGTAGCAGGATTGCATTTCTGATTTTTATTTTTTTCTGTTGTCGCTATGTTCTGGGTTTGCTGTGCACATTCAACAGAAGGTAATTCTAAATTGAATGCATCATCTGTCATCCTGCCCATGCCCACTCTCACATACAGCTCGAATGCTTCTTTGCTCTCCAAAGTGCATGAGACACGCTGCTCTTGGCAAGCACTGTAGTGTTTAGCTATTTATTTTGGCCTTCTCCGTAAATCCACCCACAGGACCTCTTTGAACTAGTTCAGTTTCCATGCATGTATCATGAAAGCAATACAATAGTCCTCAGCTTTTATGTTTGCCACTGGCATGTTGTTCAAATCTTCTGTTATGGCTCTGTACTGAAAGAAATGATCTGTACAATTGTTAGCAGCATGTCTGTTAAGTTGTCTGAAAAAATTACAGGGAAAAAATGCTTGCTTGCCTGTTTTCTACCACGTGAATTATCTGCCCTTTGATCAGTGTTTTCCCTCTCTTTGAACAGTCCTAGTGTTCTGCGAAACAAAGACAATTGATAAGATGCTAAAACCCCAAACCAAACGAAAACATGCGTGCCCCCAAAGTGTGGATCATCTCAGCAATGCTCTCCTGTTGTTGACCTCTGCTGCAGAAGGCCACACATTGCTCCTTTCTTCTGCCCGCAGGAACTGAGGCAGTCTAGGAGAATGGTGCCTTTGAAATGCACTTGCACGTTTTTACAGGCAGATTTTCCCAGGGTTGGAAAAAGGGAATGAGGCTTACATACTGATAGATTAGAAGAGCTCGTCCATCTGCAATCCAGATACTGGGGACCCCCTTCCCACCCCTGGTGTGTGAGAGCATCAGGAGTTTCAGACAAAGCATATTGCATTCAGTTAAGTTTCTGGGTGGGTTGAAAAGACTTGGCTTTGTAGCTCAGGTACCAACTCACTCCATCTGACTGCGGGCAGCTGCATGAGGTGGTGGTGGCCCAAGCATCCTGAACTCTTCGTTGAGTCAGTGGAAGGAGATGGGCTAAATCACCCTCTGGAAATGGCATTCTTCCACCAGCTGCAGAGGTAATCTAAGGTGATTGTGCTCCTAATCCGGCAGACTCAGGTGAGCTAAAGCTAAGCTGTGACACTCCTTTTTTTAACTTCAGGAATTTAGGATACCATTGCAGCATTCATAGTCATTATATTATGCTAGAGTGCTGTGCTGGGATGCTACCGAGGAACGTTTGATGCCTTCTGCTAGCCCATCTGGCACAACCACAGAGCACAAGTACCATTTTGTTGCGCAGCATGTTTCATTGGGTATCGTGCATGCTCACCAAGTTTTATAAGGCAAACCCGATTTTTTTATTTTTTAGGTTGTACTTAGCCCAAGCACTTTCTAGTACTGAAAATTGAATGCTCCTATCTCTTGGGAGAAAATGCACAGATGCTAGATAAAAGATTATTCATTGACAGGTAGAGAAGTTCAGATTTTCTTACTCTTATAATGCTTCTGAAGTGCTATAGTTGTCAGTAGAAAGACCTGGTGGTGTTATTTTTACTTCTAAGTTACTTCAAAGCAGCTATTAGATGTGGGTGTATTTTGTAGCTGTTAGAGAAAGGGAACCGGAAGCCCTGTGTGATATTTGGAAAGATGTTTCAGGTTTTTCCTCCATTCCTTCTGGCCTGAGAGTAGATCTTCAGTCAGATAAATTTGGCTAATGGTGTTTTTTTTAGTTGATGGTTCCTCTCTTAAGTTGATTATTTCAATTTAGAGTGATAAAGCAGGAATATTCTTTGTTGCCTGCTGGGTTATTCAGTGTCCTAGATATTTCTCAACCACAAAGGAGTCTGATGCAGCACTGGAATATGAGAGGACCCTGTTGTTTCCTTCTTAGATCAAAGCAGCCATACATAATTGCAGTTGGTACTTATGAAACTGCTGTCACTACCTAACAGTTTCACATGGAAGCTATTGCTAGCTCTATGAAAAAAAACCTCAAATCAGAATTTTATCTTCAGAAGGAGACTCACTGATCAAACCCACAAAATTTTTAGTATTAAATCATGGCCCACTCACTATACCACTAGCTTGAATGCTTTTTTGCATTTGTCCCCATGTGCAGTTCAACAAAACTCCAGTGCTTACAAAACTAAGCCTGGATTGTAACTACCTTAAGCACGAACGAGTGCAATCACATGCTGGATTCTTACCATCTCTATTTTTTCTGCTGTTATACCAGTTTAAGCTTCTACCAGAGCTATTCCAGGACGAGGAGAAGGTCCTCAGTCCCACGTCAGCAACGCCATCAGGGCGTGTGCCTTTGTCTCGAACAGCTGTAAAGCCAGCCAAGGCCAGGCCAGGCCAAGCCAGCAAGGAGCATAAGAAAACGGTGGGACATCAGGTGAGTTTGAAGATGGAGCTCTATTAAATAATCTTTCCCTCTGCCTCCCTCTGTCTCATAGGTCTTAAGGTGTGCGGGTGCTTCTTGGGATCCCTTGTGATTTTGAGACAGGTGCAGCTGATGATGTCTTATGGTTTGGAGCAAATATACCCTAATTACTAATGCATTCTGGGCCACAATTTTGGTGACCTCAGTTCTTATTGTGGTGCCAAAATGAAAACTCATGTTTTTCAAAATAGATTTAACGTACTGGATGCTGAGAAGCTTTGAAAATCTTATACTGTGTCTTTTTCATCATGTGCCAAATTGTCTGATTCAAATCAAAAATGGGAGCTCAGTCCCCAGAAAACTTGGTTCCAGTTATCAATGGGCTAAACATAAAATATGCATTAAATTGAAAGTATGGAGATCAGCATGGCTGGAGAACTCACTTCTTTGTTACTTTCTACTCAACAGATTTAACAGGTGTTTTCTCAAGATGGTTTTCTCTCCAGTCAGTGCTTTATGTATGACAGATTGTCCCTCAGACTATATGTAGGAGCCAAGGGGAACTTTTTTGATGGTTTAGTACTCAGTTTTTATCTACTTGCCAGCCTGTACCTCTTTCTAGTGAGTAGTGGCATTCTTTTGCCTGGGGCTTCCAGGAGGTCTGTGTGGATAGCTCTTTTTACGTTACTGTAGGGCAGCCTGGAATATAAATTAGCTGTCAGGAAGCATAAGATCTTTGTGTCAGGGTGCCCTGCTGATTCTTGAAGATGAACCAGCCACATCTCTCAGGTGCTCAGGGTTCTGATAAAGTCACCAAAAATGCCTGGGCTTTGTCCACTGCCTTGGGTGGTGGTCGATCCCCTAACAAAAATGTTAGCACAATGGCTGGGCAGTGTCAGTGTGAGACAGGGAATTCAGAGAATGTTTGATTTGGATATTCACAATTTCTCTATAACCTTGCCCAAGCAAGCTATGTCAAGCTATGGGTGGGAATAGGAGTGGTTATCCATGCCACTGTACAGAATGCAAATCTGCTTGGCATGTGTTCGTGGTACAGGCTGCAAATTCCCATCTTCTGCAATTCATGCAAGGGAACCTCTGCCCAGTTATCTTTTTAATTTGCACTTCATTTCTGATTCTGTGAACAGACAGTCCTGTGTCCTGAGACAGGCAGAGGCCTAACAGTTTTGTTGTCAGACTGAAACTATGACCTGTAGTGTTAGGGGTACTCTTATACTACTGATATCAATCAAGCATGTATATTAATTTATAAATTTTAAAGAATCATAGAATCATAGAATATCCTGAGTTGGAAGGGACCCATAAGGATCATCGAGTCCAGCTCCTGTCTCCAGACAGCACCAGCCAAATCAGAGCATATGACTGAGAGCGTTGTCCAGACACTTCCTGAACTCAGTCAAGCTCGGTGCTGTGACCGCTTCCCTGCAGAGCCTGTTCCAGTGTCCGACCACCCTCTTGGTGAAGAACCTTTTCCTGATATCCAACCTAAACCTCCCCCGTCGCAGCTTCATGCTGTTCCCTCGGGTTCTATCTCTGGTCACCAGAGGGAGGAGATCAGCGCCTGCCCCTTTGCTCCCCCTCCTGAGGAAGCTGTAGGCCACAATGAGATCTCCCCTCAGTCTCCTCTTCTCTAGGCTGAACAAACCAAGGGACTTCAGCCTCTCCTCATACATCTTCCCCTCTAGACTCTTCGCCATCTTTGTTGCCCTCCTTTGCACACTCTCCAGTAGTTTTATGTCCTTTTTGTACTGTGGTGCCCAAAGCTGCATGCAGTACTGGAGGTGAGGTGGCACCAGTGCATTGTAGACTGGGACAATCATGTCCCTAGACTGGCTAGCAATGCTGTGCTTCATGCACCCCAGGATACAACTGGCCTTCCTGGCAGACTGGGCACACTGTTGACTCATGTTCAAGAAAGCTAATACAAAAGTAATTTTATCATATTCCATGTAGAAATAGACATTCGCTTAGAATCATGAGTTCAACAGAAAGAGGGAAATCCATACCAATACATTTAGAACATCTAAGACATATTTTCATAGTTTTCTTTATCTATTAGGGTATTCTGTGGTTAGAAGGATATACTGCAGTACGTTAGGTACTAGTGGTCTTGATACTTCTTTAAAAGTAAAGCTCCTAAAACTCTTGGGACTTTCAAAGTTCACTTCAATAGGTCTGACATTGGGATCAGTGGAGCTGAAGAAATTTATATTTTTTTTTAATCACTCTGTGATTTAAAATTTGATTTAAAATTTATTTCAGATTAAATAGTTATTTAGTAATATGCCATGAGGTTTAGTCACGAAGAGATGGATTAAACAAAGATTAGGGTAGGTGAGACAGTCAAAAGCTGAAGATAACTCAGTCTATCCCATGTTTTTGTAATTTATCACATGCTGATATGGGAGCTTTACTCCTGTAAAGCCTAACACTTAGAAGTCTCACTGTAACATAGTTCACCCGAAGATGGTATCTGAAACTAAAATCTTGTGCCATAACAAAAACAAACTGGTGTTTATTACCGAAAGCATTACTACAAATAAGCAAATATCCCTAGGTCTGCTTCCTGAGGTTATCTCAAACATGACTGAGATTATTTAGGCTATTTTCTGATATTTTTCCCTTTTTCTTTTTCAAAAAGTTTCGAAACTCTCTTCATCTGCTGATGGAAACCCTGAATGCTACAACTCCACACTACGTGCGTTGTATTAAGCCTAACGACTTCAAGTTTCCGTTCACGTAAGCTGGTTTATGTATGGTTCGTATAGCCTGTGCATTGGAGGGAATTGTCCTTGGAGTATCAAGGTTCTGCTACACCTTGCTCACTCAGGAGTGAAGTGGTGTGTCTCCTTTCTCTTGTTACGGACTCATCCTGTGTGTGTACGTGCACTTACAGCAGATGTTTTGGGATGAATAGAGGGAGAAATACTTCCTGATGCTTTTTTGTTGTTGTTGTTTTTATGGTGATATACGAGAAAAAATACCAGCATTTTCATTGCTAGCTGTTTTAATGTGACTGGCAGTTTGCACTCCTTGAGTTCATTTGACATTTGCTGGAATTTGCTTTAGCAGATTCCAACATCTCATTCCTTATGTTTTTTCATATACGAACTTGCTTAGAGCTTTTCTCAAAAGTCTTCTTAAACTCCAGGTACACAAAACTCCCATGGCTGTTGGGCAGGCCATTGGGAAGCAGGACAGGACGAGCAGCTTGCAGCAGTTGACAGGCTTGGGCAATTCCCCAGTCAGGCTGTCCTCTGTTATCACTGGGCTGCAGAAGCCCTAGCTGGATTTGTTAACCACCCATCACATCCCACCCCTGCTCCCCCTCTGGGCCACTCCTGCCCTGGGTGTGCGCAGGACCAGAGGTCCCATGTAATGCAAAACTAGCCCCACACCCACAGGCTCTTTTTTATTCCTACGTAGATTTGATGAAAAGCGGGCAGTGCAGCAGCTGAGAGCTTGTGGTGTCCTGGAAACCATCCGAATCAGTGCAGCTGGCTTCCCCTCCAGGTGTGTTTGCTGCTTTTTAGATTGCTTTCAGCTGCTGTTCTTTTTCAGAGAATTATGCATTGTTAGGACTGACACTGTCTCTGTTTTTGGGACAGGTGGACGTACCAAGAGTTCTTCAGCCGTTACCGTGTTCTGATGAAGCAGAGAGATGTCCTTAGTGACCGAAAGCAGACATGTAAAAATGTCCTGGAGAAGCTGATTCTGGTACTAGACATAGTGCTAAGAGCATTTGGAATCTGAAGGAGTAAAGACAGCATCCCTTACTCCCTCATAGCCACAGTCTCAGTACTTCTACAAAGTACTAAGCCACCCATATTAGCACAGGAACTATAGAATTTCCTAGTGTATCACAGGAAAGGAAGACAGTGATTTAAGCGTGGGTGGGTTTGAGGGTGAGCTTAATGGCATCTTCCTTAACGGCAAGATGTATTAACTGTACCTTACGAATGGTATAGTTATCTGGAGGTTTTTCTAATGTGGAGGTGTTTCTATCTGTATATGTGTTTTGTGTCTTTCACACTGCTCCTCTTAGCTCCTTTGCTGAAGTCAACCTTTTTCACTCCTTTTGTCCTTGGGACATTGTCTCCCTGCTTAGCACTGTGGCTGTCCTCGTACCTTGGCAACCTCTTGCTTTGCCTCCTACTTCCAGCTGCAACCCTGTGTTCCCAGGCTGTGCCTTCCACACCACTGGTGTTGCACCTGGACTGATGTGTTTCTTGGGATTTGTTAAGGCCCAGTGCACAGCAGAAGACCGGCAGGCTCCAAAGAGGCAGTTCAGCCAGTTCTCAGTAGAAGGTGGTTAATTGAGACTTACTCAGAAGTATCAGAGAGGCAGAGAAAGAGACAAAGTTTACTGAAGGTATAAAAGCAAGAGAGCTTACCTTGCTGAAGTGCAATGCCAATGTTAGGATGTTTATGGAAACAAAAAATAAATACTGTGCCAGCAGGTTGGGGCTTGGCTTTTTAACTTCTGTGTCATTGGGCAGACATAACTAAAATCTTTTGGTTTGTATGCATGTGTCTGTATTTATAGTGTTAATGTATAGTGTTAAATATATCCTAAGCTGTAGCTCTTTGACTTCCGTTCCTTTTAACTTGGCATCAATTAACAGAATTAATTTTTTTCGGTGTACCTTTGTGTATTCTCAGTGTTCCCTCCAGGGAGTACTACAGCTTATAGAGATAGAATATTATTCCCTTTCTGGTGTAGTTCTGAAATTTTAGTTGTGTTTGAGCAGCAGCAAGATGCTTTGTTCTGGCTTAGTCCTGATGACAGTAAATGATGCAAACATGTTCAAAGCCTCAGCTGTTTTGTTTGTACTGTGTAATATGGTTGAAGATGGACTGTTCAGAGGGGTCATCTACAATTTAAGGAGGAAATTGTATGTGTGCGTTGCCTGTCTTGCTTTCATCCTCTGTACCCCTTCGTCACGTCCTGTAGCTTTCCACAACTCTTGCAATCTTTGTGGCATTCTTGTCTGAGCAAAATCTCACGTTACTCCTTTAGGCCATGCTTGTGGCCTTACTGTATTCATTTGTTAACAGAATCATACAGAGAAAATACTCTCCTCCACTACTTAATGCAAGTCTAGGTTTACTTGAAATATTACACAGATAATTTTGCCTCTTTACTAATTGTACTTTCATTTAGCCCTTCATGCCTTTTTTTTATCCGCTAACGTTTAATGCTGTAACTGATCCTCTTTTTACCTCTGAAAATAGGACAAGGATAAGTACCAGTTTGGTAAGACAAAAATATTTTTCCGGGCTGGTCAAGTAGCCTATCTGGAAAAAATAAGGGCAGATAAGTTGAGAGCTGCCTGTATCCGCATCCAAAAGACGATCCGAGGCTGGCTGATGCGAAAGAAGTACGTGCGTATGCGGAAGGCTGCCATCACCATTCAGAGACATGTCAGAGGGTACCAAGCACGATGGTAAGCAATGCTCGTGGGAAAACCCACACTAGCCTCAATTCAGATCCCTTTAAGTAGGACATTTAAATGTGATACATTTGTTCTCTCCTTCCTCTACTGGCTGAGAGGAAACGACTTTCCAGGGAAATGAAGGAATTTGAACATAACGAGTGTATCTGTCCTGCCTGTTTTTGACCTTCTTGAGAGGACAGTAGCACCCCAGCTGTATGATGCTTAGAACAGTACGTCATTAGTGGGAGCAGCGTACAAGTAGTACTAGGAGATATGTTGCAGGTGTGGGAAAGCAGGACTCTTGGTTGAGTCCTTACTGCCCAGTCTCCATGTGCACTCCCAGCTGGGTTTATCTGTCCTTCTGGAGAAGCCATTCCTCAGCCAGGGTGCAGCTGTGAAGGGAGATACATCAGCTAGAGTCTTTCACTTGGGTTGACTTCTGAGGGATGGCGGTGGAGGGGCCAGAGGAAAGGGTAGGAGTACAGGTGGTATTGTTCAAAGACAAGGTGGTTATGAAGACTGTAAGAATCAAACTTGGGAAAGAGGCTTATGCCAAGATACACTGTAATTGTCTTGCTGGGAGGGCCAAGAACAAGCAAACATTTTCTACAGGTTGAGGTTAGGAGAAGAAATCTGAAAGGTGGCATAGTGGAAGTAGCTTTAAAGCTGGAGAAAAGGTGATGAAAAATTAAGCTAAATTTATCTTGTTAGTTCTCTAGTATATTTCTCAGAGGAAGTGAAAACATTTTGTGGAAAACCTTGCAAGGTTTCTGTTCATTTGTCATTCTGTTGTACTGCCAGACGGTAGAATAGCAAGTAAATATGCTAAAAAAATTACAGGTGCTATTTGTAATCTTTTTCTTGCTTAGCTATGCCAAATTCCTGCGAAGAACACGGGCTGCCATCACTATTCAGAAGTTCCAGCGCATGTATGTGGTCCGCAAAAGATACCAATGCATGAGAGCTGCTACTGTTGCTCTCCAGGCTCTCTTAAGAGGTTACATGGCAAGGAACAAGTACCAAATGGTAAGAAATCATAATGTTTTACTTCTTCACTCTAGCTTTATTTCTACATACCTCCAAGACGAAGCTTCTCTATCGTGTCCCCTTGGGAATCTGAAATGTTTGTGTGGGTGCTGTTATGCATAATGCATAAACAAAATATCACAGCGTGGGTTGAAGGACAGCACCTGGAAATTAGAAAGATCTGATACTGCAATCAATGAACTTGTCATTTTAGATATTCACATTGTCATCTAATATGGATGTACCTTGACTTTCAGTGCAGTCAGTGGAGAATCTAACTGGGATTTACAGGATTTCTCTGAGAAAATTTTTTCATTGGTTATATAGAATGTCGAGGCACTTTAAAATAAATACTGAAAATGGACTTAGGTGAGCGTGCCTCCATGAGTCCAGATCAATATTGCTCATATCAATATATACATGTGATGCACTACTATTCCTATTCCTTCCCTAATATCAGTGATTCTGAAATGGCTGATGGAATATACTGAAGGAGATTAATGTTAGCAAAGACATACTCTCAAAAATAGGAAATTAAAACCTAAGCATAGGGGGTTTTGTTTTAGTTTGGGTTTTTTTAATGTATTGATGTTGTTTTTTGAAATTAATATAATCCTGTCCTAGTGATATTGATAATACTTTCCTGATTACACTTGATAAAAAATAAAAATTGAGTTGAGAAATTAGAATTTGCTCTTCAGTAGTTACAGAGCTGGAAACAGAATTATGATTCAAATGGTTAGACTACAGAACACCAACATGTTTCATGGCACTTTTGTCTACATGAATTGCTGTAACTAGGCTCAAAAGTCAGACTATATTTCACTGAAAAGTTAGCTGAGAGAGTTCTGTTTTTTTCCAAAGCAGGTAGATATTGAAGGCATATAACCAAAAGCCAACTAGTGCTTATGTTCCATGTGTTTCTCCTTTAGTAAGATCCCCATGCTTGACTTGACTGTTCTTTTGTGCGGGTATATACTTGCCTTTTTAATGGAATTTTTAGCATTTTCATTATTACATACCATCTTTTATGTTGTGAGATTGTGTAAGATATGTTTATAACAGTGATCTGAGAGATGTGACAAAGTGAGACACGGATCACAGCAATATGTGGACTAAAAGCCATGGTTAGGGAAATGATTCGGTATGCCTGAAGGTAGTTGCGTGAGTGATGCACACCCCATCTATCCTGTAGCAGAGAGTTTTATAAACCTGTTACGTTCCATCTTGATAGAGGTGGAAGATTTCTGGAGGGGTCCCCATAAGGGTGGTCAGACTTGCCTGCCAGGGAACATCCGCCTCAAGCAGTGAATTGTTCACCGCACTAAAACGAAGTTCTGGCAGTGCACCTTGATGTGCTGTGTGTACATTGTGCTCCTAAGGTGGAAATTTATTAAAGCTGAGATATAGGGATGGCCAGAGAGAGAAGCACAGGCTGTGCATGCCACAGGAAGGTAAACATGGTTGTGCTGAAGTTCATGATAATTGCAAATGAGTGAAACCAAAAGGTTGCCCTGTGACAGCACACCTGGGCTGAGCCCTGATTCTGTAAGTAATGTATGGTACACGTGTTGTTTGCTAGGATTGTGAAAGGTACCTGTTGTTGTTGTTAGAAGAGAGGGCATGCGTTGCAGTCACATGACTAACACATGGAATTTAAAATGGTTGAATCATCTATTTCATACATCCCGGGGAAAGCTTCTGCCCAAGACGTTGCGATGTGCTTCTCAGCTTGACAAGGAGTTTAGTTCCTCCACGGCTTTTACATAAGCTTTCCTGGGAAATCCCTGGTGAATAAAGTAACTTTCCTGATACTCTCACCTTATGTTGGAGTGGCCTGTTTCCTCACTGGATTGCATGGGTGTGAGAATTCACCGGCAGATGAGGACCATCCCAGCACAATGGAGGTATTTTATGGAACTTGCTGCTTTCAAACTTGAGGTGAAAATGCTGTTGAAAAGCTAGCTGTATTTGAGCTGTTCAGGCACCTGCGGGTAACCTGAAGGTGTGGCCCAAGGAGAAGGCAGGAATGGTAACTGCATGACATGCAATCAGAAGGACTTTGCCTTTTGACCTTGCTGTACTTTTGAGAACTATTTCCTTACCTGGTGTGCTATTTAACCAAGTGCTGGTACTTCAAGTCTCTTTTTTTCTTCAGAAAGAAATGATAAGGGAGAAAGTTTGTGTATCTTATAATGTTGCCACTTTGCCAGCGAACTTTTTAAATTCATTGGTCTGGAAATGCAACACTTCTAACACATTTCAGTTCTTTTGCTAAGAAGTATAAAAGAAAATAGAATTGTTACCTTGCTAATTTGTCTTACCAGCTTTGTGGTAAATCAGTGTAAGAATGTGAACTGTGTATGATCTTTAAACTATCAAATCCAAGAAGTAACACAAAATCTTAAATAGTTTTGTTCTTTAGAATAAACTGTTTAAGCTTCATTAAGTGAACTCTAAAGTTCTCAGAGTCCTGGAAGCCTTGGGGGTTTGGGCAGGCTCTCCAAGCATAGCTGCGGTCTGCTGGAATTCAGGTGCTCCAGACCTGGGGCATCTCTGATTGAATCAGTGGCTGAAGGATCCAAAAACAAGTGGCTAACACACTGATGAAGGTTGTTGGCATTCTTGACTGGTTTTTTGTTAAAAATTACTTTTAAAAAAATTNTTTTTTTTTTTTTTTTTTTTTTTTTAATACCTCAAAGCTATGGTTGTAATTTCTGCCATGAAGTCAGTTGGAATTACTACACTATAAAATTTCTGATTAGAATAAATGGAGATTTTACTGTGCTGGCAAAGGAAAACTGATTGGAACTTGTAGTTTGGTCAGCTAGACTACAACTGCTGTTTGTAACAGCTGCTACAATTTACTCTGGGTTCTAGTGTGTACTAGCTGCATTGCATAACAAGTGTGGTAATTTTAAACTTTGTATTGATGAATTATATGCAGCATATGTCAATGATTCTAAGATGTTCCAAGATAAAAAATGTAGAAGGAAAAAAAGGATTGTATTTGTAATCTTGTCAACAGGTACCATATATTTTTGTAATTAGCTTGGATCTGACATCAACACAAAGGAATGCCTGGTTCTTCAGTGTGCCTCCAGTTTGTGCTTTCCATGTTTTTCCTTCTGCTTCCTTTTCATTTTATTCCCTGTCATCTTCCTTATTCCTGTCTTCTCTTCCTCCTCATTTTTTTTCAAATTAATTCCATATTAATTTCTTGTTACTCCTCCCCAGAAGTTTCTCTTTTCAGGCTAAGGTGTCTCTAGATGTACATCATCTTTATACCTCTCATTATGGGGTCTGTTTAATTGAGCAGGTGCAGTTTGCAGCTCTAATATCCCTTGTGGTGTTTTTTCTTAACTGTAGATGCTTCGGGAGCACAAGTCTATTATTATTCAGAAACATGTAAGAGGCTGGCTGGCTCGAGTGCAATACCGTAGGACCTTGAAGGCAATCGTTTACTTGCAATGCTGCTACCGGCGCATGATGGCTAAGAGGGAGCTAAAGAAACTGAAGATAGAGGCCCGGTCTGTAGAACGCTACAAGAAGCTTCATATTGGCTTGGAGAACAAGATCATGCAGCTGCAGCGAAAAATTGATGAGCAGGTAAAAGCTCCCTGGCCTCAGGGAAATATTTCGAAGTCTTGTATTACCTTTCTCAGAAGCATCGTGGGGATTCACAGAAAAACGCACTGAACCTGCACTATAAGGTATCAGTTCTCTTTTCTGCTGAAGAACATTGATAGAAGAGAAAGTGAGGCCACAGTAGAGCTGGAACAGTTAAGCATCTGTTCGTGTCTCTCGGCAGCACTGAGAGAAAACATCTGCTCCATTAATGTTGGTATTTCATTTGAAGCACATCAGTTGCTCTGTCTAAAGGGAAGGTAAGGTGATCATGTATGATGTGTGGGGGCTCCCTGTCTGATTTTAGTTTGGGATGTTGATGTGCAGGCTTCGAGACTGGACTACTCTGTCACCTTGTTAAGCAATTCTGCAAAACCAGATTGAAACTTTTTGGTAGTAGAGAAGCTGCTCTTTTGCTCCTGTGACTGCCTATATTCTGTAGGGAACTAGAAGGCTCTCTTAAACCAGAACTTCTCCAACAGCTGCTATGTGTTGTGTTTTGCAAAGAACAAAGAGTACAAATCTCTGTTGGAGAAGATGAGCAACCTGGAGATCACATACAGTACAGAGACAGAGAAGCTGCGGAGTGATGTGGAAAGGCTTCGGATGAGCGAGGAGGAGGCTAAGAACGCAACCAACCGTGTCCTCAGCCTTCAGGAGGAGATTGCCAAGCTCCGGAAGGAGCTGCACCAAACTCAGTCTGAGAAGAAGACCATTGAGGAATGGGCGGACAAATACAAACATGAAACCGAACAGGCAAGTATGCAGTCTCAGATGCATGAGAAGATTTATAGGGGCCTAGTGTCCACTCAGGTTTTGCCCAGGCTTAACTGCTTCAGTTATGAGGCTGATATTTTTACAGTATTTTTAAGCAATGTTGTACCTGTACAATCCTAAATAGGCTTGATACCTAAATAACTACACCTATGGTAGATGAGTATACTCAAGCTGTATTTTGTATGTAAATATATGTATTCAATCTATTCAGATTTTGATATTGAAAGTATTTGCAAATCCAAATACTTAAACTTCCTCAATTAGTCAGAGGTAGACCATTCATAAAAAGAAATCATCTTACCTATCTAGAGTGTAATCCCATAGATATCAGAAATCTGTCCCATACACAGTATTCAAAGGTACCTGCTTATATCCTACCTAACTTAAACAATTAGCCTAGTCAACACATGCATGTGTGCACAGTCTAGTTCAACAGGTTTTGACTAACCCCTTATCTTTGCTTTAACCACAAACATAGCAAACAGGTTGTTTCCTGTCCAGATTACTTGCTGATAACGGTGCAAGTTTCGAACGTTGGAAGAGCCCTTCCATTGTATCGCGATGCTGCAGTGATACATTTCAAGATCAGATAAACATAAGGAAAAAATATTGATTAAGCAAAAGGAATGTGTAGTAACCATAATCAGAGACAAATAAGTAACTGACAAACCTGGGCACAGTTAAAGTGGCATAACTTTTGGGCAGGGGCAAGATGTTAGATTATGGTGTTACCCAATGCAATGGAATGTACAATGGAATTACCAAATTTGTTCCTATTTTAGGAATATTTCTATTTTAAGGAATAAATTACATCTTTGGGACTTTACTGAAAAATATTATGGTACAGTGGAGTGGTTCAAGGCAGTTTTGGCATCTGATCAGAAATGGAGTGCAGAACATACAGGGAAATCTGCAGTGGGATATATTTAAGACATGTAATTTGGGAAATGAAGATGTCATAACAGTTCATTGATTTCATTCTCTGAGGAAAAGTTTAAGTATTTGAACTCTTACAATAGAGATGTAGTTGCTGTTAGAGCTACTGGTGAAAGATGAATTCCATTCTAAGTCAAGTATTTTATTATCTCTGTAGCTGGTGTCAGAGCTGAAAGAGCAGAACACGTTATTGAAAACAGAAAAGGAGGATCTGAACCGCCGCATCCATGACCAGGCGAGGGAAATAACAGGTTGGCTCTGTTCTCTTCACTCAGGTTTTCTACTACGTGTCACCTTGTAAAGCAACACTCTCCTGCATAGATTGGGCTAATTTGCCTTAGTTTGCATTCCTTTTTAGTTTAATGGTTTCATTTCTTTGTTTTAAGAACTCACATGCATCAGAATTATTTACTGTTTGAGTTTCCATGAAGTCCTAAGGGGTTGGGGTCCTTTTGGTGAGAGTGACTGTTAGAAAGTGGTTTTCTTTTTAAAAGAAAGTTCTAATATTTAATATAATTAATCTACTGCAGCTCTTCTGGCTGCTGTAACTATGGTCACATGGTAGGTAGAACTGGAGTTCTCACTTTGGATTCCTGTTTTCCATCGCAGAGACAATGGAAAAGAAGCTAGTGGAGGAAACGAAACAGCTAGAGCTAGATCTGAATGATGAACGGTTACGGTACCAGAACCTGCTGAATGAGTTCAGCCGTTTAGAGGAGCGGTATGATGATCTCAAGGATGAAATGAACTTAATGGTGGTAAGTGGCTAAACATCTGAGACATCAAAAGCTGTTCACAAGTGTGTTTAGGCAGAATCTAGTGGTATAAGTTAGTAACTGATTCTGCTGTCAGCTGTGTGGTGGTGACCTGTACCTATAAAGAGAATTTGTCCTTTTAAATATTAATCAGATTAGCTCAGCCAAAACAAACACATTTAAAATTTGCGGTTGATTATTTAAGAGTTTTATTTTTATTTTCATGTTTGTGAAGAAAGCTAAATTCTTGCTGTGACTTTGCTAGTGGTTATTGCACGTGTTGTCTGCCCTTGTTTTGCCCTGAAGTTATTTGCATGTGCTAGGGTTGTTTGTACCACATTCATCCAGTGTTAAATTTTAAGTAGTTCTAGGAATATTTTATGTGGCAGGAAGAAAAAATATTCCTCAATACAATGTCTGGAAAGTTAGAGGATTGCTGCCTGCACTTCCTGTAATCCAAGCTTTTCCTTCCCACAAAATGCTGCGTTGTTGCTTGATTCTGCTTTCTGCAGCAATACTTGATGGTGTAGGATCTGACTTGTCTCCACAGATTTGATTGTGAACTACATATCATAGGCTTTAGGTGGCATGAGAGACCAGAATCAAAAATCTTCTCTTATAAATGTTGATAGCTGTGAAATAACACCAAATATTACAAGCTAACTTCTAAGTTGGGAAGTGACAGTCACAGGGAAAACCATATAGAGGTACTGATTTGTTTCATTTGCACTCCAGAACATCCCTAAGCCTGGACACAAAAGAACGGATTCAACTCACAGTAGCAATGAATCTGAATATACTTTTAGCTCTGAGATCACAGAAGCAGAAGACTTACCAGTGAGGATGGAGGTAATGTTAAAAAAAACCCCACAACTTCTCATTGATCAATGGCTGAACTCATTCTTATCTCCTTTTTTCATATGTGCTTGTGAATACCATATGCTTATGTTGAGATATCTAACGCTTTTTCCATTTCCTTTTTGAAAACAGCTCATTCTCTAGTTAGTTGTGGTCCTATGTAAAAAGACTTTGTGAAAGTATACTTTCAATTCTTCTGTATTACAGTAAACATAAACTAGATACTTCACTATCCAATTGATTTGCATCTGTAAAACAATTGCTTGCCACTATTTGTGAGCATGATCATTTTTTCAGCACAAAGTGGGAATTCAGAAAGCCAATGAGACTTCTTAAGAAGTCTGTATGCTGTATATTCAGGGATTAAAAGTGGCAAGGTGGCTAGCCACATTCTTAGCAGCTACACGGAATGAGTTCCCTGTTAGGGTGAGAACCTCATGTCGATTTATTTTTCCTCTATTTCATAGAGATGAATAAAACTTCAAGAATGTGCTATCCCTTTGCATGTGCAGTGATACAAATCCCAGGATATTTACAAATTTTCAGAAAGCTGACTCTTTAATGAATAATAATAATGATGATGATGATGAAGAAGAAGAAGAAGAATTTGTGGTGCAACTCCAAGCCATTCCTAGTATTTTCCAAGATAACTCCCCCTTTTGGCCCTTTCCAAAGAAGTGGGACTGCTAACGCAGCAGAAAGCCATTGGTTTGGTGGTCGGACTGTGCCAGGCAGTTTGCAAAGCTTTTTCTGTGCCTTGTAGAGATCTTCTTAACTGTGAGCCATCGCACAACTCACTCCATTTGCCCTCTGCCTAGGCAAGTTATCTCCACAGTTACAGGCTGTCATTACTGGTTTTGAAAGCCTCCGCAGAAAATTATTTTCTGCTATGGATGCAGATACCCTGACACATTGATGCTGACACATACTCTATGCAGACTCTTTCATAATTTGCCTTCCTACTTAACGTTTTTCACCTTGCATAATTGTTTCAGAAAGATGCTCCTACCTTCCTGGATAGTCAGGAAAAGGACAGTGCAACTACATGTGACTGGATGTCACATACAAGCCAAATGTCATCTTTTCCTTTGGCTAATAGACTTACTGAATTGCTGTCCTTAAGCCAGTTTTGGGTTTTAGAATAGAAATGAAAAAAATTAGCTTACACAAGAGTGTGAATAAATGCAGCACTGAGAAGATTAAATCTGTACTTGTTTAACCCCTTAAGATTGCAAACCCTAATTTGACTCTAAACTAACAATGCAGGTGAATGATACAAAACCACATTAAAAAATAGGGTCCATCTCAATGCAAACCAATAAAGCCAGAAAACTCAAAGTCTCTTTTCTTTTTCCTGAGCAGTTGGTGTGGTTTATGACTCTTCCCCTCAACAGTAAAAGGAGATGAAGTGGAAATGGCTGTGATTGCTTGTCTGCTACAGTCATTAATATTAATTTTCTAGTTCCTTTTCTAGGCTTCAGAATTTTATGGTGCACTTCATAGAAATGCTTTGATCTTCTTGCTACATAAAGTACAAAATGGCTGATGGACAATTTCTGATGCACCTGCAGATTCCAAATGCTGGTCCTTGCCCAGAAAATAGTGAGAAAGCTAGTGGATTAGGCTTAGAACAGGCTGTATAACTAGCATAATAAAAGGAAAAAGGCATGAAATATATCTTCTTGTACCTATTTGTGTCAAATCCCACTAAATTAACCCATAAATCTACAATCAGCAGAGAGATTTCTTTGCAGCTGAAGAATTTACTGTAGAAATCATTTAAAACTAAAAAAAAAAAAAAGTAGTAAAAAAAGCCTCTATTTACAGTTGTTTCCAGGTGAGTCTAACCACAGACTTTTTTCTTCTCCTTCCCCCTCCAAACAAGTAAGAATAAAAGGTATGCTTAATTATAGACCTCCTGTCTCCTAGGTAGTCTCTAGTGCTTTCTTTTCCTCGGCTTAGATACATTTTATACTAGTAGATCCTTTTTTAAAATAGCGTTTGACAGCTGATGAAGTGTTTTAGATGCCAATAGTCAGCTCTCAGAATCAAGTAACATTCTGTGTTCCTCTCTCTCCCCAGTCTGTTTCCCATCTTTACTCACTGTAGTGCTTCCTTGTGATGTGGAAGGGGAATACTTCTTGACTTCCTTCTGTTTTTTCTAAAGCAGGAACCAAGTGAGAAAAAGGCACCATTGGATATGTCTCTGTTCCTCAAGCTGCAGAAACGGGTTACAGAGTTGGAACAAGAAAAGCAATCCCTGCAGGATGAATTGGACCGAAAGGAAGAACAGGCTCTCCGTGCTAAAGCTAAGGTGGACTCCTAGCTGATCAAATGCTGATGCCAGAGTATCCCTTCCTGTGAAATAGCAGCTGTATGAATGCTGACTGGCTTTTACTAAATCCTTATCTTCTAGTTCTTGCTTTATGTAACAGCAAGTTTTATCTCTGGTGCTTAGTACTAGGGGTTGGTCATTTAGTTTTCCAAGGTTCTTGAGATCCTCTAATGGAAGTTAACAGGAATAAAAAGTACTTGGGATTTTGCTTAAAGAAAAAAAAAAAAGAACTGTTTTTATTAAGGAATAGCAATATAGAAATCTACTTAAATGATGAGGAGAATGAGTAGTTGTTCATTTTAGGCAGAGTAAGAAGTGTTTCAACCATGATGCAGAACCAAACTGGGATTAGACATGTTTAGCAGATTTTATTTGACATTCTCCTCTGATTTGGT
The DNA here is from genome assembly GCA_013400195.1 of Aramus guarauna. Taxonomy (NCBI): domain Eukaryota; kingdom Metazoa; phylum Chordata; class Aves; order Gruiformes; family Aramidae; genus Aramus; species Aramus guarauna. The sequence continues at coordinate 266,534 of VXBL01006450.1, read as the reverse complement.
CTCCTTAAGTACTTATAAAAATAGGAAACCAGTTTTGGCAGTTTCTTATTACTCTTCCACGGGTGGATTTCTTGAGCATCCCGGGATTCGTCCTGCTCTGTTTCATTACCAGTGACAGTAGTGTGATTTTATTGCATGATTTTATTTATGTTAACTAATTATGTGTCATAAACTCATAAGTAAATGCAAGGAGACAATGTCAATATTCAAACTAAAGCACTCAGCAGTACCAGAATGAGTTTTTTCCAGTTTTATAGGAAAATAATTTCAGCTCCCTTTCCTTTTCCCACCTCAACTAAATTATAGAAGAGATTGGATTTTTATTTTTCACGCTTGTCTGTATTCTTTCGTAGGAGGAGGAAAGGCCTCCAATAAGAGGTGCAGAGTTGGAGTATGAGTCGCTCAAGGTAATCCTAAAAAGGAGATTTCTGTTATTTTCTAGAGAGAATATTGCCACCAATTGTACATGCTGGCATAGAAAAGTACATCAGCTCTCCTGTTTTAGAGCATTAGATGGAGAAACTAGAACAAAAATTCCCCAGCAATCATTTTATTGTAGGATTGCCCCTTTTTTGAGGTGTAGAATATATAGCTGGGGCTGCAGAACAAAAAGATCCCCTAAAACAGGAGGAGTTCTCTGCTGAAACACATAGTACAGCTTGCAGGTTAATTTGAGAAAAAATACAGTAATAAATATAGCCCTATTTTCTAAACACATATTTAAATTAATGCATACCTTAGAGCACTAAAACTAGAAATATTTCCTAATATCACTGAATGATGCAGAGCCTTCTTAACCTGCTGACCACTATTTGTTGTGAACTTTATTTTTTTGGTTAAGGGGAGAATAAGAGGAAAAATGATGGGTAAGTCTTTTCCCATCAAATCTATATGAATCATGTATATTTGTTATGATTTTGCACTTCAGACAAAAGGTTAGCCCTATTAGTGAAATCCTCCCCAGCACTATTCACTGCACTTAAGAGGCCAGGGTTGTGGGAGAGCTTGGTTGATTTGTTGCAGTTACTCATGTTTTTTACCATTTCTATCCATAGTTTTGTACCTGTGGTTTATAGGCATGTTGGAAGGCTGCTGGATCATGGAATTGTCCCTATTTCTTGCAGCGTCAAGAACTTGAATCTGAGAATAAAAAACTGAAGAACGAGTTGAATGAGCTGCAGAAGGCCCTCACAGAGACACGATCTCCAGAGGTAACTGCTCCGGGTGCCCCTGCTTATAGAGTCCTCCTGGATCAGCTGACTTCAGTAAGTGAAGAGCTTGAAGTACGCAAGGAAGAAGTCCTCATCCTCAGGTCTCAGCTGGTTAGCCAGAAAGAGGCTATCCAACCCAAGGTAAATAATAGTCAGCAGATGCGCTGTATAGTGAAGTTACATTGCATCACTCACGTGCTGTATTTAATTTAACAGCATGCTTGAAACGGCAGGAAAAAATGGTCAGGGTTTGAAAGCCTTTCTAAGTGTAATACGTTCATCCATTATTAGTGCACAAATTGTGGCAGTCTGAATTAGGAGATTCTATTAATAAACCAATTTTGGGTTTGTCTAGCAGCATGCACATAAAGATAGTGTACTCATCACACCAGGCTGGCAGATACCACTGGTCTGGCCAGGATCTCCTCAGATTCCTTTAACAATGCAGAAATAATTCTCTTTGGAGCAGAATCATTTCTCTAGTGAGTATGTAGTTTGACTGGACAACTTACAGTAGTTCTCAGGAATCCTTTTTAATTAGTAGCTCAGTAGGACGTACAAGGAACCATTTCTTCTAAATCCATGCAGGGTCACAGATGATTACAAATCAGTAACATTTCATAAAGATGAGCTATGAAGATATATAAATTCCATATTATTTCTTGATAGGTGCTATGTGGGTTTGGTGAGAAGGGTAGATTACAACCACTGAAATATAAAAAAAGCTCTAATTCTGATGAGAAACTTGGGGAAGTCATAGCTATGAAAATAAGAGTCATTCAACCGGGAAAGGTGTCATGTAAATCCATGGAATAGTCATTTCCACTGAACTATCTAGTGTTTCATAACCGCAGCAAGGAATGAACTGATATGTCATCTTTCTTCGCTACTGCAAAGTTATGTTTATATTTTTCCTAAATAAATTGAAAGTCTGTGATGCATGTCTTGTTTTAAATGATTAATTATAAAGAAAACAAACCTAATTTTTCTGTAATATTAAGAACATTGTAAAGAAATACTTGAACAGTAAATCCTTGAATAATTTATTCTCCGCAATGATGGGATACAAGTCCTGTTTTTACAGCAGTGTTGAGTCTGAGGGAAATATGAAGGTGACCTGTGGGATGGCTAGCAGCCAGTTTGCAGATAGCTGCTGCTTGTTAGGTTGGACAGCTGCAGCACAGACGGATTCTTTTTAATGATTTGTTTTTCTTCTTTCTTGCCTACCAATTTGATTGCCAGGAGGATAAGGTACACATTTTCTTCTACAGTTATAAACCAGAACTCTTAAATGCTAAAAAAACCCTCACCAATACTTGTGCTGTCATTTCCCTGCCTGTCATAAATAACCTACATGTATTTGAAGTTGTTCTTGCACTTTACTTCGCTGTTAGTGGAAAACCTTTCTCATTATGCTATGTCCCCCACTTCCCCATCTTCCCACTCCTGGCAAGGGAACAAGTTACTTCAAACAAGCAGATTTAACAGTTTTGAACTGTTGGTTTATGGTAACCTGAACATGAAAGGAAAGATTCAGAAATCGGTCTAGTCAGCTCAATCAATGTTTCTTGCCGATTGTGTTAGAAGAGTAAGAGCAGCACTGTGATTGAGGAATCAGATCTCTGTTAACTTGCAAAATCCATACATTTCAGGGGAAAAAAGTCTGGTATGAAGAACTACTTTATAGTGTTTTGTTATCCTTGTCATGCAACAATCAGTCATGTGATCTGTAGATACTAGATAGGAATTGCTGAATGTTTGATTAGAAAATGTAGTTGAACACATAGTATTTAGGAGTATTAGAAACTGAGCTGATTCTAAATGAAGGCTGTTATATATTGTTGTAATATTACAACTACAGCAGGTAGAGTATTCTTGAAGATATAAGAGTAATTACCATTTATTTCCATCAGCACAAAAATACTAAGTATGTTCAGACTGATAAAGCTTGATAGATTGGCAAATAAGATACAGCAGTTTTATTGTGTAAGAAAACAATGGTTGAAAAATCACAAAGATCTCATAAGGATGTTAGGAATAATTATTTGAGGAGCTTATATATTTTATTGGTTTTCATATTAGATAACATGAATCATATTAGGCATAGAGACTTAGGCCAGAAAGTTTATGTCTGCAAAGTTGTTATTGTAAATACTTTGCAAAAATTTACTCAGGAAAATAGCATTTGATTGTTTTGCAAGTCAAACAGAAAAGTCAGAATTCCATCTGTTATGTTCATGAGAGTCCTGTGGTTCCACTGTAATTGTCCACAGCAGTGACTCAGATCAGACTGGCTGAGGTGACTGTAAACATCTGTTAAGTATTTCAAGTTTTCCTGAAGAAAAAGTAGAAGTGCCATAGTAAACATTCAAAACTGAAACAAAATGGTATTATGATGATATCTAACATATAATTTACAAGGGCTTGAGATTTTTTTTCCTGCCAGAGTACTTAAAATATATGAAGTGAGGAATGGACCTTATTTGTGAGATTTGAAAGACTACATGTAATGCTGTGTTTAAGATTTTAACAGAATTAAGCTTGCACAATTCTGCTTCTTCAGTTTCAGTATTAGCAGCCGTTCCTTGTAATTTGAAATAAAATGCAAACTCATCATTTCATTAAATTTATTTTGTTCCTTTTACGTGATGAACAAATGAAAAGAGATTAACACATGTACCTGCTTATTAGACAGACTGATATTTGACCATGTTGCATGTGTTCATTTTAAAAGATACACCAATTGGACATAGAAATTATGGACAGACCTACTGCTCAGGTACCCACGCTAATTTTAATGTAGCTACTCAAGGATTGGTGTTCCACGTGGGTAAACTGATGAAAACATGGATTGAAAGAACAATTACATTGTTAAATTTATCCTGGAAATCATCATTCTTTTTCCAGAATACTATGACAGATTCTACAATCCTCTTGGAGGATGTACAAAAGATGAAAGACAAAGGAGAAATAGCGCAGGCGTATATTGGACTGAAGGAAACAAACAGGTACAAGTTCTCTTTCTTTAATCTATGATCAGTTGGGGTCTGCTGTGACACACTGCATATAGCATATTCAGTAAGTCGCATCCATGTAAGTCTAGGTACTTAGAGAACACTTGTAATTGGGGTTAAAATTTGATTAGTAAAATTGCAGTATGCAATACTTGAAAGGATTAGCAATCAATGGAGAAATGCAAAATCAAGCTTCCTGGATTTACATCATCTTAGCCTTTAATTGCTACATTGCTCAAACTGGGTGCCATTCCCCATGCTGGTTTTTTACCTTTTGTCCAGTAGTTGTCACAATAGTCTGTCATAATACATTTATTGAAACAGCATGAAATGCTGCAACCACTTGGGCTAACACCGAGAACTGAATTTCATCATTAAGAAGAAAAACGTATAAACAAGAGAAGTGATTTGCTCAGTTGTTTTAGACCACTGTTTGTTTCTTTTTTATAGTAACTGTGATTTTGCATGTAATGTCCTTAACATGTCATCTCATCACCATCATGTATCTCTCTTGTATTTTTTTTAAACACTTTTCTTGAAAGGCAATCTCCCCAGGACTGTCATATGATGAATGAGGACGGAGAACTTTGGCTGGTTTATGAAGGGTTAAAACAAGCCAACAGGTTACCAGACTTCTCAGAATGTTTTTTTTCTTCATTTGCACCTTCTTTTCTAGCTAACTGTGCCCCTTGCAACAGGTTTGCCTTATCTACAGTGTTTCTATTGCTTTAACAGTTAGAAAAAAAAAATTCATCACCAATTAAAGAGTTTCTTCAAACTTAGTCCCCAAACCTTTCTACTTGTCAAGTTATATCATTTCAAAAGTTAGGATGGCGGCAACAGCTAATACATAATTCATAAGAATACTTGCACAAAAATAGACAGTAAAATGCCAGAAGCTCCACAACTGGAAACAATTTGTAGCTATGTATTATTTGTCTGCCTTTTATGTTGGATATCAAAATTAATGTCCCTTACAGTTTTCCAGCCTCAAGAAGTACAATCATTTTAGTAATTATAAAAATATTGTTTGAATAGCTTCAGCACACTCTCAACTTTCAAATAGTTACAGGTCTTGATCTCCTTGTTGTGACTCAAGTTCAGTAAATTGAACATTCTTCTCCCATGTCTCCCCGTGCCAGATTCAAAACATAAGACACAAAATAAGGACAAACAGAAGTAATCTTTAGTTCATTGTGGCGCTGTTCAAGGCTCAGTGCAATCGCTGCAATCTCTACGAAGACTGCATGCTGGTCACGTCATGGGCGAGATTCGCCTTGTTAGGAAATGCAGTTCTGGCTCTGTCTGCACATCTGGGCCCTGTATCTGTCCTTGTGTCCCAGACTTCCAAAATGGTGCCTTGTCCTGCACTAATTCAATAGATCAGGAGTGCTGAGCTTCTTCAGTATACACGTTGGGTAGCAGTAACTACAGAAGGAGGTATTTTGCAATGAACGCTACTAACTCAAATCTTTCCCTTCCTTGTGCTAACAAATTCTACGCCTAACGTTGTTTTGTAAGCCTGCGAAGATCTAACTTGGAGCAAGTCTTCTGCAGAGCAGGGTCTGTGAGGGTTTGCTCTGCACCTCTTGTTTCTTGTCCTAGCACTATGCAGACAAGAAGCTTTCTATTAAATGGCAGAGCAATGCAGGTAAATGACTATTTGCCCTTGCGTGCTTGATCAGTCTAGTTACTAATAATTGTGCCTGCCTTATGCATATTTAAACCCTGAAAGATTGTCTAATTGAGCACTAGTAATAACTAGCAATGTCATTTCCTGTGTGTGTATGTATGAAATGATGAGTCAGAGCACTTGGACGGTGCCTTGCAAGTAGGAGTAGATCCCCACAGCACTGCTTGGCAGGAGGCTGGTATGTGTTATCCCCATTTCACATGAAAGAATTTGAGACGTGATGTGCCCAAGGGGAAAAAGCGAGTCAGTGGTGAGGACAAAATACTGCTCCCGGATCCCCGTCCTGAGTTTGGTTCTGTTGTTAACCTTTCCTGCACTAATGACAACCCTCTGCAAAATGTTGGGTTTAATGTAAAAATATGTGCATTTGCAATTAAATGGTTTCTGACTGAACAGAATTAACTATAAAAAGAGTTTCCTTTGTTAATATTGCAGAGTTCTAGCTTAAGCGAATACAGTGTCGTCTTCATCTTACAGTTTGTTTGATTTGGTTGGAAGAAAAACCTCTTTAAAGCCCCTTTAAAAGCAGTGACAATCTGTGAAGACTTAGCAATACATTTATTGCCACATGTTCTCAGTGGCACCATACACAGTATGTGTTCAATCACAAAGGAAATGCAAAGCAGTGGCACAATTAGTTTCTCTCCACTTTTTGATCATGTAAGCATAATTTAATTAGAAGGCATACTGAAGGGTTTAAAGAGTACTCTGCCTTTTTCATTTTCCTTTGCAAGCCATGGCTAATTGTTCCTGAGCAGCAGCTAAAGCTTTACACTCCCTCTCGGAACTGGGGATGTAACTTTCAAAGTGTGTTCACGCAACTGTTGCTCAACTTCTTTAGGCTGCTGGAGTCTCAGCTTCAGTCACAGAAGAAGAGCCACGAGAATGAACTGGAATCACTGCGAGGTGAGATCCAGAGTCTGAAGGAGGAAAACAATCGCCAGCAGCAGCTCCTAGCACAGAATCTGCAGCTCCCTCCGGAGGCCCGCATCGAAGCCAGTCTACAGCATGAGATCACCCGTCTGACTAATGAGAACTTGGTAAGGGAAATGATGCTGCAGGAGCAGACCGGGGACTTACAGACTTGCTGTGCCTGTAACTTGTTATCAGTTTTCAGATGGCAACCTCCTGCAAAAAATTGCATGAGTGTGGCATTTTCTTTGTAGGTAAGCTGATGGGAGAGACTTATGATTGCTGGTGAAGTAATAACGTTTCAGGGAATTTGTTCAAAGTTTGTGATATGGAGAAAGCTCGTGGATCCCAACTTTCAACTGATGAGCTTAATCATCCCTAAATAGAGTGATTGATATCCAGGGAACTCATAAAAACATCAGTGCCAAGTAGGGGTGTTTCCTCTGTAAGATATTAGTTTGCTTATTTTGTTGAAAAACTGATGTAGTTCCTCCATTACTTGATGCACTTTTCTTCCCATTTCCCTCCTCCCTACACAGATAATCCACTGTGTTATGAGCTCCAGCTATTCAGTATGTTTTGAAGAAAGAAATAGTTCCAGAAAAAAAAAAACTTGGTTAGAAGTCACTTAGCTAATAATTGCTATTCCTTGTTTACTGCACAACGTATTTGTATGAAGGAAAGATCGGGTGAAGCTCCTTACCTTTCCCTGCGAAGGACTGTGTTCATCATGTGCAGGCTAGTTCATTTCTGGGGAAATTTTTCCCATGTTGGAATGTTGTTGGCTTATCACTGTTTATTGGTAAAGGGAACCGTGCGACTTTGGGAAGAAAAATCCGAGCTCTGAGTGTCACTGCTTCCTTTAAACAAGCCAAGGTGCAGTCTTTGCTGCTTAGGTATGCTATGGAAGTTATTGTTGCCAGGCTCTTGTCTTAATACCAAAGGTTTTGAGGAAAGCATCGGAAAATTCAGCTAATAGATGTTGGAAAAATGATTTAAAGTATATTATACGTTTGCCTCAGCAGCAGTTGTCTCCCACCAGCAAAGGTAAATGGTGAATGTTTCCGTCTCTGACAGCTCCCTCCTGCTGCTTAGTCATATGTTGTGATTTTTAGCCTTTCCCCCCGCCCCAAGACAACACGCAGTCATGTAATTACATCCCAGAGGAGTTCTCTTTATTTTCAAATGCAGTGAATGTAATTTTACTCATTAAATATAGACTCATTCCTTAGTCTTTCACTTCTGAAGCTGGATATTGCAAGTCCACTCCAAGTCAGGTATATGCTTCTTTTCCACTCCTAGCCCTAGAGTGGAAATAATGTACAGATGTGATATTAGAATTGCAGTATTCACGGCAATCGCATCTTAATTAGCATAACAAAATGTCCTGTCCAGGTTCTCACAAAGGTTATATTCCAGACTTTCACAGTATTAGTACTGCCCTTTTTTAAAAATTCTGACTCATCTACATCAGCGTCTCTCTGGGAGAGACTGGCATGAACACCACAACTAAGGACTAGGCTACCTAAAAATTAGAGATTCTTGATCTTGTTTTAATCTGATTTAATTTATATAGTGCTTACTGAAGTATCAGTGTCTCTCAAAGGGAAGGGGAAAAACAATCCTGTACCTATTTTTGCAGTTTTATGAGGAGTTGTATGCAGATGATCCCAAGAAGTATCAATTGTACCGGATTTCACTTTACAAACGGATGATTGTATGTAGATCACGTGAATCCTGTTTCTCTGTTGTCTCGTTCGCTATTTCTGGAGCACTAATGACAAGCAGGCTGTCTCCCTTTCTCCCTTTCAAAGGAAATCCCCTGCAGAGAGCTTCACGATGCCAGTTACTTCCCTCACTGCTTTTTTTGTTAGTCTTAGTGTCCTCTGTGTAATCTGCGTCTCTTTTTGATGCACAGTTATGTTACTAATATAAGTCATGCACTGTGAGCAAAGCAGTTTATTTCTGAATACTACTTAGTACTGCCCTGACAAAGAGGTACATGATGCAAAAGATGCTCAATTTTCAGAACCACTCCATGCTTTAAAACTTGGATACAATTAAATTCAGTTCAGCAAAATAGAGGCCTGATCATACGGATGCTTATCAAGGTGAATCCTGCCTGCAATCCAGTCATGGCCTGGATTTGATCATAGCTCTCTTTACAGTGCTGACATCTGGAGTGAATAAATCGATCAGAATTGAAATACATAACCTTTTAATATTTTTCAGAAATGTAAAATATGAAGGATGAAATCAGAAAGAATATTTCCATAATAATTGAAAGTAACAGTTTGAGATAGCACCCTATGTAAGCTTGAAAGAATATAATTTATGAGATTCCAAATCTTAATAAGATGTGAAATCTGTTCAATTTGTTTAGAGGAACCATAGAAAGAACTTTATTGCTCCTCACATATTTGTTGTTCAGAAATCAGATCCCTTCACTGATACAGTCAAAACAGTCTATTGGATTTACATGTATTTTTTTATTAATTTCATGAGAAATTGTTATATCTGACAATAAGTATATTGTGTTATTAGCAGGATTTCTGTTGTAAAATTGAACACTGCTTTGAATGTGAAGCATGGCCTTGATTCTGTTCTTTCAACAGGCCTCATTATCTTACAGCTCAGGTATATTATATTAGGTTGTAAACTCTTTACTACATGATTAAGAGCAATTTTGTGCCTAATTCTAAGTTGTTACCAATGCTGCACTAATATTTTTCAATACTTTAGGAGAGATGTAGTTTCCCAGATGATGCTTTTGGTGCAAGGAGCTCATGGTCCTTTACATTCTTGTAAGTGCCATGAAGAATCATGCTTACAAAAGAGCATTTTTCTTTGAAGCTGCTTTCAAACCCTTAGCCTAGAATGGCTTTCAGGCTTTTTGAGCTTGAGGTTTTGCTTATGTTAGAAAGATTTCCCCTTTTTTGATTACGTGATTATTTTATGAATGCACTACCATAGGTCACAGAATTATTCAAAGACAGATTTCTGGGCAGTGTTCCTTTGAAAGAAAAATACAGGTTTATTGCAAGAGTAGGACTTTTAGGTGCTAGGTGTGGTTCAGGTACAGAACAAAAACATGTGAGACCCCAGTTTCAGTCTAAGGAAATGTAATGACACCAAGCAATAGGGAAATGGCAGAACATCACAAGAAATGTGTGTTTGGATGTTTCATTTTGGTAAATTTGAGTGCAAGTTATGGTCTTCCTGCAGATCTCTCTTGTATCGTCTTGTAAAATGGACAGGTCTGAATAATGAGTCAGTCCTGAAGGCATGAATAAACGATGCAGAAATACAGGCTAGCTGTTAAATAATAAAGAAAATTATTTCCGTGAGGCTTTTGGAAGAGCAAGGAGGAAGCATTAGGGAGATGTGTATGCAGCAAAATGTCTTCAGCCGTAAGAACTGACCTAGTTCTGAGTGTCTGCAGAATAGACTTGCCTAAGAGCTTTGCCTTTGTCACGCTGCACATAACAATAATATTTGTGATCCTCGGCTTGTGTTATAGGCAGTGTACCAGCTTGCAAACCTCAGCCAGAGGATGGCACCGCTGTTCAGCTTTCTTCACCGCCTTGTCACTCTAACAGCACTGATTTTGTCTCTGTTGCATGTTATGGGATTTTTCTCTTGTCTTAATCTTTCTCTCATTTTAATTTACAGGATTTAATGGAGCAGCTTGAAAAGCAAGACAAAACAGTTCGCAAGTTAAAGAAACAGTTGAAAGTATTTGCTAAGAAGATCGGCGAGCTCGAAGGTACTTTTGAGAGAAAGATAAAGATTTTTGGTTTACTTTTTGTGATCCCATTGTCATCATATCCATCTGTCTTAGTGGTTGGGAGGGCATGAGGTCTTCAGTAGCATTAGCCTCTGTTAGCTGATTCCAGAACCAGGAGGTATGGTCAGAGCTCTGAGTGTTCCTTTATGAAGCTTTAGAAGATTTGTTGTATTTTGAAGTGATGAGTAAGGGAGATTGATGTTTCTCTGAAGGCAGAAACCATTTGAACGTAAAGGAATGTTACCTGGGCTGTTTGTGTCCTCAAAGACAGTGTCTGTTTTTGTCAAGACAAAAGCAATACTAAAGATGACCCAGGCAAAAATAATATACCCAGTTTTCCTTTGTGAATTTCTGTATTGCTGGAGTCAAGAATGCTGAGACTATCTTTCTCCGCTTGAGGTTTCCTTTCAGAGATGCTAGCCAAACTTGAATATGAGAATGCTGAGATATGGACTAAGCTAATTTTATTTTCATGCACGTCAGAGTGAGTTCCCCTAGGATCTTAGGATGGGTGAGACTGAGAGCTTATTATGTCTTGGCATAAAAAATGTCATCTTAATTGCTAAAAGCAATTAATAATGTTATAAAGTTGAAGTATGAATTTGTTTTTAAATGATCCTGGTCCTAACCATTCAGAAGCTTTTTATGGTCATCTGCTTTTTCCAGAAACAAGCTTACTGCCTAATGAGTTGTTTTATTGAGAGCTAAGATTGAAATCAGTGACTGTGTAGTCTTCAGTGTTTCAGTGTTTGAAAAGAACAGTGATAACAAATCAAATCTGGATTAATAGAAAGATATTTTCCTTCAGTTAGTGGCAACTCTCCTTGAGCTCCAGTTTGGATTTCTATATTTTCTATCCCATTTGGCAGGTGCACACATTTAGCACACTTACAGGATGTGCAATAGCTTGTAATTGCACACAGCTAGGAGAGTTGTGAGAAGAGGATGTAGTTTTCATAAGATGAAGCCAAGTTCTGCTTTTCAAAAACAAAACATGCAACTGAATCAAGTGGAGTGTAGGTGTTGAAGGTGATACCGTGAGGCATTGTATGCAACAGGGTGGATATTTCATACATCCTTTAGAAAGGTTGCTCTAAGTTTGTTTTTTTTGTTTTTTTTTTAAAAGTCTTTCAATATTGTTTGGTTACTACTGTGGACATGATGACAGTAGTATTCATACACAATATGGAGTGGGAAAATGTTTCTGAAAAAAATTAGTTTTGTCTGTGTTTATTGCCTAATTAACTTTAAAAGGTGTAGTAGGTCTGGCTGGGATGGAGTTAACTTTCTTCACAGCAGGCTGTATGATGCTGTGTGTTGGATTTGTGTTGGGAACGCACCAGTGTTTTGGCTGTTGCACACAAGGTGGCTCTTGTTGGGAGGCTGGCTGGGCATCTGTGCTCCTGTGGTGGGTCATGAGTGGCTCCCCCCACCCTTTCCTTCATCTATTAAACTGTCTTTATCTCGAGTTTTCTCACTTTTGCTCTTAATATTCTCTCCCCTGTCCTGCTGGAGCCAGCGCGGGTACTTGGCTGCTGGTCGAGATGAACTTACCACAATAGGCAACAAACATCAAGCTTGAAAAATACTGGCATTTTGCAGAACATTTAACCATGACCCTTGCAGTATTAATCTGGGATTAAGTGATTAATGGCTATCGCTTCACCTTTGTGCTTTTATATGGTAAAATCCAGGAAGTCAGCAGTAAGTCTGTGTTAATGGATGCTATTCACAGACTTCCATTCTTCTTCAAAGGAAGAATGCCACCCCGACATACATTTATCAACAAACTATTGAGTTTAGTTGATAGGTGTTACCCTGAACCAAAGAAAACATTTCTTAGTTCTATATGCTGGAGTTCTTCCTTATAAATGTCATACTTTCCTCTGGTATGCATTGGTTTCACTGGAAAATATTATATAATTTCTTTTTATTTCACCTCCGAAGTGGGCCAGATGGAGAATATATCACCTGGACAAATCATTGACGAACCTATTCGTCCAGTTAACATTCCACGGAAAGAAAAGGACTTCCAAGGGATGTTAGAATATAAGAAGGAGGATGAACAAAAACTTGTCAAGAATCTTATTTTAGGTAAGCATCTTTCTCATTTGCGGCCTCCTCTGCTCCCACACGCTCTGAAAAATGAATGATAAGAATACAGAATTTGCATTATGAAATGAATAGCTTATTTTGGTTTTGACAGTGTTCAGTTTATGTAATATTCCTAAGTGTCTATTGTAATCTAATCATCCTTCCTGATGAGTTTAGTACGTATTAATGTGTCAGCATATTTTTAGCAGGCAGTTGTAGTTTATTATTCTCTTCTAATATTTTACCAAGAAAGCGGCTCTTCTTAGTTTTGTTTTTAGTTTTCACTGGCCATATATAGATATGTATGTACTATTAACTGGGGAGGTTGTGATTACCTCGTAGATCATCTTCCAATGACTCCACACTTAACAAAACAGTGTGTGTTTGTTTTTTCCCAAGAGCTGAAACCACGTGGGGTAGCCGTCAACCTGATTCCAGGACTACCAGCATATATTTTGTTCATGTGTGTACGCCATGCCGATTACCTTAATGATGACCAAAAAGTGCGGTCACTGTTGACTTCCACTATCAATGGCATCAAAAAAGTGTTGAAGGTTAGTTAGCCTGCTTGGTTTAGAAAAATGGTAATTTAAAATTTGCTTTTGATTTTATGCAGAGGAGTGAGGTTTTGGTGAATTGGCTCTGGATTTCTGGTCAGTAAACTCCTCCCACTGAAGTCACAAAAAGTTGTCTTAACAAGCAACAAATCCCAGTGATAGCATTTTATCCATATAATACCATAGATGCTTTGAATTAGTGGAAAAAGAACTATCTTCTTTTTATTTTGAATAGTCTTCCTCCTCTGAAGCTACGCCTATAAAGTTTTGGATGTAGTCAAAGTTTGCATAGTGAGTCTTTGTTAATCTTATCCAGAATGCTTAATTAAAATGTTTCATTTGGAGTTTTGGTTCACAGATTTGCTTCATCCACAGATTACACTGATGATAATATGTTACTGCCTAAAGTCTTTGCAATGAGTTGGCTAGGAGAGTTTAGGCCAGGGGTATCCTGAAGGCATTATTAAGATATAAACATGCTTTATGCCTCATGGAGTTTCTTAGTTTTTGAATAAGACAGGGGTGCTCAAAAAGCAAGTATTTAATCAAGCTATATGTTTTGAAAAAAATGTTTAGTAAACAATTCTGCAGGAGCTTAGATATTCATAGAAATTTTTGGACATTTGCAAGTGAATAGAGTGCATGCTATAGAGCTCTAGAATTTTAATTACTCAGCATATACTAGATTCTGTGTTCTTTGGTGAGGAGGGTTTATTGTTCTCTGCTCCTCCTGCGGGCTCTGCGTCATTCCCATCCTCACTGTTGGGCTCTTCACAAGAGTCGTCGTGCCACAGGATGGGTGTTTTGGGAATACAGTCACATTGCCCTGTGATTTCTGCACAGAGCAGCTAGGGTGGGTCTGTAAACAGAAAGATTATATCTGTGGAGGAAATCATATTCTGAACATTCTTGAAAAATATTACAGAAATCAGGGAGGGTGTTTCATGGTATTTTGTGGAAAACCTTGCTTTTCTGATATATTACTGAAATACACAAAGTTTTGCAAAACATCAGAATCTGAGTAGCTACAAGAAAGTAGCTACAATTAGGTGTTTAATTGTTTATCTAACATTTTACTATTTTATTCCTCCTACCAGTCTTTGTTGAAATGTGTTTTATTTTTACATTCAGAAAAGAGGTGATGACTTCGAAACAGTGTCCTTCTGGCTATCAAACACCTGCCGATTCTTGCACTGTTTGAAGCAATATAGCGGAGAAGAGGTAAGCAGTGCTCTTACTCTGGTTTCTTCTGCTCTACAACACTATTGAGAGCACTACTCTTTAGCAAATTCCTGTAATATCTCAAAATCTAGTCAAAGTCTCTTAAAACGGCTACACTTTTTGGAATGCTGCTGATGACATCAGTGGAAAGCATGGGGAGATAAGATTTGAACCAGCTTCCGTTTATTGCAGGCTGGGGGCCCAGAGACTAGATGGCATTGTGCTCCCAAAAGTGCCAACTCAAATTAAGTAGAAGAATCTGGCTGCTACCATTATGTTCTTTAGTGATGATTCACTGAGCTTCCTATGAAAAAGGCCGTATTAAGCCCTTTAACAATAGTATGGCAGACCACTTTATGTTTGGAGGCTGGGGTATGCCTAATTTCTTCTTCAAACTTAACTGGGCTTTTGGCTGTCTGTGGCCAGGTGAGAATGCCCATGGTGGAGTGGGAGGGAAGGGTCTTGCCTGCCAGAAAATTGGCAGAGTTTGTTCCTGTGCCAGATACTTGAAGTTTCAAGTGAAGGAAGCAGATGTTGCAGAAATCACAGTTGAAAAGAAAATCCTTGCATTAGCCTCAATCAGAAGAACTTCCAAATAAAAGTTTTGAGGGGCTGTGCCTATTATTTTGAAAGTAGCATTCGTCAGTTGCATGAAAAAATATAAATACCACGTTTGTGTAATATTTTTGTATTCCATTGAAGCATTCATTTCTGTTATTTTGTGAATTCAGGGGTTTATGAAGCATAATACACCTCGTCAAAATGAACACTGCCTCACTAATTTTGATTTAGCTGAATACAGACAAGTACTGAGTGACTTGGCTATTCAGATCTACCAACAACTTGTCCGAGTGTTGGAAAACATTCTGCAACCTATGATTGGTAAGGCAAAGTTGAATTCCTTAAACTTCACACCGTAGTACCAAAAGGAAAATTGTGATGCAGGTAATATACTATATCTTGTAGTTCTTGCGGTATTCTGTTTATAGATCACAAGTACTACGCTGGACAGGTTGGATTAGAGGAAAAACTAAACTGGGGGTGGGTCTTCTGGCAGCGACAGAACCTTATTCATGCTTGTCTGAAATCATGCATTTACAGGAAGAAACTGTTAGGACAGTCTGATATTTGTTGCCCTGTCCTTTAGGAAATATCCCATGGAAAAATTAAGACTTTAATAAGATGAGAACTCATAATTAAAATGAATATGGAGAAAAATGGTTGGTTGTTATTATGGTCAGCAATTAGCAATGAAATAGCTAGCAGGGATGAAGCTCACATTCAGAGAGATTCTTTTCATGAAAAGTACTTTTCATTTGTCTTGTCAAACAGTACTCTCATGCAAATTTTCGTTATGCTTTCTGATCACAACATGTAGAAGAATGGAACAGCATTTGGTTTGCTGACTCTGCTGCTCATATGACCAGCAGAGGAAAAAAGTATTTTGCTGAGCTAGAGTGGGACCTTCCTTTCAAACACACATATTGGAATCTTTGTGAAAACCCTGTAAGTTTAGATTTTGCAGAACATAGTGGGACACAGAATTGCTGGAAATCATCATGAAGTGTGGCTAGCAGAAAGCCCAGCTTGCTCTTTCTGTCCAAATACTAAGTTTTGCTGTCTCCCACAATATGCTTGCATATCGGCAATGTTCAGTCATTATAATAATGTTGTCAATCAAATGCAGTTTCAGGAATGCTGGAGCATGAGACTATCCAAGGTGTTTCAGGGGTGAAACCAACAGGGCTGCGGAAGAGAACATCCAGCATTGCTGATGAAGGAACCTACACTTTGGACTCCATTATTCGGCAGCTGAACTCTTTCCATTCCGTGATGTGTCAGCACGGAATGGATCCAGAGCTGATCAAACAGGTTGTCAAGCAGATGTTCTACATTGTTGGGGCTGTAACGCTTAATAATCTTCTCCTGCGCAAGGACATGTGCTCATGGAGCAAAGGAATGCAGATAAGGTGGGAGAGCTCATTTTATACTTTTCTTGAATGTGCTACTGTAAATCTTAGTGAACTTCTGACACTGCTGAAAATCATTGTGATGGAATAGCAGATACATTTTGATTATTTATTTTTCTGCACACAAACAATTGCAGATGCTGTTAAACTGATTTTGTGGGGTTCAGTTAAAAAAGAGCTTGGTTAACTTAGGCAAAATCCAACCTGGATTTCAAGGAAATGTGGTAGAAGCAAAACAAAAGTATTTCATCATCAAGTAGGAATCAGAACTGTAGGTGAAATGTTGGTAGTTGCTCTGTCAGCTTTTAGAGAATAGCAAACATGCCTGCTGCCTTCTTTGTATGCTGGTGGCGTAGCGGATACCTGCTGTGTTCATCCACGCTGTAGTTTGCTGCATCCTGCGTAAAGCCTTCTTCTTCTATTCCTGCATTTGGCATCAGCTGGTCAATGCATTCTACTGGCATATGCCAGGAAATTTAGCCAAGGCATTCTGGTCCCTCAAGTAAGCATGTGAAAGCCTTGCTGTACACTTCTATTGACACAATCTCATTTGTCTTTCTTCTTATACTTGTCACAGTCCTGCTATTAATAGGAACAGAAACAAATTGGAAAAGCTAGTTAGTGGAAGCCTTTGGCCATAGTTTCTAACTGGTTTGAAACTCAAAATTTCCTGCCCTAATCAGAAGGAAACAGTATGAAGACAAAATTACAAGAAATCGTAAGTGTGAAGGAAAACCATGTAAGGACAAAGAAGAAACACCAGGGAAGAGAAATTGTGCATGCTTTTGATTTAGCCATAATCAAGCAGTAGTGTCTTGATACTCTTACGTCTTCGAACAGATACAACGTGAGTCAACTGGAAGAATGGCTACGTGATAAAAATTTGATGAATAGTGGGGCTAAAGAAACACTGGAACCCCTCATCCAGGCTGCACAGTTGTTGCAAGTAAAAAAGAAAACGGATGAAGATGCAGAAGCCATTTGTTCAATGTGCAATGCACTGACTACTGCCCAGGTAAGCAAACTCTCATTGTCTGTTCTGCTGTCACTTCTGAGCAGTTTTCTGCTCTGTTGGTGTCTGCTGTGCCTGCCTGCACTGCTGTTGCACAGGGATCAAAGAGTTCTTACTTCATTTTGCATTAGTACAAGTAAAACAGATTAAATTGAAGGCGTAAAAAAAGGACTGGACTTTTTTGAGGTCTGGTGTTCGAGATAAGTTTTGAACAAATGAGATGAAGCTCAATAGATTGTGCAGTGTGCAGTATTATACGTTGTCTCTCAGTTTGTGAAAATCCGTAGAGAAAACTCTTCACTCAAAGACGTCTCTGTACTCCAGACAGCTCTGCCTAGGATACTAGGAAATGATCTTTCTGCCATCAGAGTTAGTATCCTGTTAATGGACAATTCACACAGAGCCATTGTCTCAGGGTCTGCAAACAAAAGTGTTAAGTTACTGTACCCATTAGCCTGAGAACGGCTGAACCAAGTGTATCTCAGCTGAAGACTTCTATTTATGAAAGCTTAGATTTTGTACAGATAAGTTGCACTTTATTTTTAACCATGCTACGTTTGCATAGAGGTTGTACAGGAATAAATAGATCCAGGCATGTTTGATGATTACTGAACATTCCCATCAGGAAAAGGAAGAAATTTCTCCGTTTCTTTCACAATGGTGCCAGCACTAGCAGTTGCATTCATATAGCTGTTTTGCTTTAGTAATTCACATTGCTGGAAAATCTGTTAGTTTTGTACTGAAATAAGAAGTTAGAATTCTACGTGCTTGAAGTGTTTTGTTAAAAAGTGTTGGGTTTTGGTTTTTTTTTAAAGACAATCATGTAAAAAAAACAAAGATAACTTTTTATAACTTTCAGAAGTTTAACCCATATTATTACTTAAGTCTTTGTGATGTGCTTCTTTTCTTTGGTGGTTTTAGCCCTATTTTTTTGAGAAATAGCTCACTCTGTTGAAAAACAGTGAAGTCATAAGACACTCTTGAATGGAAGATACTGAAGGTCAGAATTATAGGGTTAAAATCAGGGTGAGAAATGCAGCATGTTTCCAGGGGATGTAGGAACACAGTCGGTTACTTATAATCTGATTTTTCCATAGCTTGGTATTATCCACACACATGTAGAAATTGAGTTTCTGCCTCCAAAGAGCACACGTTCTGAAGGAGGCAGTCATATAGCATAGCATTAAGCAGATGATGGAATTCTGTATGAATCAATAAAGTGAAAAATAACAAATACTTGTAAATAATTTTCTTTTTAAAATAGCTCATTTTAAAAGTATATTACCAGTAACCATGGATGCATCTGTTGATTCATCAGTAAAATGAACCTTCTTCTTCACAGATTGTGAAAGTTCTGAATTTGTATACTCCAGTTAATGAGTTTGAAGAGAGAGTCTTGGTATCATTTATACGTACAATACAGGTATGGCTATATCTTTTCATCAAAAAGCGTGTGCCTATTTCTAAGAAACCCTCTGATGAGCCAAAATAGCTTGGGTCCTGAAATACATTCAGGAATCTGAAGCTAACTAGGCTTTTTAGCTATTGTTTCTTAGCTATGTTGGTGATGTCAGCCTTAAAATTTTAAGCAATCACAATTTACTGCCTCCAGAATTGCATGAAAATGTTAGTTTCCCTGTCAGTTTAGAAAGTGAGAGGTTTTTGTGTTTATACATCTTTGTGTATGTTATCGCACTTGTATGCCAACTTTTCAAGTGGTAACATTTCTATACACAAATACTGTTGTCAGACCTATGTCTGTCTGCATGAGAAGTTCCAACTGCTTTGAAAACTGAGGCCTATGTTCATTCCAAAGTTCTTCATTTAGCCCTTCTAGATTTATATATTTTGATGTCAATGAAACGTTTTGAAAACTGCAAAGAAAACCAGCCAGTAGAGCAAAATGAAAGTAACAAAGAAATTGAATTACATTACTAGCAGGATAAGGGAGATTGGGAAGGTAGAACTCAGATGAAACTATAATTCCACTTACTGAAAAGATGAAGTTACCAGTTAGTGGGCAAGTTCTTCCTTTTGCAGGGAATCTAACTAACTGCAGATTGCGTTGTAAAGGGAAGATATGCAGAACTGGAAACGACAAAAGTAAATACAGTTTAATGGCACAATCGTTGCAAATGTATCAAGTTAGCACAGCGTGTGTGTCTGTACGCACACGTGTTAAGCACAGATGACATACTACCTCTTTCCAAGATGATTATCATCAATGAAGTGGCTAAATGCTAATGTAAATACTTTCTTATCTTTGCAGATGCGTCTGCGAGACAGGAAGGACTCTCCTCAGTTGCTCATGGATGCTAAACACATCTTTCCCGTTACTTTTCCATTTAATCCATCCTCTCTGGCATTAGAAACCATTCAGATCCCAGCCAGCTTGGGCCTGGGCTTCATATCGCGTGTCTGATCCCAAGGATGTACTGTCAGTGTTAGATGGAGAATCCGTTGCCTGATATCTTTACCCGTTAAAACATAGCGAGCCATTGAAAACACATGTTCTGAACAAACAGTCTATATATGCCCAGATCCATAGTGAAAGTAGCTGGAAAACAACCTAACAGCACCACAGGTTGAAGGCTAATAGAAAGATGTGCGTTTGTGTTCAGTCATTGCATTTATGAGGACATCACTGATTCATACATTTCCAGAATATGGAAATCGGGCTTGGACAAAAATTGTGTCTTCAGCTGTCTAGAGACATTTTTAGATCTTTAGTAACATATTTAAATAGTGTAAATTAAACTCCATATGTAATCTTCTCATAGGCAGGGACCAACAGGGACAGTCACAGTCCTGAACATGGAAGTAAGGCATTTTGTAGTAGAATACGCAGTCACTTGGGAGCCTGTTACATTTAATTTGTAAAAACTGGAATGGAGAAACACAAACTGGCAATATATAAAATGATTTCTTAAACCACTTCCTTATTTATGTCGGTTTGACATAAATTCTAGTGTGAAGACATATAGCTCACTATATGCTATAACTTAGATGTTCATTTGTTAATACTGTGGTTTACCAAGCATACTAAATTGCTGCTGCATATTGTGTTCTTTTACGTGTATGACAGTATCACACTAGGCACTAAAAATAAGATAGTTCATTTTTTTGTTGTCAACCTTATTTACAGTCCGATGCAGTCTGTTATTTTAACTGGATTTTTGCAAATGGTATCAAATAACACCTGTAGAGGAAAATGGTAAACAAGCACAAGTAGCACACTGGAAATTACATGTTTAGTTATTTTTAATAGTAGTTAGCTAAAAATACAGAATCTTGAAGCAAATGATCAGAACTCAATAATGATTTTAGTATTTATTTAGATTTCGTACTCTGTCTAATGTTATTCTTTGTTGGTAGACCCCACAGATGACAGTGTGTATTTGGACTATAATCTTGTTTTGTTGCCACTTAGGAAAAGAAAAAAAAAAAAAAGGACATTTTTTCATACTGGAATTTGAGAGGAAAGTCTTAATAGAAAATTTCTGCACTAGCCCGAGGCTCTCATTCTTTGAAAAGTTGACTAAGAACAAGGTTAAATAGGTTTTGACTACAACGCTGTCATTTGACTATGATTCATGCTGATTTAATGGTTGGTGATCCAGAGCGCATAATGAGAAACTGAGTTATTTTGGATATTGCACATCTTACTAGAAAAAATTTTCTGTCTCACACGTCTTGGATCTGCTATGTAGAATTCACATTTCACAATGTGCAACGTAAGTGCAGAAGCCTTCCTTAAGGTTCCAATTCTGAACTTTAAAACAGGTAGTTTGTGGTGTATGGCTCAAATATACATGTAAAAAAAAAGCCACACACATTGCTCAATTGCATTGTGCAATATTTTTCTGTATTATAATAATTAGCAACTTAGCATTAACATTAATTTCTTTTATAATATTGAGAAATAATCTAGAGGTACACTATTAGACTATTTGGTACTAATCTGTTTGCAAACTCAGAGAAAAAAAAATCACTGTTAAGCAGACTGAAACATTTCGGTTATGTTTTACTTGAGAGGTAGACATGCTGTTTGTATGGTTGCTAAAAGCAGTAGTAAAGACAACCTAAACTTTGTCAGTATCATTTTAAGATGCTCATGTTGTCCTATTTTCAAATGCATATGCCCCATATTATGTTTGATGGATCATGCAAGTACTTCCAAGAACCTAACACTGCATTGCATAAATGTTTTGAATGACCTTTGCTAAATCATTTAGATTTAGATAGGTTTCCTGTGCATGGTATACCAAACACACTTTTTTCAAATGCTACTTGATTTCTGAAACTACGGCTACTGTTAAGTGGCTCCAAATACAGTATAATGTAGTTTTCAGACTGTTCGGGGTACTGTACTTGTGAGAATATAATGGGAAAGCCTTCACATCCAGTAATGAGGTTAGAAAAGAAAATATGTGAGAACATGCTGACCTGAAATTTTTTTCTCCTATTGAAAAACAAACAATTGCCATTACAGTATGTTCATACTGTAGATCAGGAAATGTATCCACTACTTAAGCATTAGTGTATTAAAATGTATGCCTAAATGTGTTTTTGTTTATTTTTTAAGTTTGTTTACCTGTAAAAAGCCTTATTGTATGTTGTTTCCTTAAAAAAAGTAGTGGTTAGTAATTTATAGATATTATCCTTAAACTCAGTGGTTTGACTGGTATTACTTTTATATCACATTAAAAGTATATGCTGCTTGACATGTTTTAAAGGAAAATATTTTTAAGTTGGAATAGATGTGTAATTGGTAATTCATCTAACGTTTTACATGGCAGTATTTTACATGCACTCTTCAGAAGTAAAATTTTAGTGTCAGTGGATAATATATCTTTCACCTTAGGACTAATATCTCTTTAACCATGGAATATAATGCAGAATTATTTTAACAACTTTGTTTTTTCCTTTGAATCATTGTTATGCTCTTTTAATGTGGACATATCTTTTATATTTTAATTTATTATCTATTGCTATGATAGATTTTATCGGATGCTGGAAAAATACTTGGCAATGACCCCTTAGAATTATATACAGTTATTCTAGAGATTTTGCACAATAATTACCTCATTCAGTTTGGTGTATTTTTATTCCAGTGATCATTTTATTCTGATGTTTGAGACACAGTCTTCTATCCAAATTTTGAAAAATGACTTCTCAGACTTCAATCTGGGATGGAATGTGAAAGTGCTTAAGTCCGTTAAATGCGCTAAATCTGTCCTATCACAGGAAAAAAAAAGAGGATCAACTTCAATGTTGAAATCCAATAACATTTGTTCCCAACTTGGAAACACCAGCATTTGCAGTTTGAAGGTCTGTGTAATTTGTGATTTAAACTGAACACATTTCAAATACCGTACAAAAACTATGAGCAAACACTTGGTTTTTTAAGATGCTGATACTTCATGTGAAAAATAAAAGCCTTTAAACATAGGTTTTCACTCGATGCCACTACAGTATGTAGATGAAAACCAAAACATTGTCAGAATGACCTGAGCTCTGATCTGTTGTAGTGTCTGATGTTGTACTTAGTAAATGTATGCATCATAAAAACTGTAGCCTAATAGCTATCACTGGAAAATGTTCAAATAAAAATACAACTGTAAGATTTGCTTTGGATTTTTTTTTTTTGTTTGTTTGCTTGGTTGGTTGTTCATAAGCTGTGTGCTGGCACAGTCCCCAGCCGGTCGCACAGGTTCGCTCTACCTTCACGGCAGACTTGGCGTTGCCTGCCACGGGAGTGGGGTAAAGTCTGAGGAGTGTATAAATACACAGGCAGATACCCACGGCGTGCCATAAACTGCTCTGCGTGTTTGAAAATATTTTGTTCAATATCACCCCATTCTGTTAGGGTATTTTGTCACCAAATATTAACTGTTACCGAAATAAGATTTGTAATTGGCTAGAACCTTGTCTTCTGTGCCATGAAAGCTCTTCGGTGCCAGGCAGGCAGGGAGGGCTACTGGGCCTCTGGGCATCCTCCAGCTGCCAAAGCCTCGCACTGTGGTTATTCCCATCTTCTTCCTCATAAAGGATATTTAAATATAATGCCTATTAGTGCCCTAAGCTTACTAAATGCAGTCTGAGTTATTTTTATCTTATTCTAGGCTTGCTAGAGAAACTCCTTCACGTTGTTTTATTGCAAGGTGATTAACGTTTCTGTTGTTTTTCCCCTACTGGGTCAGGAATGGCTCCCCTCGTGATCCCCCTGGCAGCTGGAGCGGCATTATCCCTAATCACTACAGAAGTATCCAAGATGCCAGCTTTGCCCAGGTGGTAACTGGGACTACGCCTCATCTGCACTATACTTATATACCTGTCAAAATTAGGAGCTAGCCTGCAGAGTGCCCGCATAGAAAGCCCCGCACAGTTCGGAATGCTTTGACCAGCTGTTGCGGGTCACTGAGGCGAGCAGAGCGCCTCACCTGTGCCGACGGCGGGGAACCGCCTTCCTCCTCCGCGGGGAAGGGCCGTGCCCAGGCGGGACAGGCTCAGGACCGGGGCCGGGCCGTTTCCCCACGCCTCGGGGGGCGGTGGCCGGGGGTGGACCGCTGCCCCTTGCGGAACTTGCCGCACCACTGTGTCCCCGCTGCCGGCCCGGAGCGGCGGCGGCGGCTCTGTCCCTATGGCGGTAGCAGAGCTTTACACCCAGGTGAGTGGGGCGGGGAGCTGCCCTTAAGAGCACTGGACCGCCATGGCAGGGGCGGTGCCTGAGGGGAAGCGGGGGGCGTCTTTCCCCGTGGCCGCTGAGGGGGCGACGGCCGCCACGCGAGGAGCCAACCGCCGCCCACTGAGGGGGCGACGGCAGTCGGCGAGGGGCAGGGGAAGGAGAGGGGTGACGAGGCCGGGGGAGTAATGCCGAGCTCGCTGAGGCTTTTTGTGCTTTTTGTGCTTTCTGGGGTTGTGGCGGCGCGTTAAAATGTTGAGCCGGTTGTGTTACTGACAGAGTTCGCTGGTTTGGACCTGAGGGAGGAACGCGCTGCGGTGTGTGAGGATGCATCGCCTGTGCCGGGCAGCGGAGCGGCTGTGAAACCCCGGGGCAGCATAGGAAAATGCTGCCTCTTTTGGGGAGAAATACTTTTTGAGACTTTTGGTCTTTAGGTGTAGGTCTCTGATGTGCTAGGTGGTGATTAGACGATTTTAGCAGCACTTCCCTGGCCACTTAATTGTGGAGTGCTTGCTCTTGTTGTTGTGCAAATATTGAATATGTTTGGCAGAACTTCACACTAAAGCAAAGATTCTTCCTTATTGTGGCTCCGGTATTTTTTGCACAATTTTTCCCACTTTTCCTGTAGTCGCTAGAGTGTTGTGACGTATAACTTGTTTGCTTAGCTTTAAATAACCAAAATAACATTCGTAAGTTACCACTCTGTAAGCCTGTATCTTCTATCGCAAAAGCAGCTGCCGTAGTAAACTGCCATTTAGCCTTGTGCTGCCCTGGGATTTATTCATTTGTTGTGTTAGTACCGCGCTCTGAGCAGCCGAAAGAACAAATGGGTTTTTTTTCACGAGGAGTAATGTTGGGCAGGTGAAGGGGAGGAAGGAATGTGGGTGTAACTTGACACGAAAATGAGCAAACTCTCTTCTGTTTACTTGCAAGGCAGGGTTTGGAGAAGCTGAGCTTTGGTAGGCTGGGTGCGTTTGCCAATGGAGGCTCCTGGCACTGCAGGGACCTTTTCTGAAGATTCAGTACTTTGATCACATGCTTTTGCCTCCTTTTCTTGTCCGTGACCTACTGCAGTTCACTTTCTTACCTGGAAACATGTTAAGTGCCCCTGAGGCTATTTGGTGGTGCTATTCTTGACTCTCATAGAGTAACAGCAAATAAAGAATTCAATTTAACCCCTGTGAATAGGTATGTATTTTTTATAAGCCAGGAAATCAGCATGGTGTAGGAGTGGCACAACAGTCAATTAGACACACATGGAAAAAGCGAAGTTAAAACTGATTTCACTTAGCCATGTCTTTCATTTGCCCGTTAAATAGATACTCGTGAAGCAGGGTTTTCTCTCCCTCTGGTTGGATAGATGAAAACATTGTCATCGTATTGGTTTGGAGTTGTTTAGGAAAGGTATCTGTGATTTTTGGATATTGTGTGAAAAAATTCAGTCGTGCTGAAGGCATCAGCAAAGAGGTATCGTGAAAGTGGCTGAGGTTTCGATTAGTGTTCGTCACCTGACATACATGCCAGGTTGGCGTAGGGTTGACCAGAAAGGCTGTTCTCGAGGCAGACACCCTCGTGTCCTGAGGAGCTGCTGGAGTTTCCAGGGCTTCCTCCAAGTTAGGAGAAAAGTAATTTGTGCCAACAACAGTCGCCACACCAAAGTGAGAAGGTGCTTGAGTCTCCAAGGTATCTGTAGCTATGCTAACACTTCATGAAATCCTTGACTAATGTTAATTTTTCAAACAAGCAGCTGCAGCAGTTCTCATGGGTTTGTTTACACACAGTAGGTTTAAACTGAGCTTGATTATAGCTAGGGTAGGGGAATCAAATGAAGGGTTCTGGTCATCAAAGCAGGAGGATGCTGGAAGAAGATTATATGGCATGTTTGGTTGTGCAAGTAGGAACTGAATGGTTCTGTGCTCTCTAGTGTTAACTTTATCACAAATTAGAGGAGACATGGTCCATAAGAAACTCGGTACTAGCATGTGCTGGTGATTTTCAGGCTTTTTTCCTCACATCACTGTCCTTCCTCCTGTCCTCTCCTTACATCCAAATATAGTCCTCAATGTTATCTTCATTGCTATCTGAGATACACGCTATATGGTATATTTGCACCAAGGTTTAAGGAAGGTGGTGATGTGTCAGAAGTTACCTCAAACTGCAAATCCCTGAACAGAAGGGATTTCAGTGTTACTAAGACCAGTATCTAGTAACACATAGTTGCTGCATTAGGGAAGCTTTCAGGGACAATGCCACTTTGTCAAACCCTGGCAGGATGAGATGGACACACTTCGCATCAGTGAAGAAATTCCTGACCCACTGAGGTTGGCAGCTGTGTTATGCCTTTTTAAGGAATGCTGTTTCCTATAGCTTCTAGGGTGTTTTCTATAGCTTCTAGGGCAGAGCATTTAATGATGCTGCTACTGCTTAAGCATTTTAACTTCAGCATAGGAGAACTAGATGGTTCAGACAGCCTAATTTACTTTTAAACATTTATGCAGAGGTAATTCTGTTGTTTCAACTCTTCAAATAACTAAAAAGAATTAAGATCCTCTAATTAGAAATTAGTACTTTTAGGAAGGATGTTCTCTTCCTGCAGCAGAGCTGAAGTACCTTACTGGGACTGAACTAAGCGAAGCTAGCTGATTGCTTATAAAGAAACCTGTTGGTGGTCTTTGAAGTTCACCCTAGAACAGGGGAAGAAGTTGCTTGGAGGTTGTACTTCAGACCCCTTAGAAGAAAACTAACTGTGCACTCTTTCTTGTGTATTCGTCTGTATCCGTGGCAAAACGCTTCCTAAGTTCAGTATCCTATATTTGAATTCAGGGAAGTGATTGTCTAAATTCTGCTAAGTGAGGTGCTTTCTCTGGTACTTGCTCATTTGAAATCTCCTAGAAATCAGGGCTCTGCCACAAGTGTATTTTATTCTCCTTGTTCAGTGTTAGGAGGTTTGAAGAGCCTGGCTCTTGTTCACCTTACTGCACTCTTTTGTTCTGCAGACTTTACACTAGACAGCAGTAGAACAAGCATGTCCGAGATTCTGTGCTCTCTCTTTTTTTGTTCTCTATTCCTTTCATGAAGAATAAGCCACAAAAATACCGCCTGCTGAAAGGGTCAGAGCTAATAATAATCCCAAAAAGTTCTGGCATCCAGTTCAGCTTTTTGGTTGCACTTGATGTTTGAAGACTTTTTTTTTTTAATGCTAGTCTAGTATTATGATAATAGCTAAGCTAACTATTATCTTGTTTTTCTGTTGTAGTACAATAGGGTTTGGATCCCTGATAATGAAGAAGTTTGGCAGTCTGCAGAAATCACAAAAAACTACAAAGCTGGAGACCGTTTTCTCCATGTGCAATTAGAAGATGGAACTGTAAGGAGAAACGCCTTAATTTATTATGGGGTTTGCTGAGATATGTTTATGTAGAAACATAGGACACACCATTATGGAATCTAAATGACTTGTCCATATTTTCCTTTATGTTAACCCTGTAGCGACCAGAATTTTATTTTTTGTACAGTAACCAGCTGTTACCTAAAAATACAATGAGTGCAATTCTACTATCTCTGCCACATGAGTATAGAACACATACCTTGAAGAAGAATGATCGCTTCACTTCTGAAACAAGCACTGAAACTCATCTTAAGTTGAAGTAAATTGGAAATGCAAGGCAGGCATAAATAGTTCTCAGGGAGCTAGCTGTTGCTTTTTTCCCTAAAGTTGTTGCTTTATTTAAGATCTGTTAGTTTTAGTATCTGAGTTCTTTACAGATTTAATATTTTGAAAACTGTATTTCTGTATTTCTGCATTCCTGTTCTGTAACAAATATTAAATGTATGATTAAATGGATTTGCTGAAAGAAACTGAAGTGAGTTTTAAACTTTGTGTAAATGAAACTGGTTGTGAGTAAGGATAGTTTTAGAGCTGACTTCAGTTCTGGCCAGGTGTTTACTTTCATTCAGTTGCAGCTGGTCTCCTGTTTTCATCTGTACTTGAAATATGCATGTGTTTAGGGAGCTAAACACATTTCCCACTTTTGCAGATTTCAATACAAAATATTGTTAATAAGGAGAAAGTAGCTTGCTTTTTAATAAGCAATGAAGAGCTCCATCTTACTTTCATGATCTGCAAGTCCCCTTGGTTCAGTGGGATGTATGGAATTGATGAAATACAAGATAAGACAGGACTCCATCAACCCTGTAACTTTGTGTAAAGGTAGAAGATCAATTTGCGTTTATGCAAACACAATGCATTTTATGGTACTTCAAGTCATTTTTGTTGACAGGAACTGAATTACCCTGTTGATCCAGCTGCTTTGCCACCCCTACGAAATCCTGACATCCTTGTTGGTGAAAATGATCTCACTGCACTCAGCTATCTCCATGAACCAGCTGTTCTACACAATCTTAAAGTTCGTTTTGTGGAGTCTAAGCTTATCTACACCTATAGTGGTAAGCAAAGTAAAATGCAGGTTTAAAAAAAAAATAAAGTCTTGGGTTAGTTTGCAATATGATGTGAGTAATGTTTTCTTCAAGTGTATTTTAAGTCATTCAAGTTAACTTATTTTTGTATGAGTGTAGACTTGTTTGTTGATTAGGATCTCCTACCTAGTTTAGAAAATATTGCTACTTGTTATCAGTTTAACTGTTGTTGCTGAAACTGGCTTTTCATTGAACTAACTTATGTTTTATTTTTCTTTTGTACACTTTGTTGTAGGAATAATTTTGGTTGCAATAAACCCCTATAAACAGTTGCCAATATATGGAGATGCTATTATCCATGCATATAGTGGGCAAAACATGGGGGACATGGATCCGCATATATTTGCTGTGGCAGAAGAAGCGTACAAGCAAATGGCAAGGTTCAGTATGTTGCTTAATGTCTGTAAATAACACTTGAAGTCTGGTGCCAGTCAGTGTTAACTGTAATTTAATTTAACTGTGTATGTGCCATTGGCTATTAAGAATCCCTTTGAATGGTTAACTTAACTATAGGAGGAATAATTCCTTAACCAACTGAGGAATTTCTAGAACTCATAACTATTTTCATTCTTGATGAGGGGCAAGACACTGTCTTAGCTGAGTGAATAGCAATGACATCAGCCTAGAGGTTACAACCAAAGAGGAGTAAGAGAAGAGCAGATGAAAGGTGGAACTGATATGAGAGTTGACCACAGCTGTGTTTTCATACATTTGTTTCATATGTATAATTCTTACATTTATATATGCCTGATTTAAACTGTCTGATTATTTGGTTTTAGAAATAACAAAAATCAGTCTATTATAGTCAGTGGAGAATCAGGAGCTGGAAAGACTGTGTCTGCAAGATACACGATGAGATACTTTGCCACTGTGAGTAAGTCAAGCAGCAATGCACATGTGGAGGATAAAGTACTGGCATCTAATCCAATAACTGAGGTAAGTTTCAGAGAATATCTATCAAGTCTGTACTTGTCGAGGAAAGAATTCTGAGAGCTGCTGGGAATCTTTGTAATCTTTAGGTATGCTTTAGCTGCCTGAGTTAGATATCTAAATTAGAAGTTTAGCCTCTCAGTGTTACTGATGGAAGGAGGTAGTCAGCTTCAGGGACACCCAGGTTCTGCCTAATTTACTAGTGGCCCTTTGGAGGCACTAGTTTGCCTCTAGAGTTTTATCTGACCACATCCTGTTAATTAGATGATGGGAAAACAATATTGAACAAGTTGTTTGTTAATTGGAATAGAAACTGGTTAAGGTTCCTTATAGTGGTTTTACGTACTTTCTCTAATTCTAAGTTTATGTAGTGTTGTACTATTTGATTTGAGGCTTATCTTCAAATTTGGGCCTCAAAATTTAAATATCACAGCTCAATGCTGAGATTGATCCTTGCACACCTTTGGTTTTAGGAACTTGTAGTTGAGTCATGTTTAGACAAAGTTATTCTTATGAAAGATGCAAGTAAAACAAATTCTAAAAGTGTGTAATTTTTGCAGGCTGTCGGCAATGCAAAAACCACGCGGAATGATAATAGCAGTCGATTTGGAAAATACACTGAAATCAGTTTTGATCAGAGTTACCAAATCATTGGAGCTAACATGAGAACATACCTGCTTGAGAAATCCAGAGTTGTCTTTCAGGTGGGTAAAATAAAGTTAAAATCAGTCAATGTCAGTATAGCTACTAATGTACTATCTTTTTACTAGTTTCATATAAAAAAATGTTTATGTGAAGTTCTGAATACTATGTCTAATCAGCATTTGATCTATGTTTTTTAACAGGAGCTAATCTGATTTATAAGAAACTAATTTATTCCATGTTCTTCCTTATGTTAAGTGGAGGATTATCTCAGGGACAATCCCCTGACATAAGTGCAAGCAGTATTTGAGAAATCCGTGACTCAGTCACAATAGCAACATGTGCCAATTTTATCTGGAAAGGAACAGTGTGTATAGAGCAGAGGGGGTCTGGGTAAAAAAAATGGCTGAAAATGTATAAGGCCAGGGCTTATTGCATATGACTCATTACAGTGTCAGAGCATAATTGTGATAATCTACTAAAGAAAGCATTGAATTTTGTAAAGCTGTTTGTAAAAACTTTTCCTTTTTAGTAGTATTGCAACTTTTTAAGTACTATGAAAAATACTTCTATATATCTGCTGCCTGAAAGATGGTTTGAAAAAAGAGAGTTTTCTGAGTTACCACGGGGCAGTGTTTCAGCTGGCGTTCCTACTCAGTTGCTCATTACAGTATTTGTCTTATTAGTAGATGGGTATTCAAGCAGAACTAGAGTTACAGCCTTGGGGAAAGAACTCAGCATATCGGTAATGGAAATAAGAGACTTGAATTTATCACTTTCAAAGCTCTTGTTGAAGAGTAAGATGTGCCATTTTAATATTGGGCAATTTCTTTGCCAAACTATGCTGCAGCAGAATTTAGCCTTCAAGTTTCACTACCTCTTTACAGTAACGTTGAATATTGTTTTCCTGGTTGGTGGGTTTTGTTGTTGTTGTTGAGGTTTTGGTTTTTTTTTTGTTTGGGTTGTTTGTTTGTTTTTCTGTAATGGTATTCTTTGCTTTAATTTACAGTCAGAGAATGAGAGAAACTACCATATATTTTATCAGTTGTGTGCATCTGCTATGCAACCTGAATTTAAGCATCTTAAATTGGGTAGGTATCAAGAAAACAATCTACTGTTTGTTTTTGCAGTGCAGTATTTTGAAGATTGGGTTTTTCAAATGCTAGGATGTTAAGTGCTTTATAGCATAAATCTCACAGACTTACAATGGGACTTGCATTTTTAAGTCACTTAGCTATTAATCCTGCTTATGTTGAACTTGGTATCAAATCCCTAGTAACTTGAAGAGTGTTTGGTTGCGTACCTAAGTGTCTTTGAAAATCTTATTCTAATACTTTCTGTAGTGACAGATGCCATAATGACAGTTTAATGGCTTGATTCATTTATCTACAGACAAGCTTTAATGCCACCTGGGAGAAGCAGACTGTGGGTATATGTTTACTCAGTCTTCATTTCTGGTTGTGTATTACTTCATTTCTGGTTGTGTATTAGATTAAGTATTAAACTTGATAGGAATTACAAATACCAATTTGTATCAGCTTAACTGAGTTAGGTGCATGGATTTCTCTCAGAAGAAAGAGGACAGCTGAAGAGCTGTCATCTGACAGCATCTTTAATTTTGTCATCTTACAGGAGTCTTTAGCAAGTGGCTATCCCCAGTCCCAAATTTTCCAGCATTACAAGTTTTGCTTCTTATTTGTAGGAAGTGCAGAAGAATTTAACTACACAAGAATGGGTGGCAGTACAGTAATAGAAGGAGTTGATGACAGAGCAAATATGCTGGAGACTCAGAAGACATTTGCCTTACTGGGTATGTTCTTGGGAGTACCTTTTCAATAGATTTAAAAAATTGTGTTGTTTTTTTTTTTCTGAAATGGGCAAAGGCAGATGATTTCTGAAATGTCCAAAACTTTAGTAGTAATTACCAAAATAATTTCTTTCATAGCTTATGCATTGCACTGTTGGTCTGTTTTAAAAGCACTAGGCAAGAGCAAATGGCTGTTAGCAATTGGTGTTCATTGCTAATGGTCAAAATCACGAAGGGCTGGATTCTTCTTGGCCCTTAAGCTACCATGTGGTGACAGAAGTGGAATTGGAAGCTTCTGTGCCCCTATATGGCTTATGTGAAAGCCAAATCAGACTTGAGCTGGCACTTGGGGAGGTACAGGAATTTATGCCTAATATCTCATCAGATCAGAAAAGCAGAAAGTAGGCAGAACCAAGGATTTGCACAGTAGTCTGCAGAGATGCTATACAACTCTTGGCTACACAACAAAACAAGTAATTCAACTTTGTGCTATTTTAAATAATTGTACTGTTTCTGAGTGTTTAATCAAGAATTATTTTTTTTTAGGTCTGAAAGTGGGTTTTCAGATGGATGTTTTTAAAATGCTGGCAGCAATCTTACACTTAGGCAATGTGGAAGTAACAGCTGTTGGAGATGAGAGATCATCCATCAGTGTAAGGAAGTCGCTGATTCACATACCAGCATTTTCTTTTATATTCTATGCCAAAAGTCCTTTAGCAATAGTTTCTCCTCATTTCTGGGGCTCAGAGCAACATTAAATCTGGTATACTACACTTGAAAGATTTTTCCATCTTCATCTGTATAGAATCATAGCAAGTGTTTATGCGAATACTGTTTTGTGCCCAGATGCAGAAAGTCTGAACAAAAGGCAAAATGTGGCAGAGAGCGCCCCATATCCAATTGATCCACAGCTGTTGGAGAAGCCATTTGGGACTGTCTGCAGGATACAGGAAACAGCTTTGTCAAAGCTGCTCAGAGTGTGTCCCAGCAGGTTATACAAGTCTAAAAAGCAAGGACACCTAAACGTTGACTAAAGAAAATTTTCCTTTCAACATCTTAATCCAAAGCATCTCATCCAGTCTAAGTTTTTCTCTCTTTTGTCAGGAGCTCTATTCAGTATTACTTGCTTTAGCTCTTCTTGATATTTTGCCAGATGAAGAAGCGAACAGAGCCCCTTGTCTATTTAAAAATAAATTTGATGTAAGTGGTGCCAGAATTTCACTAAGACAACAATTAAGTATTAAATGTAATTAATAATATTTATTTATCTTCTTTAAAGCTGGAAGATAAACATCTCAACATCTTCTGTGAACTTCTGGATTTAAACTGTAACAAAATGGCGCAGTGGTTGTGTCACCGAAAGATTATCACTACCTCAGAGACTGTAATAAAGCCAATGACAAGAGCTCAGGCTGTTAATGCAAGGGATGCTCTGGCAAAGAAGATCTATTCTCATTTATTTGATTTTATCGTGGAAAGAATTAACCAAGCTTTGCAGTACCCTGGCAAACAACATACTTTTATTGGTGTGTTGGACATTTATGGGTAAGAATGTCTCTGGAAACAAATTTACTTTCTGCCTTTTCTTTGGAGTTAAGAAGCACTCTTCAATTTGTGCTGCTAATGAATTTGGAGCGTTTTGCTTTACTAAAAGGTCATAGTCATGTAAGTTCTTTAGCATCCGGAGTAGTGGAAATGTTTGGCAACTATAAATATTAGCGTTTTTTATGAATGAGGTTTACATTTTTTATATGAGATACGGATTTATTTTTTTAGCTCTGTTATGTCTGGAAACATTAACTTCTAGGGAAGTTTTGAAATGCCTTAGCATCTTGATTAGCCTTGTGGCTATTTAATTTTCTTAGAAATAGTAGGATAGGTCCAAAGTCTTAGAAGGATACTACCATTTGTATTTAAATGTCAAGGGATATTTTTTTTCTTCCAACATTGTTGCATCACCTAATTCTTTTACTTATTCAACGTGTGTTTCAGCTTTGAAACGTTTGATGTGAACAGTTTTGAACAATTTTGCATCAATTATGCTAATGAAAAACTGCAGCAGCAATTTAACCTGGTATGTTCTTTCATTTGTTATAGTTCTTTATCTTATTTTGCTTCTGTTTCAATGATGGATATTAGTAAATGATATTTGTATTTGAGTAGCGGATATTTCTGAATAATTTGTTATAGTTCTTTATCTTATTTTGCTTCTGTTTCAATGATGGATATTAGTAAATGATATTTGTATTTGAGTAGCGGATATTTCTGAATAATGGCTATCCAGTAATAGATAAAAATATTTTTGTGTATATATATGTACACACACATATATAAATATAAGCAAAATTTTCTGAGTTTATTTTCTTACCAGACATATAGTATACGACAAAATATATAAATTTTTTTCTATCTTATATATACAGTCACACACGTGCACACATTGTATATATTTGCTTCCTTAATTGTAACCTTACATTTTCATAATTTTCATGTATCTAGCATGTCTTTAAACTTGAACAAGAAGAATATATGAAGGAAGACATCCCATGGACTTTAGTAGACTTCTATGACAACCAGCCTGTCATTGACCTTATTGAAGCTAAAATGGGAATTTTAGAACTTCTGGATGAAGAGTGCTTGGTAACTTAAAAATTCTTGTATTTATGAGTTCATAAAAAACCCTTGTGGGTTAATCCATATTTTGTTCCTTTTAAATGGGAAGTAGAGTATTTTCCTTATAAAAGGAACTTTAATGTTTGCCCTCTGCTTGGTAATTTTAATTGTAAGCCACTTAAGTCTGTTTTTGTCATATAAAATTAAGAACCTAAAACTAGATTCTTACCCAGAATCTAACCCAGCAACTAGATTTCTTCACTGTGAGAGTAGTGCCGTACTAGAGCAGGTTAAGCAGAGGTGCAGTGGGATCCCCATCCCTGGATACCTCTCAAATTTGAGTTCAAACGGAAGCTGAATGTAGTGTTAGTGGTAATCTTGCTCCAAGCAGGAATTTGGGCTATCCAGTCTCCAGGGGTCACTTCCACCAATATTTCTACAATTCAGTTATTCCAAAAATCACTAATTTTGGTACAAAAAACCAGTCTTCCTTTCCTTTTATGTAAGTTCTTGTTGAATGCACCAAACCTACATCTTTGCTTTTTCCTCTTTTGTCTTACTGTTTCTTTCTCTGTGCTTCTCTCCTGACTGTAGCAATTCCTGAATCTTTATTTTTGTCTTTTCCATATATGTAGTTCCCTTCGGCTTCCAAACCTATTGAAGTAGCTTTTTCAGTGAAGAACAGGGCAGGGAAAGGTGAGCCCTCTTAAAATGGTGTCTAGAAGGTGCTTTGGTGATATTGGCAATTTGTACTTCTCAGAATCCAAACCATGGAGTAATATGGGAGAAATTGGGGATTATTTACCAACACAGTAGCTTATCTGTTATTCGTCATGTTAGCGTTCTCAGGGATCAGATTGTCCCTGATTGCAGGTAGCATCCTCTCAGGACAAAATGATTTGACTCATCAGAGAATTAACTCTAATTAATATAACCTCCTTTCTTAAAATGATTTGCTACAAGGAGGTAAAGGACAAAAAACCTGGTTGTTATCAGGCCTTGTAACTCACTGAAGAGGCATTATTCAGGACGAATTTATTGATAGTAAGCAGTTTTGCTGTTTTTAACAGTCTAGCAGAGTTTTGTTTAAACAGATTGCCCTTCTCATTTTTACAGTTACCTCAGGGAACAGATGAAAACTGGCTTCAAAAGCTATATAATAATTTTGTCAATAAAAATGCACTCTTTGAAAAGCCAAGGATGTCAAACACATCTTTCATAGTGCAACACTTTGCTGATAAGGTAGAGTATAAACAACCCGGTATTATTTCACCCTTTTTTTAGCAGTAGCTCATTCAGAAAAGAAACAAACTTAGAAAATAGAGGAAATATTAACCACACTTGTTTGGAACTTCTATAAAATCTATCTTCACTACACAGTGCTATTTATTTATTGGTAATACTGCCCATAACGTGCCATTTAAACCAACATAAGAAGTGCTTAAGATAATGAATTTGAGAGTATAAAAGATAAGGCAGAAAAAGAGGGCAGCATATAAATAAAACAGTTAAGATTGTAGTCTACACATTTTAGTCTCTGTTACTTACATTTCAAGTGTAGTATTCCTTTTTTGGTATTTTTATTTGAAATCATAGAATAATGAAGAGAGGAGGAAAGAAATTCCTAATGAAGGCAGAAGGAAATTGCAGTTGATAGAAGCAGGACAAACTGTCAGAATCCACTAAATTTGCAGTATGCATCTATGTATGCTTGCCATAGTGAACCTGGTAAAAGCGGTGTTGCAGCCATCGTATTTAAGACTAACAAAGACCTGTTGACCACCACAGCTTAGAGAGTAAAAAACTACTGTTTTGTTAACTGTTCATGTATTGCTGAAAAGTTAATTATTTCACCCATTTGCACAGGTAGAATATAAATGTGAAGGATTTCTGGAAAAAAACAGAGATACAGTACACGAAGTATTGATTGAAATCTTGAAAGAGAGCAAGGTTTGTGACCAATCAGTAATGATTCATTTTCTGAACACCTGATTTTACTGGAATTCATTCAGATCTGATTTTAAAAGATTTGTTCTGATAAAAAGATTTTTTTAATAGGCTGACTCAATTAGTTTAATCTTAATTTTTATTCATATTCTACAAGTGTACATCAAATAACATACAGGATGAAAAAAAAAGTATTCAATCTTTTCATATATAGGCATTTACTTTGCTAGTTATGTTAATATTTTTGTTTTCTTAATATCTCCCTTGAATAGCATTTTGGAATCCTTGAAACAGAACAATTCACTTTTTTTTTTTATTTATTTTTTTGGTCTGTGGTCATTACATGTAGCTTTGAGTAGCTTATCATTAACAGCTGCCTTTGTTTATTCTTCAAAAGAGATTAAAGGCATGCCAGGGCAGGGAAAACATC
The DNA here is from genome assembly GCA_013400195.1 of Aramus guarauna. Lineage (NCBI taxonomy): Eukaryota > Metazoa > Chordata > Aves > Gruiformes > Aramidae > Aramus > Aramus guarauna. Next base: position 229,533 of record VXBL01006450.1, on the reverse strand, counting down.
AAATGGTGTATAAGTGCCTGCCACTTCCCATCTGCTTGAAGGCCCTGTCCCTTTTAGGTCTACAACCTTGAGACTGTGGGATTATTATTAAGAAGCTAACTTGATCTGACCAAAACCCATATTCTTAATTTAAATTTAATATTGTGAAAATACAGCCTTAAGAGATCTTATTTTTTAACTCTGTTCTGTATTGATGTCCATGTTTGCTCATGTTGAAAGAGCTTTTGCAGGCCTACTTAACAGTCATTGAGGTTTGTCTGTGAACTGTGGAAGTGCTTCACAAGAGACCCAGAACTGTTGTGACTGTTACATTAATTGTTGGTTGGTTGGTTGTGGCTTAAAGACCTGGTTCCAAGTCTGACAATACCTAGCCTAAGCATTAAGGTGGATGGGGTTTGCATTTTACATTACAGTAGGTGTAATTTTTATTTAAATGTTACTACAGTTACACCATATTTAACTGTGATTCTTTCACCACACTTTTAGTTTCATCTGTGTGCAAATTTTTTTCAAGACAATCCAGTGTCCGTTTCACCTTTCAGTTCAACTATAAGCATCAAATCTGCAAGACCTGTTCTGAAGTCACCTAACAAACAACTCCGGATGACTGTTGGCAATAAGGTGCTACATAAATGTGCTATTCTGTGATGCTCGTACTTTCAGGGAATTGTACTGGGCAGTCTGAGGCTATGGTGCTGTACCCTATTCCTGTTCATGGTGGGCTATCCAGTTTTCAGTACAGCAAGAGCCAGCCACAGGGCAGTGCTCCAGGTCTGGGTGTAAGTAGGTGTGTTTAGTTTATGTATAGGAGACTGTTAGGTACACCAGGACTGTTAAATTTCCTGCATTTAAGATCTAAAAGCTAAGAAAATCTCCCAGTGTCCAGCCAAAGCTTAACAAAGAATTAAAAAACTAAGATTTGACTTTTTCCTCAGCTGTAAACGTTTTGTTAGCAAAACCGTTCTGTCTGATATTTTCTAGTTCCGGAGTTCTTTGTCTTTGCTTATGGTGACGCTCAATGCAACCACCCCTCATTATGTACGCTGCATAAAGCCAAATGACGAGAAGTTGCCTTTTGAGTAAGTATGTTAGTGGTGTTGAGCTGTTATAGTACATTTAAACTTAAAAGAGTATTTTTCTAGTTCACAGTAGCTACATGTCAGTAAGCTAAATTCTTATTATTGAACAACTTCCCATACAGAACGTATTTTTCCTTTCAAGATATCTAAAGTAAAAAATATTGTCCTCTTACAAAAACAGAATCAATCCGTAATAGTTATTGATGCCTTAAAAATTCTTTATTATCCTAAAGTTTTTCAAGTCAGATATTAGTATTTGTGTATTTGTCATAACATTTTAGGGGAAAGGTTGTCCACCTTTGATATAAGTTGATGGATATTTTGTTTAGGTGTGTTTGCTCTTGTACAGTATGGATTAGCACCAATTCATATGTAAGGGAAAAAAAAAAAAAGCCACTGCCATTCTCCTTGTTAACTTCCTTTTTGTCCACACAAACATTTAGAGGAGCTTTAGAAGTCCAAAAAAGGTATGGGCAGTGTTGAACATTGCCTTGGTTTTTTCCCACAATTTTATATCATTTTAATGTTATAATACAATTATATATGCCAGATAGTTTGCATAATTCCTATATCTAGCTTGATAACCACTAACTGTAAGCAGGAGTTAACCTTGACGCAGCTTTTGGTCTGGCTTGTGGGCAGCCAAATGGAATCTCGTTAGTTATACAGGTTTTAGCTGGAATTTAATATTGAAAAGAAACAGGACATTTAATAAGAGAAAAATAAATATAGTCTTCGCTTTGTTCTGAGGCAGAAAAAGAAAAGGCAGATACTCCCTATCACATATTTTAAAAAAACAACAAAACAAAATGGTAAGATGCTATACAAAAAGGAGCCCTGTATCCTACCGGCAGAAATAGAAATCCAGCTAGTAGAATAGTTACAAATATTACTGCATTGTAAATCCAGCAAAAATGTAAACTAGAACTCTCCTTTTTAGGTTTGATTCAAAAAGAGTGGCTCAGCAACTGCGAGCATGTGGTGTTTTGGAAACTATTCGGATTAGTGCACAGAGCTACCCATCCAGGTAGGGATAGCAGCGGGCCTCCTAATGTCAAAAAATACTTAAGTGTCTCTTAAATGAATTGCATTTGCTAACTTTTAATTTTCCAGGTGGACTTACATTGAGTTTTTCAGCCGTTACAGCATTCTTATGACACAGCAGGAACTCTCCATAAATGATAAAAAGCAGATTTGCAAGACTGTTTTGCAGCGACTAATCCAGGTCAGTTTGTATACACTGACCCATTATGTATTATAGCAGCTATTATTAATAAAAGGTCTCTTTTGCCAAGAGTAGTAGCTCATTCCTCAAATCGGAATGATATTTACATTATCTTTCCTGATTTAGTGTGTTGCAGATAGGCTTGCGAGTCAATAACCTTGTGTTGCGACACAGTTGTGATGTGGCCATAGACAGATGATTTAACCTCTCTGTGCTTCATATCTTCACTTGTAAAATGGAAGATATTCTACCTATGTTTATGAACCAGTGAACAGAAGGTGGTATACATTTGTCAAGCATTAGAAGTTTATGTACACAGGAGAGGTTTTGATGGTGGGAATGCAGCCTATTGGAGAACTGTTCTAAAAAAGTGCTGTTTTGCATATTGCTTCTATTTGTTAGACAAGTCTGCAGTGATGAGGCTGGTCCAAGTCAAGCCAGTGATTCAAGTTAGCATGTCAGAATTGAGTTCAGACCCAGGGATGTATAAGACCAAACACAGGCATACTTGCAACCTAGCTCCAGCACAAGCCAAGGCTGACAGCCCGAGCTTAAAAGCAGCTTCTCCCAAGATTTTGCTCATACAGCTCATGGATTCAAGGCCAGACTTGAGCACCAAAAGGTGTTGTTGAGCCCAAGGAACCAGACTTGTAGGAGGGGGTGAAGAGGTTGCTTTCAAGGCCTTGATGATAAGTCCAGATACTCCCTTTAATTTGAGATCACTAGGGTGAGATTTGTGGATGTAATTCCCTGGTTCCTTCCTGCTAAGTGGATTTTCACCCCATATACTCCTATCTACAAAGAAGGCAGAGAGGATATTCTTATTTAGCGAGATCATGTCATTTCAGAAGACCTTGCCTGAAGTGTCAATTTATAAAAGGAAGAGAGTGTCTTGTCTACAATAATAAACTAAAAACTTAATATACCTATTGTTTTCTTTTTCAGGATCATAACCAATATCAGTTTGGGAGAACAAAAATTTTCTTCAGAGCAGGACAGGTTGCTTATTTAGAAAAGCTGCGATCAGATAAACTGAGACACGCATGCATCACAATCCAAAAGAGTGTTCGAGGCTGGCTGCAGCGGAAGAAATTCCTTCGAATAAAGCAAGCAGCTACTATAATTCAGCAGTATTTCCGGGGGCAGCGGACTGTACGGTACTTTTGGCTGATATTTGCTCTTAGGGCATGCCTGAAGGGATGTAGAAGGTCAAACTAATCCCCTACACTAATTTGCAGGTGTAGCTTTCATGAAAAAGCAATTCAGATTGTATTTCTATTTCCTCTTGATTGTAATTATGGACTTGAAAATGTTCAAGTTATTCAGCTGATATGAAGAAAGTACTCTAGCAGATTTCAAATGTTGTCCGTCAGATTCCTGAGAGGCCTGTGTAACTTTAAGCTCAGTCCTTACCTAGTGAGGGGTGACCCAGTTGTCAGCTTGGGCTTCCTGCTTAGCTTCAGAGCCAGAGAAGAAATCAAGTAGCAGAAAAGAAAAGCAATTTGCAAGGGTCTAAAAATTAGTGTGTACAAATTATTACGAGGAATTATGCAGCAGAGAAACTGCACCAGTCATTCACAGAGCGGACTGAGAGGAAGATGGCTCTGTAGGCTCTGAAATTTTCAGAAAGAGACCATCAGAACAATTGGTTGTGGAACAGATTGCAAAGACTGTGGATAATTCCCTCTCTCTCGCTTTGAGGGTAAATGTTGTGGTTTAGATAGTGGATGCCTCTTTTCAGTATCTTCTTTTTTCTTTTGCATGTGATTTGGCTAACTGAGGGAGTGAACATTAGAAATCTAACATGACTGAAGTAAACATTATTGTCTTTTGAATTAAGGCAAGCTATAACTGCAAGAACACTGAAGGAAACATGGGCAGCTATAATTATTCAGAAATACTGTCGGGGTTACCTGGTCCGTAGACTTTTCCAGCTCATCCATGTGGCTGCTGTAACAATTCAAGCTTATACAAGAGGATTTCTAGCAAGAAAAAAATATCGGAAGGTACAGCCTATCAAAAATTCTGTTACAATAACTGGAAACAGCTGTTGTTGTATGAGAGATGGAGAGAAGGGCAATGATCCCTAATAATTCACCTTCTGCATGTCTGGTTCTCATATCTTCTACTCTGTTTTTATATTGTTACTATAAAAATACCAGTATAGTAGCTTAGATCTAATCTCTGAGCTGTTAAGAATTCTGTCTGGTTTATATTTGATGCAGATCATTTAGTGTGATTACTACAGTGGTTCAAATGTGCCTGCAGTCTGGATATTTCAGTATTTTGATACTTCCGTGAGAAGCATTGTCATTACCAGTGTATGTAGATTCATGGAATGTTGTAATTGATGCTGATTGAGCTATAGATAATTACAGACAGATATTAATATTTTATTTTAAAGATGCTTGAAGAACACAAGGCTGTGATCCTTCAGAAATATGCCCGTGCGTGGCTTGCTAGGCGCAGATTTCAGAACATTCGGCGGTTTGTATTGAATATCCAGCTTTCGTACAGAGTTCAGCAACTGCAGAAAAAGATAGAAGAACAGGTGAGGGACACCAGTCGGTTTATGATTTGTACTAATTTTTTTATCATATCTGTTTTATTCAGAGCTCTCAGGTTGACTACAAGAAAGCTGGAGAGGGATGGTTTACAAGGGCATGTAGTGATAGGACGAGGGGTAATGGCTTTAAACTAAAAGAGGGTAGATTTATATTAGATGTTAGGAAGAAATTGTTTACTGTGCGAGTGATGAGGCACCGGAACAGGTTGCCCAGAGAAGCTGTGGATGCCCCATCCCTGGAAGTGTTCAAGGCCAGGCTGGATGGGGCTTTGGGCAACCTGGTCTAGTGGAGGGTGTCCCTGCCCATGGCAGGGGAGTCAGAACTAGATGGGCTTTAAGGTCCCTTCCAACCCAAACCATTCTATGATTCTGTGACTGGAGGCTTATATGAATTACAATATCCCTGGCTTACTTGACAAGACAGGAGAATAAGTACTGGATATGTCCATTATAACAAACCACAAGTATTCTCGTGGATGTGGGACTAGAAGGTGTTGTGAGCAAGTTTGTGGATGACAACAAATGGGGAGGAGCTGTTGATTCCATTGAGGGTGGAGAGGCCTTGCAGAGAGATCTGGACAGATTGGAGAACTGGGCAATCACCAACGGCGTGAGGTTTAACAAGGGCAAGTGCTGGATTCTGCACCTGGGAAGGGGTGACCCTGGCTGTACATACAGACTGGGAGATGAGACGCTGGAGACCAGCCATGCTGAAAGGGAGTTTGACTGAGTTCAAGAGGCATCTGGACAAGGCTCTCAGTCATATGCTCTGATTCGGCTGGTCCTGTGTGGAGCCAGAAGTTGGACTTGATGATCCTTATGGGTCCCTTTGAACTCAGGATATTCTATGACTCTTCCTAAATCCAGGGTAGGAAGAATCATCAAGGGTTTCCTTATAATTTTGGGTTAGTTGTGCCAATGAGAAGAGTCTGCAATGAACTTTTTTGAATTTTTTTTTTTTTTTTTCCTGTTTCTTAAGAAGGCCGTCTAATCTCTGGATGGGATTACTTGTATTAAGATGAAGGATGTGTAAGATACTGCTCTGGTGCAATATTTTTAGTAAGTTTGGTAATTCCATATTATGTTTATTTTGCAGCTTATTTTTGAGAGCCATACCAGCTACCATCTTTAAGATGGTAGCTTTACTGTAATTGATGGAAACAATCCTTGGTTGAAATAATCATGACTGATAGGGGATGGTGAGCAGGAATAGGTCAGGTCCTTCAAAATTCTGTTAAACAGTTTCACGTGTGCATTTTTCTGTTTCTTTTGACCTGCCTCGCTCATTGTAGAGTAGAGAAAATCATGGTTTGCTGGAACGATTGACCAATCTGGCTTCAACTCATATGAACGACATGGATACAATTCAGAAACTGGAATTAGATCTTGAAAAGTTAACTGCTCTAAAGAGGACATCTGAAGAGAAAGGCAAAAAATATAGAGAGGACAGTGAACAGGTAAATTTTAATTGCCATCTGGGTGCTGTTATTTTAAATCTTTTTTTCAGTTACTGGATTTATCAAAAGCATGACTGGAGAGTTACTAAGTGACTTCACTTTTGCAGGAGGGGTGGCAGGGAAGGAAGGGAGTCCATATACGCTTGTTAAAATGTAAGACCTTCTGTGACCTATTTGGTTTTCCTTTGTAATTTGTATATTGTGCTTACTTTTATGTGTGTACAGAAAATCTTAAAACTTGAGAATCGGAATAAAGAATTACAAGAACAGAAAGAGACATTAGAAATAAAGCTCCAAGAAAAAACTGAGGAAATGAAAGGTACAGTAGCTAAGGAGTTTTAAAGGAGTTATAGTGGGGGAAAGTTGTAATGTCAAGTTTTCAGCAAAGGTAAATGACTTTTGTTCTAATAAAAGCAATATAAATGCTGAATTTACTCTAAATTTAAAGTTGGTCATAAGCTTCCCTTGCTTAGAATGTGTAGTGCAAATATATTAAATATTTAATAATTAAATTTGTTCTTTCAGTAGCAAAAGCTCTCCTCTTATTATGTTTCCTGTCTCATACATGTGCATTCCTTCAAAGTGTTGCTTTGTCCTTGGTTCCTTTAATACACTGCTTTTTTAAATCTAATTTCAAAGGACACAGGCAGCACATGAGATCAAGTATACTTTAGATGAATAACAGTTTGGTGTTTCAGAACCTTTTTATTCTATAGCATTACTTGTGAAATTTACTGTGGTAATTTTTGGCACTTGAGAGAGTAATTTCAGCCTTAAAATATGTTAAGGATTGCTTATTAAAACAAAACTTCTCATTGTGGTCATACTGCTTTAATAAATGTACATAATTGCATGAAGGTCTTTGAAATATTGAAATATTTTTTGACAGAGAAAATGGATGACCTCACGAAGCAACTCTTCAATGATGTACAAAAAGAAGAAAATCAGAGAATGTATGGAATCTGAATTCTATTGCTTTGAAACAGCATTCATTTTTTTCTGTTTCTGTGCCTTCCTTTCTCCTGCTGCAAATATGTTGTGCTTACATCACTTCTGAATCTGTCAGTGTCCTTGGACATTAATGCTAGTACTGAAGTACTTCATGTACAGTTGAGGAAAAGCACATGCTTGTTTGTGGGTCAGTCACTTGCAGGAAATCATATTGTAGACTTGAGATTGTTCTTGCATTTGTGTTTTCCTGTTTTTTCATGTGTCCTTCTGCAAGTTGAAAGTCAACCCTGATCACAATGGTTTCTTTGGAGATACCCTCAGAATTCAGTCAGGGCTGAAAGAGCAGCTGGTGGCCATACCGGTCAGACTTCCTGTGAAGTGGGTATTAAAGGACAGAATTGAAAGATTCAGCTTGAAGGAAAGGCAGCATTTGTAAAGGACATGTGGTTGACAATAGAGGGGAAAAGCTTTTTTTTTTTTTTTCCCCCCCCTTCTCCCTTTGGTATTTCACTTGCAGTATTAAAAATCCTATTACTTAGCAATAAATGATTGTTGCTTTGCAGTATGTCTTTTTCAGATGAAGTGTTTATTTCCCAATAACTCTCTTCCAGTATAAGACAGAGAATTGTGGGTACCAGATAAATGCTGTTCTCTGAAGTGTGAAGAGTGCAATCAGTCACTGTTCCTGAGGGTTGGAAGCTGTGTGGTATTTCAGCTCAGTCTGATTTCAGATGCAAATAACTTCAGACTACACTAAGAGGACTCCTTTGCTAGTTTTTCTGCTTTGCCCATTAGCTATATTTTGTTGGAAGACAGTCCATTCCAGTGGGGACTAGTAGAAAATGGAAAGCTTCTTGCAATGTTTTACTGAGAAGGGCACGGGGCTTTCTGTTGCTATGTCCTTCTTCACTGCTGACTGTGGCTGTAAATGTAGCGGAAAGCTGCTCAGGTAGGCTAACTCTCAAAGAGTTAGATAGCCTTTAAGTGGAAATTGAATTCAGTCCCAATATCTGAATTAGATGTAGGGAAATCCAGGGACATTCTCATCTCGTTATCATCCATTTTGTAGATTGATTCTGAGTATGTCGGATAGCATTTTCAAGTAATTCTGGTTCGTTTAAGTTTTCTTCAATGAAACATGTCCTTCAAATTAAAACAAAAACAAAGCCCACTCTTTTACTTAGGAATGTGGGAAAATAAACCCACTTTTGGTTGTCTTGTTTAGGATACTTGAGAAGAATTTCCAAAATCAGAAGCAGGACTATGAAAAGGAGATTGAATTGCTCAGGGGAGAAATTAAAATTCTGAAAGAAGAAAAAACTCAGCTACAGCATCAAGTTCAGCAAGAAATTGTCATTCAGGATGGCTTGAAAATGGAAGTAGGACAACTTACAAAACAAGCACAGGTAAAGTATGATGCATTTCATTCTGTGTTTTTGCTAGATAAAGCAAGTAGAGAATGTGGGTGTTTTATTTATAGAAGATATTCACTAATTTCTTTATCTCCAGTGCCTTTTTAGAAGAAATTATAGTTAATAAGCTTTATTTTGATATGCCACTATGTTGCATTGTTTTTGTGTAGTACCCAGTATAAGTTATTGCTCGCAGAAATAAGTGCATGTTTTGAAGAGAAATTGTGCCTGAATATTTATACATTTAAATATGTGGGTTGTCACCTTCCTTTTTCCACGAAAGTATTAGTTTCTCAGAGGATTTTTCATAAATGTAGTTTATAAGCTGATCCTGAAAATAATACTTTTGTGTAAAGTCACTTTTTTCTCTGAGTCAGTGTAATGACACAAACGCATACATTTTGATGACATCACATAACTGGTCTGTTCTGATGCCTGAGAACCAGATGCTTTAAACACAACACATTTTAAACCTTTTGCCACATGAACTGGTTCTTAATTATAATTACCTCTATGATTTAACTGATACTCAGTGTCATTCACTCCTTGTCTCAGTCTATACTTTTTGTCTGATTCAGAAAATACCTGAATTGCAAAAGGAAATTGAACTGCTGCAGACACAAAAATTGGATGTTGAAAAGCAGACTCAGTCACAGAAACGAGAACTGAGGGGTAAGCTACGTACGAGATAATTCAGAGAACTTATGAAGTACAGTGTCAACCAGGCCAGTTTAAATTGATTTCTTCCATGTTAGCTTTGACAAAAACAGAGTTCTTCTTCCCATCCCCCTAAGTGATTCCATTCTATTCACAGCTTTACTTGCAAAGGGAAAAAAAGCCCCAAACAACAGCTGAGTTTGTGACAACAAAGTGATTGCCGAGTACTGAGATCCAGGGTACCCCTTTGAATAAACTCTGATTTCAAACATTTCTCCTTTTGTGTTTAAAAATCAATGCTAATAATTTAAACTTCACGTAGAATTTAACGAGTAGCTTGTAGAGACCCAAGAATAGGGAAACAATACATTATCTAGCTTTCATCCTGTCTTTAGCCTTAGGTCCAATTAATGTCAAATATGCTTAAATAATTTGCTGAGTGGAGTTCTCTTTGGGAAAAGGTACTTAAGAAGCACTACTGTTGTGCACTTTGTTCAGTGCTAACAATATCATAAAGCAAACCTATATCTGCAGCATTTAATGTAGTAATCTAGCACTAGATACCAAATACCCTGTACAGCTCTAGCGGTTGTCTGGATCTAGAACAGAAAGATGTAACTTTGCATTGAAAATTTGATATGTTTAGGAAAAAACCTCAAATATTGGTGGAATACCTATCTAGTGCACCTTACATGTGCAGAAGTAGAACAAGTCCCTCATCATATTCTTGTAGTAAATCAGATATATTTACTGAGTAGCAGGAAAGAAGATTAAGAAGAATTAGATTAAGAAGAAGTTGGTTTGATTTTCATAATCAAACTTAATTTGAAATGTGTGGAGAAAATTATTCATGTAATAAACTTCATTTTTTTCCAGAAAAGATGTCAGAAGTTACAACACAGCTTCTTGAAAGTTATGATTTGGAAGATGTAAGAAGCAGGTAATTTTGTTCTGAGGTGTCTTTTAAAATGGCTAAGAACTGCATTTTGCTCACCTCTGCACTAATAATACTGCCTTGTATTCTAGACTCTCTACGGAGGATTTGGAACACTTAAATGAGGATGGAGAACTCTGGTTTGCTTATGAGGGCCTGAAAAAAGCTACAAGGTTAGTTCAGTTCTTCAGTGTTTTCATAACTCCAAGCTGTGATCTAGAAAACAAATGGAAAGATCAGTAACTAATTTGACAGTGTAGTACTGAACATCTGTTTAAAAAATGAACAAACACTACATTCTATGACTGGCTGAGCAGCTTAAAATCACTTTAACAAACTTTTACTAAGTCAGTGAGATAAGTGTGTATGTGTCAGGGAAATGTGTTTCCTCTGAGATATTATGCATAACTTTCAACTCAATGAACACGTGATGTAATGGAATGCCTGCATGTTAAGCGTAGTACTTTTTTTTCACTTTGTATTAAACTTGACCCATTGCATTGAGGTCGTGCTGCATCTGCCATGTTCTTTCTTCCTTTTTTTAATAGAGTATTGGAAAGTCATTTCCAGTCTCAGAAAGAAATATATGAAAAGGAGATTGAAGGTTTGAACTTTAAAGTTGAACATCTTAGCCAAGATATTAATCATCTACAAAAATTATTTCGAGAGGAAAATGACATAAATGACGGTATTCGGCTCGAAGTTAGCAGGCTAACTTCAGAAAACCTGGTAAGATCAAGGTGTAGTAAAGCAAATACTGGCATTTTATAAAAGATGTTTTGAACTTCACAAGATTGCCAGGGTGTCCGCTGCTGAGCTCATACATATTTTGGGTCTGCTTTTTGCAGTTTCTCAACACTGCGAGGAGCTTTTGAGGGATGTAATGCTTTCTACAGATATGCAGCTTTATACTGGAAGTCATAAAGAAACAAGTATTTGCTTAGTTTTTTTATTTACACAGAATTTTAACTAAAAAATTAATCAGGTTTAGCAGTGACCAGAAAGTTAGCTCATGATACCCTTTTTAATACCTACCTAATTTAATCTTCTTGTCTGATAATGAAAACAAATACCTATTTTTTGGTCAGGCCATATATTTTTCTGATGGAACACATTTGGTATTTCAGACTTAATGAAAAGCAGTTTTATGACAGTGTAACTTTCTATGGCTCAGTGTTATAATAGCGTACTAGATCTGTCTGGGATGGCGTTAACTTTCTTTTTAGCAGTCTATATAATGCTGCATTTTGGATTTGTGGGTAAAACAGCGTTCATAACACAACAGTGTTTTGGCTGTTGCTGAACAGAGCTTGCACAGTGTCAAGGCTTTCTCTTTTTCCTACTCTGCCCCACCTCAGCAAGTTAAGCTGGGGGGTGGGCAATAAGCTGGGAGACAGCCCAGAGACCTGACCCAACCTGACTAGAAGGATATCCCCTACCATGTAACGTCACGCTCAGCAATTAAAAAAAAAAATGAGGTAGATGAAGAACGAAAGGGGGTGTTTGGCTTTATCTTGGCTTTATCTTGATGCAGATGTTGTCTCACTTCTGCTCTTCCTATTCTCTTCCCTGTTCTGCTGGGGTGTGGGGTTGGAGGTGGGGAGGATGTGAGCAGCTCTGTGGGTGCTTGGCTGCTGGAGTCAACCCACAGCAACCAGCTGCAAGTTTCATTGTGCTGGGGCGTTCAAGTTCAGAATTTAGTTATTACATTCTTTCCCTGTAGTCAGAGGACAGGAAATATATATATATATTTATATATCCCCCACCCCCGAAGCCTCTTTAAAGCTATTTTTGTCTCTCAGGTTGACAAGTTCTATGATTGATAGTGAAAAACCAGACGCCCGGGGGATTTATGGTGGTTACAGATTTGTGCAGTTCTGAGGCTCTCCCCACCAGAGGGCAGCTAAGCATATCAAGTTGCTAACGAATTACAGGCAAGGTTTACAGGTTTTACACAACACTGATAATTAGACTCTAACACAAGGAAGTGCTGTTATTCCAGAAGATAGTATATACTGTATTATTTTTATGCTGAGTGAAAAATAACTAAAGAAATATTTTCAAAACAAAGTTACTAAAATTGAAAATATAAGGAAAAGTTACTTATTTAAAAAAAATATCCTGAGGTTTTTTTCCAGTGTTAATTGAACTAGGGAAATTAAAGCCACAGTGTAATTTCCTTTAATCTAGATCAGAAGAATGGTAGTACTGGGCCAGTCCAGACATTTAGTTAGCTCACTATTTCATTTTTAAGAGTGGCCAGCAGCAGATGCCTCCAGAAAGGTTAAACAAGTCACGTGAGCAGGTAACAGTACTCCCTCACAGCGTATCCCCAGTCTTCGACTATTTGCAGTTGAAAGTCTTTCGCTGTTGTAGGAACTGTTGCAGACATTTGAAAAGAAGGAAGATGCTAAAATACACAAATCTTTTCCTCTAAAAGGTGATCCCAGATCTTAAACAGCAAATTTCTGAACTTGAAAATCAAAAATTAGATCTTGAAAACCGTCTTCAAGAACAGACTGTGAAGTTGAAAGGTAAAGTACCAGTGTGGTCCCTAGTGTTACAGTTGTTTAAGATGAACATGATGAATTCCATAGACTTGAATTTTTAAAAGCCAAAGCCATATTACATGACAACTTCATTGCCTTATTACTTATTTTTTGCTAGTAAAATGTAAGAAACATGATGAAAACAATGTGTAGTTTATATCTCTTATTAAACAATAAAGTATATGTAAGTATGTGTATGTTTTCTTTTTTTAACCTTTTTTAGGTCATTTGGTTCTATGGTGTGGATGTCTGCAAGTGTATTCAGTAGGGCTCTGCTAGGAGTATGTGTAATGGAGTGTGCTCTTCGGAAACAATCATAAAAAGGAAAGATGTTTTGGAACTTAAGGCATACTCTGATGTGGACTTCGGAGGGTGTTGAAAAATTGAGTGGGAGACAGAGGGAAAAGTTCTTGCTAAATTTGCATGTTTGAAAGTTCTCCTCAATTTAGGAAAGCATACTTTGCTGAGGTTTCTGAGTCACTAACTGAAGTGTCTTTCTAAGCAATTGATTTGAAATTTGTAAGTAGTTTTTCTGCCAACTGCAAGAAGTTAGTCATGTCAAAATTTCCTGTCCCGTACAATCTTCTGTGTGGTGTGGAGTAGTCAGTTCTCTGATACGTTGTCTGGCATGCCATTCAATTTCATTAGATTAAACGAAATTAGGAGTTAAGAGAAGATTTACTAAATACTAGTACAGAACAGCAATCAAATGTGATTTTGTTGTTTTTCTTTTGTTTTGGGTTTTGTTGCTAATTATTACTGAAAAAAATGAAAGAGATGTCTAATCGGCTGCATTATGAGCTAGAAGGGGATAGAACACAACAACGGTAAATAATATTTCTGTTTGTTTTTTAAATGTAAGAAATGTAGTTGCCATAAGCTGGGGTAACAAAGTCATTTAGACTCTTTAAAGTACCATCTCCAATGTAAGATTTGCCTTACAGCCTAGCGTACAGTTAATAAGTAATGAACAAGTATGATATGACTGTGCTTTAACAGAAGAATAAGAGACAATGCTTCCTATCTATCTATTCTTAGAACAAATGAGGCCCAGAATGGAATAGATGTAAAAGAAAAAGAGAGACTGAAAGTCACAACCCAAGGACTTGAGGGGGTCAGCAATGGTTTGATGCAAGATGAAATCCAGGATGAAGTAAAAAGCAGGATAAAGCAAGAAACAACTCGACTTACTGTGGAAAATATGGTGAGGAAATGAAATTGTCCTTAATAAACTGTGCCTGAAATGCAGGATAAAAAGAAAGAAATCATAGTTTCATGGTGTGGGCAGAATGTTTCCTCAATTGGGGGAGAAAAAGATATGAAGACTTCATGTTTCTTCCACCAAATACAAGTAAAAACACATCATAGTGCTCTTTAACTGTGGCAATAACATGTAGCAGTAAAAGACATTTTTTAATTTTGGTTGCTCTGAACTCACTGACTTTGATTATTACAGGATCTTGAAGAAAAACTAGACATGAAAGACAGAATAATAAAAAAATTGGAGGATCAGATCAAAACTCTTACCAAGACTATTGAAAAAAGTAAGATATTGTTATATGATGATTTTTTTTTCAAATACAGATTTGGATTTTCAGTGTGCATTTGAAAGAAACTATATTTAAGAAAAAGTAAAAAGATGGGGTTTAGTGTGGGGTTAGAAATTTTAAAACCTCAGAAAAAAGTGCCAGGAAACCACCAACTGAAATGATATAAAACCCCTTTCCTGTTTTGTGCAGTGGTTTTTTGGTTGGTTTTTTATTTTTGTTTTGGGGTTTTTTTTTGTTGGTTGGTTGTTTTGGTTTTTTTGTGTGTTTGGGTTTTGGGCTTGGGGGGGGTGGGGGTGGTTTTTTTCCCCCAGCTAAATAATGGGCACGTATGGGACCTATACAATAAAAGATTAAGCCATGGGCATCAGGTTCTGTCAACAAAGGTTAATATGTACCCTCACACAAACTGTCTCTGAGCCAACAGTGTTAGTTTTGCATCAGATGAGTAGCTCTTCCCATGAGCCTTCAAATGGCAGATGGTTCCTGATTTGAAATTAGTTTGTACAGAGCTCTTGCATAGCAAGTAATTCTTCGCTACAGAATACACTTGAAAACATTGCAGAGATGACTAATGTAGAGCTGTGTTGTTGCTGTTTGTCTTATTAGTGCTAGTAATTCCACTGAATCCAGTGAAACTAATCACATTAAGAATAGATGTTGTTTAACTCCTAATGCTTGGAACCATAAGCTACGAGTGGTGTTGTGAACAGGGCCCATACTGTGTTTATTACAGAGCAAACTGCTTTTCTCCAATAGCTTGTTCTAACGTGAACGTTCGCTTAGCTGTTTGCCTGCAGGTAACAGTGCTTTTGTGTTTTGGCAGCTGAAGCACATGTGCCACCTTTGTCCAAAGAGTACATTGGAATGATGGAGTACAAAAAAGAGGACGAAGAAAGGATCATTCAAAATCTGATCCTCGGTATTTTAGTAACATTTCAAATTCTATCGGTAGTCAATGATGTTCAGTGCAGAACACTGCAACACAAACTACAAGGCGCTGTGTTTCTCTTATGTTCAAAGTTGCCTCTTTTCCACTGCCTTACCACCAGTATGACTCAGAAGCTCTGTATTGCTCTCTTTCTGCTGCCAGTCATTTCAAATACAGAAGTGTCATATCTGCATAAAAATAATTTGTCTAGCTCTACATAACAGTGACTCTATTATCTTTCTTATTGTTTATTCAATTATAAAGCTATAAATCTCAAGATTACTCCAGGGACTTGAATTTACTCTCTTCCTGGTCATCTACTAAGTCTGGAAGTTGTTGGGCTTATATCCATGTGTGATGGATTACTCTTCTGTCTGTCTTTTCCATATCATTCTCTTCACTGAAGGGAACTCTGCTTTCATGTTTCTCTTGTAGAGGGATTTTGTCCTTCCTCTGAGTTACTTCACAATGTCAATCTGACTGCCAAACCAGTTTTTGCATTGGCTCGTAATTAATGGTAAACTCAACAGATTTTCCATGTAGTTAGTACCCTTGTAAACTACTGCTTGGAAACAACATCTTCCTTTTCTCACCTACTTCAGCCTTGTGAATGTTTCTGTCTTTGAACAGAAGTGTACCATTAAGCAATACCAGAATTTGGTGGGGCCTCCAGTGGGTAGTTAAAATGCAAATTTCTTTTTGACGTTGTCCTGTCTGGCAGAGCCCATGCTGAACTTCAGAATTTGCTACAATACTCTCCTATTACTCTGGAAAACTTAATTAATTCTCTTATACGAACAATACTGTTGCAGAAGTTTTCAGAAACAAGTAATTAATCAGTAAATCAATTATCAAGTGACTGGTCACTGAAGACATGAACCCCATAGTGCATGTCTTTTTCCGAATGATATGCTGAATCGTTGAATTTTTATATAATAAACCTGATGACTCTCCTTTATGCAGATTTAAAGCCACGTGGAGTTGTAGTCAATATGATACCTGGCCTTCCAGCTCACATCCTATTCATGTGTGTGAGGTATGCGGATTATCTGAATGATGCTGACATGCTGAAATCTTTCATGACTATAACTATTGATGGTATCAAACAAGTTATTAAGGTAGGAATTATGTTTGACTATACTGTACTTCTTGATTTTTAATGTAAGGTTTACAAGATGCATGCATAGTACCTGAGGAATGCTCACACTTTCATTTGCTAGTATTCCTATAATAGAATAATAATTGTTAGTGACACTCTTGAAGTTTGTAGTAGTATCCCTGTAAAGCCTCCAGGTAAGGTTCTACTGTACTGAACATAGAATGCATTAACAGAAATTATTTTTATCTGAAGAGCTTGTTAACAAAGTAATTCAAAGTATTTTACAGTGAGTAGCTAATTAGGTGAAGTGCACCTGTGCTTTCAGCACTGGTAGAAGACAGATGGACAGAGATGAAAGTTAGTATGTTTGGCAGCAGGCAGGTATTAGAATTTTAAGAGGTTTTTATGCTGCTGTTGTACTAGTGTAATGGTTTTTTGACATGTCATTTGGTACTGCAGCATTAGTACTCCAATGATTGAAGTTATGTTATCAGCCAGTTTACAAAATCAGATTATAAACAAGAATTGTTAGCCTGTTTTCTCATTTACATAACAAACTCAGGTATGTGAATGCTTTATTATGGATTTATAATACAATAAAACACCAGGCATGCTTTGTAGCACAGGCAGGAATGGGCTATGGTTTATGCAGTTGCATTTGTTGTATAGAGAATGCCTATAGTTTGTTCACAAGCAAATTTATACCGCAGTTTATCTCTTAGAAAAGCTTGTGCTTACTCAGCAAACAAAACATACTGACAAGTAGTTAGAATTGTGTTTATGTGTAGTTCAGTTTCATTTGTGTATACAGGCCTTGTTCACACTTTTTTTGCAGGAAGGCCTCCAGTACGCTACAGCACTATACATAGGAATTTGTTAAACTGTTTGGTTCAGACTTATTTAGCCAGTCTGTCATATAAGAAGACTTAAACAGTCTTTACCGGATAAGAGGAAACTTACCATATGTATATTAGCCTGAAAACACAGCATAATTTGTTCAGCTAGCATGTTAGAGATGCTGTATCTTTCTTCTGCTATATATGGGCTTTTTTATACCAATTC
This sequence comes from Aramus guarauna, assembly GCA_013400195.1. Taxonomy (NCBI): domain Eukaryota; kingdom Metazoa; phylum Chordata; class Aves; order Gruiformes; family Aramidae; genus Aramus; species Aramus guarauna. Next base: position 212,064 of record VXBL01006450.1, on the reverse strand, counting down.
TGTAGTGGTCTTTAGTTAGTAAATTAACTTCATAAGACAATACCAGTATAAGATTGCAATACTTAACATTTTTCAGGAACATTCAGAAGACTTTGAGATGTTGTCCTTTTGGCTTTCCAATACATACTATTTTCTTAACTGCTTGAAGCAGTACAGCGGGGAAGAGGTAGGAATGATTTAATCAAATAATTCCATTACTTTACTAGTGACAGACTTTAATCGGAATTAAAAATAGTGAGAATAGATAATAATTCACCACCTCACCACAGTTCCCTCCAGATATTTAGATACTCATATTGCTCTGCAATGTTGTGTCTTACAAAAATAAGACGACCATATAGAACTAACAGATCAAGTGAAATCAAGGAAACATTAAAGTGCTAAAGTAGATTAAAGATACAATGTGGAAACTGCTACTTAATTTGAACTCTTGCACAGGAGTTTAATGGGAGCTGGACTTCAGGTGTCCAGTTATATATATATATATACACACATACACATTTATATAACAACCCCAATTTTACTATTTTATAATTGTGACCATTCAAGCACCTGCTGCTAGCAGTATTACAGAAGAAAACTTCAGGAAAGGAGCAAAACAATAAAATGCCTATTTCCCCCCCTCCCCCCGCCTTATTTCACTTTCTTGTTTAAGCTAAGATTTATCCTGAAATACAACATGATTTAAAATTCTTTTAAATTGCAAACTCTTACATATTTTATTGCTAGGTTTTACAAATGTAGGTAGACTGAACTGAAATTGCATAGGCACAGAAGAATATAGTCTTCAGGATTAAAGCCAAGAGGTACCATATAGCCTTGGCATCCCTGTAACTGTGTCCTGTCTAAACAGCAGTGCTCCCTCCTGTGGTCATATGGAGAACCGCTAAAGAGCAGCGCAGAACTGAAAACGTTTAATTAATTGATAACAGTCTTTCATCGTTTAGTTGCAACAATAGGGAGAGGTCTGAATCCAGAATTTAGGCTTTCAATCTGTAGTTGTAATCAATATTCAAGACTTCACACAAGTAAGGATTCAGTCTAGAGTTTTGAAGTCAGAACTTTCCAGATGAAAAGTCCAAAAATGAGATCCCTTTGCAGCAATCAAATGTAATTTTTTTTCCCCAACATAATTTAAACAATTACGTTTTAGTTTTGTGTTTGATGTTGGGTTTTTTTTCCCTTGGGGGGTGGGTAGAATTTGTTTTCTGTTTAAGTGATCTAGGAATGGCTCTAAAGGTCGTTGAAACCTATGCGTGTCTTTCCTTTGGTTTTAGCAGGCTTTAGGAAGAGGATAAACATCAACATAAACTGGACAATTAAGCACAGGAAGCCCAGAACTGGAAGCATCCATTGAAGTTAGCTGTAGTTTTGACTCATTCTGAGACTGTGTTCAGCCAGTTACTCTAATATATACATTACATTATAGTAGCAACTTATAATGTTATGTGATTTCTAATAATTATATTTGCAACTTACTTATAGGAATTTATGAAGTGTAACACTCCACGTCAGAATAAGAACTGTTTGAAGCATTTTGATCTCTCAGAATACAGACAAATTCTTAGTGATTTGACCATTCGTATCTATCACCAATTCATTATTGTAATGGAGAACAACATTCAGCCCATGATCGGTAAGACAGACTTAAATGTAGTTTGTGAAGTATGCAAATAAAGCTTATATATGGAGGCAAAAGGATGGGATAGATTTCTTTCTCCTGTTGCTTTAGACGTATGTGTACCTGCACATATAAATTCCACTGATTAGTATATCCCTGCAGGAGTGGGAAAGACTTGTTCCTCACAGTGTTTCCTGGTATGCGATAATGCTTTGAAACCAATCAACATTCTACCAAAAAAAAAAACCCAAACAAAAAAAACCAAAAACTTTTTAAAATCTATGTGCTCCAGAAGCCTTTGTCAGTATCTTATTTTTATTGTATCATTTAACTTTTAAAATATCCTGAAAGTAGGTTTGGTTCAATAATTAAATTAACGTAAGTGAAAGGAGCCTTTGGAGTGTTGGTCTTATCAGTTATTTTCTATATCTTTCAGTACCAGGCATGCTGGAATATGAAAGTCTTCAGGGAATTTCTGGCTTGAAACCTACAGGGTTCCGTAAACGTTCTTCTAGTATAGATGACACGGATACCTACACAATGACCTCTATCCTGCAACAGCTCAGCTATTTTTATAGTACTATGTGCCAGAATGGCTTGGACTCTGAGCTTCTAAAGCAGGCAGTGAAGCAGCTTTTCTTTCTGATTGGAGCTATCACCCTCAACAGTCTCTTCCTCCGCAAGGACATGTGCTCATGTAGAAAAGGAATGCAGATAAGGTAAAGCCAGTAAAGTTTCAACAAGCGCTTGCTTGAGATTGAATTTTTAACGTTTTTATGTATTGTCTTTTATCTGTAAATCTATGGATATTCTGTAACCATTCTGCTGGAAGTAGCCAATTGTTTCTTGCTCGTTTTGAAAAAGTAGATTTTTGCCCTTTGGGCTGAGCTTTCTCTAACATATTATATTACAATTGTTCTTTCCATGGAAACACTAATGGAGGAAAAGATGGAGAAAATTACAGTCTGGAGTTGAAAGTCAGATGTTTAGGATTCTTTCCATGCTAGTTCACTCATGATGTCACAAATAGTATTTTTAATTCTTTCTTACTGTAGTAAACAGGTGCAGCATCTCCTGGCTGGCAGACAGACAAAAGCTGACTTGCATGTTTTGTGCTCTGTGATGAGAGAGGCACTGAGACAGAGCCTTTGAGGGTTTAAATCAGGCGGCATCTGTCTTGTTACGAGCGCCAAGAGAACATGCTCCTAACTGTTATGCAGACTAAGGTGAAAGAAAATCAGTTAAATCTTGACCCACCTGGGAATATTACTAGAAGAAAGCTGCTTTAACCTTTGGGTCATCAGTTATAAGCCTGGTCCTGCTTCGTAATGTGCAGTTTGTTCTCATTTCCTGTATAAGCTCAGTTCTAAATGAATACTTTAAAGACACAGAGTGCTACAGTGTAATAGGCAATGCCAGTGTGTATTAGTAATTTTCTGCAAACAACAGCTAAACTAATAACTTGCTTTCTATTATCCAAGCTTTAAGAAATACAAAAATAAAAAGGATTGAAATATACAAAGGGTTAAACTTCCAGATCAATAAGCTATTAATTGTTTGATTTTTATGATTTACAGGTATGTTTTTGACTTAAAATGTATGAATTTGAACACTGCATTAGAGGAACATCCCTTCTTTAGAAGTCTTTAGTATAACTTGCTTGTTGGAGGGAACCTGACATTTCTGTTGTCTGTTCATGGTTTAACCCAGGTGTAATATCAGCTACTTGGAAGAATGGCTTAAGGACAAGAATCTTCAAAGCAGCAATGCCAAAGAAACTTTGGAGCCTCTAGCTCAAGCAGCCTGGCTCCTCCAGGTCAAAAAGATCACAGATGATGATGCCAAGGAAATATGTGAACACTGTACATCTCTTTCTGCTGTGCAGGTAACGAACCATTTATTTTCTCCTGGCGGCACCAATTGTAGAACCTTAGTTAACTGAAATAAATTGTTGCAAAGAGCTATTGGCCTTGCATTTGATAAAAACAGCATTCCTCAGCATTCCAAATCAGCACTTGTTAAACTGAATTTTTAACTCCTTATTCCAAATTGTTAGCATTTTAACTGCTCCTGTGGTCGATACTTACCTGCTTTGTTCCATCACACGGTTTTATTCCACAATGTATTTTCTTTGTGACAGGCTTTGTTGTTGTTGTTTCCCTTAATCAGTTCAACTTTTTTCTATATCTCCTTGATCCTCTGGAAATGAGTCATAGCAATTATCATATAGGTAACAACTCATTAAATGACCAGTCAAAATTCTCTATTTATTTTAAAATTTTTACTGAAACTTCCATTAAATATCAATAAAGATGTCATATTAATGCCGCCTTCTTTTTGTCTTCTCACTTTTTGTGACATACCAAATTAGTCTTTTGTAATTTTGACAGATAGTTAAGATCCTCAACTCATACACTCCAATAGATGATTTTGAGAAAAGAGTGACTCCGTCATTTGTTCGTAAAGTTCAGGTAAGAGCTACAACTGTTATTTGTCATGTTCAAGTTACAGGACACTTCATACACACTGGTTTTGATGCTATGTAGTTATACTTGACCTTACATCATATTATTACTAAGCTGCTCAGCTTCTAGACATTTGGAACTGATCAAAACAAGTGTCCTTAACATCATATGAAAGCAAGATTTGCAATGGGAAGCAAACAATGTACTGGTTTTGCTTTGATTCTTCATACAATATTTTCTTACGCTTTCTGTTATAATTTCAGGCTATGCTAAACAATCGTGAGGATGTTCCACAGTTGATGCTCGATACCAAATATCTCTTTCAAGTGACGTTTCCTTTCACCCCCTCTCCATATGCCTTGGAAATGATACAAGTCCCCAGCAGCTTCAAACTTGGCTTTCTCACAAGGGTTTAATAAAACCAATGCATTGGTATTTCCTCAGAGACTACATAAAGACAGGCAGACTTTCATGGTTCATTTCTCCAGCTGGTGGATAGTATGGCAGCTTGCAGTGAATTAAGCCGTTAAAAACTTGTTCTTGAGTCAAGACTTTAAAAGAAGGAATAATTTCAGCTTGTGATTTCCTTCTCTCTTTTCTTACTCTTCTTTCTTCATTAAAGTGTACAATGATGTCTTTATATCATCAGCGGAACACAAAGCTAACCATACAGTCTTTTAGCCCCAACCTGACAAGAAAAGCGTTTATCTGACAAGTTTGCATTGGTGCCTTCTCACCACCAGAGGGGAAGACTGCCACGTGATAAATGTTATTATTTTACAATTTAGTTTGCCTTCGCTTCCTGTAACAAGAGATTTTTTTTTTTTTTTTTTCCCCGAGGTAACTCTATTCATTGCCTTGATATACTGGATCTGTTTGACAGTAGCTTTCACCCTTCTATACTTCTTATACCTTTAATTCCTTTCATAAAAAAAGAGGTTTTGTAACAGTTCCTCTAGAAGACTGTAGCAGGAGGGAAGGGAAGGTCTTTCCACAATTCGCAAAAAAAAAAATTTAAAAAAAATCAATGTAAATAAGTACAGTGAACCTGAGGAACTGAGATCAATTTGAGAGAATTGTCATTGCAAACCCACGTTGTCGTTTTGTAGGCTTGCTGGCTTGGCATGCTGAATGCTTGCATTGCAGTTCAGGCGCACTAGGTAGCTCTTCAGCCAGGGGAGGACAACTTGGGTGCGCTTCTTGAAGATAGATTTTAGTTTTGTTCTCTGCAGTGACAAGTCTGGATTTTCATATCAGTCATTATAATAGAAAAGTCAGATATTAAAATTCATGTCATGGTCCAGGTTTGAATTACAAGCTTCTTTAAAAAACAGGAGTCATCTCCTGGTTTGGGCCCATCTCTAGTGCAGTTTATTTCAAAATATACACTGAGTATGTGCACATGGGCACATCTTCTTTCTCCCTTTCTTTTTTGCTGGCTTCCTTCTTACAGTCCAGACACTGAGTAGGAGTGAATGCAGCTACTGTGATCTGGTCTTACTGATAAAACAAGCTTAATTCCTTACGTTGCATTTTTATTTGTTTCATTTCAATTGCAGGATCCTTAGAAGAACTGTTCCCCTTTTTGCTTTGTTCAGCATTCTCCCTGTAGTCAGAATGCAGCGAACAGTAACTTTATTTAGTACTGGACCCTGTCAGAGCAACTGGAGAAACAGCATTCACCTCACCACAATGATGACTGTCCTTAAGGAAGTCCTCAGTAAATAATGCTAGTTTTCTAGCTAGTCTGTTAGATGTAGTTATTAAAATTGAGTACTAAGTTTGAAATATTTAAGGGATTCCAATTAATTTAGTTAACTTAAATATTACAAAAAGGAACAATTGATTTGACTTTTTTTTTAATACACAGTGTTAGTACTGTTTGTTTAATTTCACAGAACAATCTGTAAATATAAAGAATTAATAATTCTTGCCATTTAATGTCCTGGGTGTTTTACTGTGTACAGTGAAATATTCATGGTGATATCCACAGAGATATCTTCAAAATATATGAAGGAAAAATTGTGTGTTTTGTCCAATAGCAATAAAAGCTGTACAAAATGTCACAGACATGTAGGTAGACTAGTATTTTAATCTGTTAAATAAAGTAGCTTTTAAATCAATTTGTAGTGCTTCGAGTGATGTAATAGTTAAGTTTTCAGTATGGGAGTATTTGAAGTTACTTGGAACTGTATGAACAGTAGTGAATGCTGTCAGTCTTGTGCTGCACCGTAAAAACTTTCTTGATGGTCCAGTTGCTTTGCTGTAACATCATGTATCTTCCTGTCAGAATGGTATGCTGTCCTTGGCTCTGCATGAATTTCCGTAAATATTTTAATGCAAGCGAGTTTTGTTGCTGTTATTTGTATATAGCCATTTTTACAGTTACTGGAGCTGTTTGTCTGTTACCTGGTATGGCATGAGTAAATTCACAGTCCACTCTTACATCTACATCACATAGAAGTGTCAGAAGGTGTGTATATCTTTATGACAAAAATTACTGATCGGGCAAAATTGTTCTGGCAATTTGATGCTGGGTTACTTTGAGAGGTTTGTGTGAACTATGCTATTAATGTTTGTGTGTGCAAACAACAAAATACATTTTTAAAAGTTCAAAATGATCAGTCTACTGTATGTTCTCAGAAACTTATCTTGCCATTGATGACATTAATGTCTTCAGCCAGCGCGTAGGTACAAAATTCTGTTTGTTATCTGTAATTCTTCTAAATATAAGGAGCAGTTTTAGTGAGGGCAGATACATGAAAGAGATAGTACCAAGGTTAACTTGCCTAGAATGATAGTAAAGGAGAAGGCTATTTCATTCCAATGGGAAAACATTCAATGATGGTCCTTTACTGCCGTGGTGAAGTACTGCAATGCCTTATGGACAAGTGTGTAAGATGTTATTGGCATCTTTGGACATGTTTAGGCACGTGGCTCCTGCAGTTTCTCTGACTAGGACTCAACAGCAGTCCTGTGTTCCCATAATATTCTAATAAAAAAATTAGGACAGATTACTTCTACCCAAGTCTCTGCTGGGCTGAGACCTATTATTTTCCCCTGCCCTCCACCTCATTTTGTCTCAGATCCTCTTGACTATCAAATGCAAACATCTAATGGCATGATTTCAGTGACTTCAGCAGAATTGCAATAGTAGATGTGACCTTCAGCACTTTTTAAATTTTTCACACAGGTTTTCATAAATTTCCCCCAAAATTTTTTAAAACAGTGCAAAAAAGCAGCGATTTTTAATCTGGATTATTTTGAATTTATTGTCTTAAAACAGGTGAATAGTAAAAGAATATCCAATGAAGAACCAGCAAGGACACTAATCAGTTTGTTTGACTTTTAAATTTCATTAAGAATATGAGATAGACTCAACATTGACAGTGTTATTTGTCAGAATGTCAACTTGATAGTTGGAAAAATCAGTCGTCAGTCACCTCAGCATGTTTAAGCTTTAACATTTTGGAAACCATCCAAAAATTGCTGCTATATGGAACAGGCAGGTAAGATCTAGTGTGCCTAATAGTTTATGTTCTTTATTCTGTATTCTGAAAGAGGGCAGTTAAAACAAAGCCTTTAAACTGTAATCGCCAGTATGTAACTGACCTGAGGTGATACAACCGGAGAGGCTGAGCTTTAAATACCCTTTAAGCAGACTTAATAGGAAGGCTGCCTTTCTACGTTAGCAGTTGCATGCGGCTTCCATAGTTGTTTCAAGAAATCTCCAAGTTCTTGCTGTTTGAAAAGGTGGGTAATTTTGTGTATTTAGCAACAAGTTTCATTGTACAGAATTTCTTTGTAAGTAGTGTATCTCTTAATGTTTCACCATGCTACCATTTTTAAATTTCTACTGTAACTTTAAAAACCTAGTAAGTTTAAAATTTCAGGCTACAGCGCAAGAAGTTGTAATCTTTTTAGACCTTTTTGGTTGAAATAGTTTATAAAATACTATACAAATCCATCCTTATCACAGACAATCTCAGGTATAATCAGGCTTTTTAATTATTCAGAAGATTTGTTGGCTTCTCTTGTAGCAAAATTTTGTAATGTCATAATCTCATCTGAAGTAAAATAATGACAGCAGGTATGATTAACCCTGTATGTTACTCCAGCAAATTCTCCCACTTTATCAAAGATTAATTCTGCCTAGAGTATTTATTCCAAGCCAAATAGATCCTTGACTAAAGTCTGTAGATCTAGAATGAGATTTTGTTCAAATAAGATGGCATTTTCCCCTGTAATACCTTCATTTTACACTTCTGAACTGAAAGTTTTCCTCCTGAAGTCTAGTGTCTTAAGGCTTCACACCAAGTATAGAAATCTGTGATTGTCACCTGTGTTGCCCTCAGAGGGAACCACTAATTCTAAGAACCGTGGAATAACAGGTTATTTGTTTGCAAATGTCCAATTTTAAGAATCTAGAAGAGCCATTAAGAATTATTAATTTTAAGAATCTAGAACTGAGCCTGGGTGCTATAGTCACTTTAAAGCTATGAACAATACTAGGACCGAGAAGCTCCCTGAAAGGAGGGCAGCTTGTGGTCTTAGGCTCACTGTTTGCAAAAGAATGCATTAAAAACTTCAAGGCATATTTGTTGCTTTTCATCAAATGGAATATAAACCTCCTTGACTGTGCATAGCTGATTGAAAGCTCCATGCAAATTTCACATTAATGTGCTGCCATTCCTTTTGGGACAGGTTGCTTCCAACATGTTTGGGGATGAAGTTATGTATCTCCTCAAGACAATAGCAAAATTTTTATTGAATTGAGTGTGGGCAGGATTTCAGAGTTTATCATCTCATTTTTCAAGTAGTCTATTGAAGTATTTAAGAATAAGCAGCAGAATGTAGGCAAGTGTATAGAATGAAGTTTGCTTTGGTTGGTTTTTGTATAATGTCCAACCAAACAAATTCTAAAACCTGTGAATTTATTCTGCTCCATTTAAATCTCTCTTGCAATAGCTTCTTCTAATTGTTGACCATAAATTCATTATTTATGTACATGTCTAAATATGTTAAAAGCTTTCATTTTAGAAGTGGTGAAAGGTCCCATTTTCCCTACGAAAAATGTACAGACAAAAATGATATTACAGTATTCTTGTTTGTTTTTCTGCCTCTCAAGTAGTTTTTAATTCTCTGATGATGATAGTGCTTTGATCATAGAGATGCCTGGCTTGAGAACAAAAGTGGGTTCGTAATGACCCAGCTTTCAGTGTGCTTCAAGCATTGATTTCTGCTCAAGCAGCACATTGTTCGTGATATTTTTGTAGCTGCTGACTGAATCCCAGGTCATCTTTTCAGCTTCAAAAATAATGCATAATACGGACTATTTAATAATGCAGTGGAAAAACAATAAATATTGATCAGTGCAGATTTCTCACAAATCCAGCTGCTGTTACACCTTTCTGGTTAACTGTCTGCTGACAGTAGTTAAGTGAAAACTAAGTAATTTCCTGCATGTAGTGAATCCGTTTGCACATTATAATGATGTGTAATTAGTGCACATTGTAACACTATACATATATATATTTCACTTTGTATTTTTCTTCATAAAAATATAATCTGTGGAGCATGTGACTGTCGTGCATATAGTGACAGTTCATCAAGCTCGGGAGATTAGTCACAGTGATTATCCAGCCTACAGATGTCTATAAGCAGTCTAAGCTGCATTAGCTAGCAGAGCAGTAGTGGGAAGCTTTGCGCTGGACTGGAATGCACTCTTTCCTTCTTCTCTATCTCTTTTCAGCTCTCTCGAACCACAAAGATGTGTGACCAGACCTTTTTAGCAGTTGTATTTGGTCCATGTGACAAGTGTTCCAAAGAGAAGCCCCTTCGGGCTGTTTACATCAAATCAGAACAACTCAGCTACTGCTCACTATGTGTGGAAATGGTATGTTATCAATTTTATCAGACAGAATGTGGAAAGCCTGCAAAAAAAATGAGTTGGATGTATTAGTGGTCTGTTATGTTGGATTTTTCTGGACAGCAAATAAGTATTGCTAGGCCTGTGGACTGCCAAACACACACCGGCTGTTCCCACGAGCCTGCAACCGAGGTGGCCCTGGGGTTCAAGGATATTTTATATGATTCGTCATTGGAAAATGGCCACAAGCTTTTTTTTTCCCCCAGGGTACGGCATTCCTCAGCTCTGCAAATGTTACGTGCCTGTCTGAACTCTGCTCTGAGGTACATGTGTGCAAGTCTGCTTGGCCTACGACCTTGAGTGTTTCCCATTACCTTTAACAGAACTAAACAAAAAAAGATGAAACCATTGCAATAAACTCCTTCACTAGCGACTAGGGGCTATGAAGGTCATCTAGTCTGTCTCAATAAAAATGAAACACAAGTGAAGTGCTGTCAGAACTCCTTGGTGGCCCACGTTTCATGCTTAGACCATGTTGTCTCATATCTAAGTGCAGTACTTGGGTGCGAGCTGGAAGTAGCTACAATGAGGGTAAGGTGGGGGAAGGTTGCACGGCAGTGGAGTGTCTTACCGCCACGGAAGGTGGTAATGGGTGAGACTAGCAAACCTGCTAGCCTGACCAGCAGGTCCTGTCAGAATACTTGTGTGAAGAAGGGATGATGTTGGAGGCTTTATAGTCTCCAGCAATTACCGGTGAGGCGATACCCTGCTCTCCTGGTAGGGAGCACTGTTCTAGAGAGATCACGGTGGGGTTGTTTTAGATGAAATACAAAACTAAGGTCATGAACCTATGTGGCTACTGAAGAGCTCGTCTCCAAAATTCCTTTTGTAAACTTAAGAATTTTTTGTCCTGATTATACTCCAACTTGGAGTAGTTTTGTTTTATCTTCCTGAACCATTGTGTATTATTGGAGAAAACATCCTTCACAGTTTCCTCCCCAGAACTGGTCTCTGCCATGACTGAGTAGGGTCCAATGGTTTGTTGTATTTGAGCGTCAGATGAAATGATCTCTGCAGGAATGCTAAAAGGTTTAACTAGCTGTGTTTACAAAATGCTGTTTTACAGGCAGATGAGAGCACTGATTTGATGGTTATAGGTGGTGCAGCATGTACAGTTCACTGGCTGACGCAGCACATTCTCATGCGTTAGGGAGGAAATTTAGACATATACTGCAAGACAAAAGACAGTCCCTTCCTGGTTTATTTACTTCTCCTGACTTTGAAATTGGTGCTTTGTTCAGGTCCTTCTTGGCCAACAGCCTATGCATAGTTATTTATCCAGTAAATTTTTGCATGACCTCATAGATGCATGCTGGAATTGCAGGAAACTGGCTGTTTGTTATTTATACTTCCTACAACTTTCTCCTTATTTGCATTATGGCAGTTAGACTCTTACCAACTGAAACAGCTGCTAGGTGGAAGCAGGTTGAGACTTCAGGAAGAATTGTGTCAGTACCTAACAGCCTGTTAGGCTTCCTGTTAGCACTGCGGTAGGATCTTGGGCTTTCTGGTAGATCTGGCTTTAGCTTGCTCATTTGTATTTATTTTGTAGAAGATTTAAAAACAAATATTCAGAACACAAGAGAGCTCTTTGCACTAGCACTGAAATACATATAGGTAAGGAAATGATATCCTTTCTTGAATTGATTTTTCAGAGCTGGGGGTATGCTTTGGCTTATATCAAAATGCACAATATATCCTTGCTATGCTTGTGCACGTGTTCATGGATGCATGTGCATAATGTGGCGTACAATTGGCTAATCTTTTTCCAACTTCCTGATTTTCACATGCAACTTCTAATTTTGGTCCAGCAGATGCACGCATGTATTTTCATCAGCAGTCTTTGTAATTTCCCCAAAACCAACATATGCTGAGGGATAACAGAATTAGAAATTGCTGATTCCCAGCGTTGAGATCATTCTACTTCAATTGTTTGCCTTTTAGACAAAATAATCTTTTTCCTCTGGGGTTTTGCCTGCTTTAAAGATTGGTGCTAAATAGTAGAAACTCGGTATTTGCTGGTTTAGTCTCCCCACAGAAGTATTAGTAATTTAGCTTACAATTTAAAAAAAGATCAGCTGGTGAATTAGAGTGAAAAGTTATTTTAAAGACCTAACTTTTGAGATAGGTAACAATTTGTGACAGGCTGTTAGATCCTCCATTTTCCCCAGTGTCCTTATTAACAGAACAGTACCAACGTTCTTCCGAGCATCCCCATCGTTGCAATCTGCTGTGTTTGCCACATGTGGAAGATAGGTTTATGATTGCAGTAATGACTGGTTGTGCCACAGTTCTTGGTGATTAATGCTTCTGTAGCAGCTCCATAGGATAATGCCCTATAGAAAGCTGACCACTCTGAGTGGTTACCTCAAAATATCCGAAGTCAAGGGTCAGTTTGTCTTTGCTCCATTGGGAAGAGTCAGAGAAAAAAGCTGTCCTTGTTTTGGACAACTCGGAAGCTCGCTGCTCCTGAGGACATAGCAGGTGGTTTGGAAGTGGTCAGCTTTCTAGGGAATGCTGGTGGTCACTATGAAGCCACAACAACAAATACCTTTATGTGCCAGTCGTTACTGTACAATTAATGGATTATGAGATGACAAAGTGAAGTTCAGTTACTTGTTACTGCTTTTCCATATATTCCACATACCATACCTCCTATGCAGGATGTTTTCGCAGCCTTTTGTCCCATGTTGATGTGTTTTGAAACCTATCTGAAAGCAGAGACCAGGGTAAGAGGACTTACACTTTATCCACCACTGCTGACCGAACTGCCATTTCAGGTTAAACATGCCTTCAGCATAGTGAATTCTAATACTGCGTTAACAAATTGTTTACTACTTACAATTTTTTTT